>CAJQZJ010032244.1:311406-337858 GCA_907164525.1 Lophiomys imhausi
ACACACACACACACACACACACACACACACACACACACACACACACATGCTTCCTTTTAGTCCTAGCACAATTGTCAAACTACCCAGGTAGTATTACTAACTGCTGGGGATCACTTTAAGCTCCTTTGTAGTTCCTGAGGGCATTCCCTTCTCTCTGCCCTTATCACTGTTGCTTCTTTTAGGACCTCTGTTAGAGTTTGGATCTGACTGATATGTCCCCAGTAAACTCATATTTTGGACATCTGGTCCCCATCTGGTGGTATTGTTTGTGAGCCTGTGGAAACCTGTAGGAGGCGGGGTCCAGCTGCTGGAAGTAGGCCTTTAGGACTGGGCCTTTGAAGGTTATGCCTGCCCTAGTTTTGGCATCTCTCTGTTTTCTAGTCCTCTGTGATGTGAGGCCCCTCCACCATAAGCTTCTGTTGTCAAGAACTTTGCCCTGCCTTCTTCATCAAGAAGAACTGAATCCTTTTGGAATCATGAATCTAAACAAACCTTGCCTCCCTTGGATTTTTTTTCCTGTAAGATATTTTTCTTGCAGCAATGTGAATATGTGAGACTTATTTTTCTTTTTTTTGCTATGATAAAACCCATGACAAAAGCAACTCAGGGAAGCAAGAGTTTATTTCTGAGAGTCCACAATGGTGGGTGGGCACCGCAGCAAGTAGCCAGAGTAGGATGCTGAGAAGTGGAGTGAGGCTATAAACTCTCAAAGCTAGTGATGAGATGCCTCCAGTAAGACTGTACCTCTTAACCTCCCCAAACACTGACGCCAGCCAGGGACCAAGTGTGCAAATCTCCAAGTCTGTCAGGGACATTTCCTTCAAACCACCACTGCAGTAACTACAGCAACGTCACTCTCTCTAGAGTAGCACAATGTCCCTAGCTGGTTTTCTGCTTGTCTGATGTCTATGTGAGATCTCTGCTCAGGTGTCTAGCCAGCAGGAGGACCATGCTGGACCAAATCCATTGTGATTTATGAACCCAAGAAGCATGTTGGAAGCCTTTGTTTATACTTGTGGCTAAAAACAAAAACAAACAAAAAAACAAAACAGGAAGGAAATGCATGTTTGCCCAGGAGAAGTGGAATTTCAACAGTTTGCATCTGTTGCACAAAAACACGTCCCTGCTTACACTTCCACATGTAGTCTTTTCCTTCCTAGGCCCTGTTAATGTTCTCTGCCACACAGACACAAGGCTCCTCTGCTCTCCAGAGATGGGGGGTGGGGGCATGCACTGCCCAGCATGATATGACTGTCAGTCATATCAACAGGAAGAAAGAAAGTCAATACGAGGGCAACTGGCTGACTGCTCAAGTGGGCCTCATGTGGAAGGGAGATAATGGTCTGGGGATTCCGCATATAAACATTTTTAAGATGCCAAGAGCCAGCAGGCAGCCTTTCACATCAGATAATCTATGAAGAGCATGGGCGTGTGGAAGAAGGTTGGGAGACACAGACTCCCTCCCACCAGAAAACCCCACACGCAGCTTGTTTGGAAGAAACAAGAAAAAAAAAAGGAGCCTCTTGCTTCCCAGCGCCGGCCCCTGCGCTCCTGATTTGCAGCAAGCCTTGTGAGGCTGAGTGCTCGACTCTAAAGTTACTGCAGCTGCCTCTCCGCTGGTGTGCGTGATGAAGCAGGGCAGTGAATAGGGCACCAGGGCCCGGCTCCGGCCAGCAGCTCCTTCCCAAGTTAGCACAGTCTGTTAAGAGGCAACTGGAGGATAAATTAGTAATGTCCACAGCGATGCTGTCTGATGGCAGCAGGAGACCGGCAACACGGTGGGATGCTGGCCCACGCAGTTGGCGAGCACAGCACGCAGCATGCGCATGCGCATCTGTGCAAACTTATCCGCCTACACAACTAGACACACCTACACAGATATTTACAAGCCAAGTAATTTTTAGGCAGTAGATGTCCTTTAGGGGAGAGTGCAGGGGGAGCCCAGATGAGAGGAAATGGACCCAGGGAAGGGACAGAAACGGGCAGTAGAATTCCTAACTCGATTCCATGATACTCTGAACCTGGAAAGTTCCATCCTGTACGGAAAGTCCTGCTGACAGGTTGAGGACAAAAGCCAGGAATTATCCCTTGAGCCCCAGGGCACCCACTGCCTACTGGACTTTGGTTTGGGATGGGGGTAGAGGGTAGGTGTTTGGCACAAAAGCTATAGGCATACTCCCCCCTTTAATAACAGTCTTTATTGATAACTTCCCAACATCTGTAAATATCAGGTACAAAAATATTTCATTCAGCTGTTTTTTAAGGTGACTGGCCAGCTCCTGGAGATGCCTGCTGGAGCTGTGAAAAATTCAGCTCCCCAGAGTCAAGGCTGTCTCTGTCTCGAACCTTCTAACCTTCCAGAATTCAACAGGACAGGAAAAAAGTCCTCCACAGGGGATTGAAAGACCAGAGTTAAGTCAGCAGCCGCCAGTGGGGAGATGCTGAAGTTAACCTAAAACCTGTCAGTGAACAGACACAGTCCTGGTACTTGCTTGGTGGGGTCTGGAAGCTTGCTTGGCTCCTTCCTGCTCACCTGAATGAAATTCTGGGCATTCAGGAACTACTTTGAGAAGGCAAGGTTCTGCTGTCAGATGGCTGTGTGGCAGCACGCTGAAGCCACACCTATCTGTCAGCAACACTAGTGTGGAAAAGTATGCCAAGGTGTGGCCATTCCAGGAGAACTGACAAAAATCCCTGGCAAGAGAAAGACTTAAATCAGCAGGTAGTAGAGGCCGTGTTATCGCAAGGCCTCCCTCTCAAGCAGGGCATCTTCAGATTCCCATTTCCAGGCACTGATTAGACCTGTTACTTTCCTCTATGAAGTAAGTAGGTGGAAACAGTAAAGGCTTTTATGAAGCAAAATCAGCTTGCTCAAGGAGGCAGGAGCTGACTTAAGAATGTTATGAAAAGACACGGGAGCATCCACATGGGGAGAGAGGAAATTGAAAATGTCTGGGTTGGTTGGGGCCCTGATTCAGTTGTTGAAAATGAAGGGATGAGCAGAATGATGAGCCCACACGTCAGGCTCACTGCTTAATCAGGAGAATCTAGCAAATTAATAAGGTAATTCTGATGGAAAAACGAAACCTCTCTTGCGTGGAACATTAATTATCACCCTGCTATCAAGGATAGGTGACAATGTGGATTTGTCTAGGAAGAAAGGTAGGAGAAAATAATTTTCAGGGTAAGTGGCTCTCCGCTTCTACCTCCCTCCCTCTTTTCCCTTCTCTCCCCCCTCTTTCCTCTTCCTCCACTCCTCACCCTCTTCCTCCTCCTTTTTTTTTCCCCAGAGCAAAGAGAAACAACCTAGGAGAAGACTATTTTCCCCATAAGGGAGCCAGGAGCTTTGCAAACAGGACATTCCTGGTTGTGGCTGGTTCTTTTGTTTGCTTGGGAGGCTGCCCTCCGTGCCCATCGCTGAGAGAGCAATTTGTATTGAGAGCAGGCTGTGCCCTACTCCAAGTTACTCCGTGTTGTATAAAACCATGGTTTTTTTCAGACTGTGCTTTATCTTGGGAAACTGCATTTTACAAGCGATTTTTACTCCATTTTGAAGGCCAAGGATGACTGCAGTCTCCAGGTGAACCCAGAAACTATACCGTCTGCCAGGCACCATCCAGCCAATGCATGTTGATAAATGGCTTATTCATGGAAACAGAATGGAGTTGTACTGTAAACTTATTGGCAGTGATTTGAAATTATAGAGGCACCCAAGTGTGTTAAGATTGTATAAGGAAAGCAAGCCCAAAAACTTAACTGACATAACGAGATTGAGGAAAGGGTATACTATACCTCTCCCACCTGGACTCCATAAAGACATGGACACCAAACACTGCCATAGCATGGCTGCACACCAACCTGCCATCTGATACCTGTGTGTGCCTCAAATACCACAGACTCACCTACTTGCATTAATTAGCTCCCCTCCTCCATGCCATCCCCTTGAAGGCTGAAGGTGGCTACTGGGCCTGCCCATCCACCTGCTTGTACCCAGTCCTGACCTGTTTCTTGCTCCAGAACCAGCCAGCCTTTCCTGGATTCTCCAGCCTCTCAAACCTGATACCAGCAGCTTCCACCAACTGGTCTGGTTTGTCAGCTTATCTGTGGAGACTTTTCCCCAACCCCTCAGGCTTCTTGAACTCATTTTCAGCTTCTTTAACTTGTATCCATATGTGTGCGGATATGCATGGTATGAGAGTTAATATTAGTATTAAAATGGGAATAAAAGAACCCATATTTGCCTTGGCTAACTAGGCTGCCTAGTCAGTTTGGTTTTATGACAGACTGCTGCCATTAAACACACTAAACCTTGTGGATTTACTAATATCCAATAAGTTATGTCATGGTGGGAGGAAACAAGCACATTCTGTCTATTTTCTTTTTTTTTTTTTTTTTTGGTTTTTCGAGACAGGGTTTCTCTGTGTATCCTTGGCTGTCCTGGACTCACTTTGTAGACCAGGCTGGCCTCGAACTCACAAAGATCCGCCTGCCTCTGCCTCCCAAGTGCTGGGATTAAAGGCGTGCGCCACCACCTCCCGGCTCTGTCTATTTTCTTAAGAGGCAGTTTGCTCCACTTCCTCCTCAGCCAGTCCTGAGATGGGATGCTGCTTTGTCTTCATGCAGTCCTGCAGTTGTGAGAAAGGCTGCTTGCTCCTTCCCTTGCCTAAAACCATAGTGGTAGGTTGGTGTTCCTGGGCTTTCTGCTGCCTCACTGGGGCTAAGCTGGAGCTTCCATCTTGCCCATGCTGGGGTCATTCATGTTTCTGAATGTTTATGCACTGTTCTCATGACTATTAATGGCTTCTTTTTATTTCCCTCTTATTCTTCAGTCCCTGAATTAGGGACTCTGCTAGGCCTTGAGTACAACACTCAAAGCTCCACTGGGTGACGTCTAACCCTTATTAGAGGTATTGAAGAAGTAAAAAAATAGTCTTTTAAAGGCAATTCAGATTGCATACAGACATTAAAGTAAAGCCTCCATGATTTAATCCAGGTGACTTTATAAGGAGAGAGTCCAGAAAGCATATACACTTGCTCTCCCAGTTTTGGGCCATGTTAATTCCCCCTTCCCCACCCTGCTAGTCCTCTCTACATTATACTCAGGAGAGACTTATCACTAAATGTGTCGTCTTGACCCAGTACCTCCAGAATTGTGAATCAAAATAACCTTACTTTCTTTATAACTCAGATAGTAGTATTTGGTTATAAGTTACCATAAACAGACCAACAGCAAAGCTCTTCTCCAGGAAGCCATTTGTGAATGCCTCAAAACAACTAAATGAACTTAGAGATTCCCAAATGTCCCATCTGTGCTTTTGCTATCACACCTGGGATCATGCTGCATGGCTGCTTTCTGTGAACCTGGAAAGGTGGTAGTGAATCCTATGTTTAGTTGCCCCAGGGACGAGCACATGATAGGAACTTAATTGGAGGCAAGAGTACATGACTCACACTGGATGGGAATGCGGGCTCCTAGGCTTAACTTCTGCTGGGGGTGTTTGGTAAAGAGACTAGGCCCTTCAAGGGGATCTGGAGAGCCCAGGAAGAGTGGACAAAGAAGTGTGCCTTATGATGGGGGTGCACTGGTAGAACCATCTGTGACATCTTGTTACTGTTCACTCTGTCAGAAGGGCACAGTACTCTTGGATAAAGAATGTGTATGGGACCAAGAACTTTAAATCCACACATTCCCCCAGAGCATCCCTTGGGACTGGTTTTGAAGAGTGCATTAAGCAATCAATACTTTCTTTCCTTTTCAACTATCCATAGGTCAACCAGAAGCTAAGGCTGCAACGATTTTGGTCTCTTCTGCCTTTTGTTTCATCATCTCTATCTTCCCTATCTCCCTCTCTTTTCCTCTTTCTAAGAGTACAAGAGAGTTGATGGACACAGATCTATCTAGTTACACGTGACTGATGGCTGGATTGCCAGCAGCCTACACTGTCTACACATGCTGGGAGCCAGTCACAAATTGGTAAGGATGTTGGGTCCCTGACAGGATGGTGTTTGTCCATCTGTGAGTGATAAATCAGGAGCTCCACATGATGACCAAAGAGAAGGAGACTTCTTGCTAGAATGAGGGTCTTATGTTCAGGAATAATATGGTTTCTTTTAGCCTAAAGTATATATCACTCATAGTAGGTCTTGGTTAAACTTGTTGAACCAATGAACATATTATATTATAGTATTAATGTAGGATAAGAAGTTAAAAAATGTTACTCAAATCCAGATTGCACAGAGAAGTCTGGGATGCCTGCTACCTCAGAGCCCAGGAGCTAAGCCAAGAGCACCATGGGGTGTGTGTACCACCACAAAGACAGATGGCAGACACACCTTTTTCAAGAATCAAAGTTGCTGTAAACATACAAAACCTTGCTAGGTCTAGACCCAGGTCATCTGAATGCTGAATCAAGAATCCTAATAAATGGCATCTTTGTCAGCTCAAGTATATTTTCTTGTTTTGCAAGTCTTCTGAACCAAAGCAAAAATAAATAAAACGGGCAATGCTTCTTTCCTAAGCCCAAATAAAGTGCCATATAGGGCTCTGGCACACACTCAAGAAACATTTGAATGATTTGGAGTGCAGGCAAGCTGGCTTGGACATCTGTCACAGTGCTGATGGCCAGCATGGATCTGGCTGCTCCAGCTGGCTGGGTGTGGTCCCCCTAGTCTTAATGCCCATCTTTGAGAGAAGACTAGATCCGGCTACCTCTTAAGACAGAGGAAAGCCTGTCTTATTTTGTTGAGGAGGTGTGATGTGAAAACTTCCATGACACGTCTACACCTGCTTCTCATAGCCCATTTACCTCTGGCTTCATAACTGCCTGCTTTGTATACAACACACACAACCTTTGCAGCTGCCCAGTCCAAGTGGCTGTTCCTTCTCAGTTCCCACGTGCGACTGCTCTATCATCTTTGACACCAGAGTTGGGACTGAGACTTTCCCCAAAGTTTTAAATGCCAGACTTTTGGCAAGGTCACAAGTCTCATAAAACAAGACAATGGTCCTTAGGAAGCAATCTCTTTGGTCACTGTTTCGTGGAAGTGGCCAGAAGAGTCTAGCAAAGGCCCAGTGGCTTCTCTACGGAGGGCAAAGGGGAGAGGAGGGAAGATGACAGTTAATTTTACAGGAGCTTGGAGATATTCTGGCACCTTCACAAAAGTGACACCAGGGGACCTATAGTCACTCTTGCTGGCTGACTTTTCAGTCTCCTGGCACTGAAACCTCAATAGGAAAGAACTTTCTTCCATCATACCATTCTGCAATCTTCTCTAAGGTCAAAACTGCATGTAAAATCCCTAATTCGAAAGGGCAACGAAATGGCAGCTAATTACAGGTTAGCATCTAAAACAGCAGTCTTCTCTGGACAGCTTGTGCACGAAGGATAAAATAAGGCTGAACAGTATTTGATTTCTCTGTGTTTGCCCAAGTCACTAGCCCAGCCAGAAAGGTAATATATGAAAAGGGACATTTTTGGAATAGTTGTTTTGAATTATGCTCATGAAATATATACTGTGCTGTGGAGGACATGTGGGAAAGCTACATTCTGACCGCATGACTAATTTTTAAGGCCCTGTATAGAGAATACCCCGCCCCCCAACCCTGAACACAGCTGGGTTATTCCTCTCTGGACTGAATGTGTCAATTCTGAATTGAACCAAAATGAAATTTTACTCCATCATGGCAATGTAAACCAACAAGCTGGCCCAACAGTGAAGGGCATTGTGAATAGTTTGTACACCAAGAGATATTACTTTATTGATTTAAGAATGTGTTTTACATAAAAACAGGCAACATCAAAAGAGCTCATTTGGTAAATGAACATAATATGTCACAGATGATTTCATTCCACATTCACCTACAATTTATGAGCTTAAACTGAAGGATTAGGGGAAAAATTGGATCTCATTCCACCTTTAATCATGAGTACAAATCGTTTGAAAGTGATTTCATTGGAATTCCAAAATCAGACACTAACCTAAGCCATCCGATCCATGCAGCAAGTGACAAAGGCAGAATCTCCAAAGGAAACGTTGAATTTTTTTTTCTCCAAATCAGAACTTGCTAAATGTGTCAAGTCCACAGCCCACTTCTTTAGTATGCAGGAGCCAAATACTATTTAATTTCACACTCAACTAATCCTTTAATAATTTTCTTTCAGCCAGAATGAAAAAGGCTAATATTAATTTCCTAATAAAAAATTTTAAAAAGTTGTCAAGGATATGACTCTAAGCTTGGACCAGTTTCAGTTTCTCTTTATTTATTCTTTGAATACACCAAGGATTTAATGTCAAGGGCAAGTGAGAAACTGCCCCAGAGAGCTAGCCAAGGTCTGTCCCTAACTATGGCAGATTGACTCAGAATGAATTGACATTGTTAGGATGTTCTACTCTTAATACCAACAGTTCTGAAGGCTTAAGCACTAATTACTTTAAATTAATAAAGTATATCACAGTCAAAATATACAATTTTACATTAAAACAACATTAAGGGTCTCAGTTTAATTGACTAAAGAAAAGTTGAGGAAATTTACAGGTATGGTTGAGGGATTGCCTTTTCTTGACAAAAAACAATGACTCTGTATCCCTTGTCTGTCTCCCTGGGCAAACTGCCTGATTGCAGCACCTGCCAGTTTGATGCTCACTTACTGAAAAAAAAAAAAAAAAAAAGACCACAGAGGCCTCTGTGTTAGAGCCAGCAACAAACAAACAAAAATGCCACAGCAGAGGCATTCTAAACATCTACCTTGGATTTCCTGTTTCCCACCAGTTTATGACCCTTAGTGCTACTGGCTGGCTGACTGCATATTTGAGATGATTAAAAAACAAAAGAGCAGCTTAAAGCACCTCCCCCATCTGTATGTAATTACATACAAACTAAAGATTCCATCTGACATCCTCGGGTCTCAGCTCTTAACTGTTCCATGTGGAAGCACCATAGAGCCCAGTTGTAGAGCACTTTCGCAGTCATCAAATGTTTCATGTGTCTTCAGGTTTCCCTGATTTATTTGCCTTTAAACAGGAGAGTATGAAGTGTGTTATTTTACACTGGCTTTGAGTGTGAGTTGACAAAAGTGTTAATCGTGGGGCTTTTTTTTTAACCACTATTCTCCCAACAGACTAGAGTGGCTTCATGAAATCTGATGATTAAACTCGGAAATCCAGATTTCCAAGGAAGCATGTATCCGACCCTCAACACAGCACGCAAACCAACGTTCCATTGAGTCAGAGAATTTTTTCCAAATTTCCAACAGAAGTGGCAGGGAGCTCATGGGAAAGGTGGACCTTTGAGCTGATTAACTTCAAGTTCTTAAAAATCTTTGGATAAAAAAAAGAAAAAGAAAGAAAATCACAAAGTAATTAAAAGAAGCTACAAATAATAGAAAATATTTTATAATATATGCTAGGTGATCCGTTACCATCTTGGATCTTGGTGCATTCCAAACCTCTGGAATCACAATGAAGGCAATGTATTAGAATTCTTGGTGTTGAGTTTTCCTCAGGAGTTGAAAAGTTGAGAAGAGTAAGATCTGACCCTTCACTCTTCAATACAGGCCCTGAATAGCAAACTTCAGCCTGAGGCACATTTTTATGGTCAAATTAAAAACCTTCCAGAATAGGAGTTTATCATGGAAATGCTGACAGGGCTTTACCCAGAAAAGGGCTGGAGGCAATACAATAATGTGAAGGAAACTCTCCCTCAGCACAACTGCACTTCAGTACAGTGGGGATAGAGTTGTCTAGCGGATGCCTTTGGCCAGCAAACAACCATGATTTAACGTGCTTGAGTCCTCAGATTCGGTAGCTCTGTGACCCTCTGAGCCAATTTTTCTTTCCTTTTTTTCCAACTAAAATATGCCTCAAAGGGCAAAGGATTGCAATTTTAGCCTTCATTCACAGGTATGCTGTTCTCTTTCAACACTATCTGACAGGCCTGTTAACCGTCACTCATAAGAGGGCTAAGCAGATTGTAGGGATGTCTCAGTGAACACAAAACATCAAGGGTTTTCCGTTGTTTATTCATGTTTCCCCCTCTACTTATGTTAATATGCACCACGTGTGAACTAGATGAGAGGTACAGCCAGAACATCCCAGGGACTGAAGATTTTAACTTTTCCTTCTAATGGTTTGGAACAAATCACATATTTATTGATTATGACAAATAAAGTGGTTTCTGCTACAATGTTGAGAGGGAAATGTATTCATTAATATGAATGAGTCTCAGCTATACAGAATTGATTTACAGGAAGCAAGGAATGAAGGATTGTTCAACTATTCTACTCTCAAACTGAAAGATTCCTTTAAATGCCATAGCAGTGGTCCTGTTAGTAAAGGAAGGGCAATTCCCATCACCAGACTACCACCATAAGAGTTATAGCCAAAACTCAAAAACATGGAAACACTCATGATGGTTAAGTGGATAATTACAGAGATACACAGCCATAATGGCACATAGTTGTTCTATGATACGCAAAATAAAAAATAGGATTGATTTGATAATAGAAATTCAAAGAACACCATCACTACTTAGTTATTTCAAACTGAAACTATTCTGAGAATGTTGAGGGGGAAAAATTAGTGTTGGCTAAAACCGAAGCAGTCTGGATGCACCAAGTCCCCACCAGCCTTGTGCTCTGTCTTTCCACCCTCTGAGTTACATCTCTGACATCCAAGATCTTGGTAGCTTAATGCTGGAAAGATTACTGAATTACTGCATTCCATCTGATTGCTCAATATTTCTACTTGACAGGTTACATGCCACTATTTATACAACATAGATCACTGAAATTCTGTAGGGATGTGCTGCGATCATCCTTCTGAATGGGCTCTGAATTCTTCTGAGATGCACTTCTGTAGATGGGAAGAAAATGAGGGTGGGAAAAATGCCGGAGTCCTGCACTGAGGGCCTGTACCCCTGGATGCTGTGGCCATATGTTAATGACCAGGAGGAAAGCAGTAATTCAGAGAAAGGAAAGTGCCAATCTGCTATTACCCATAGGGTGTGTTATACTCACATGGAGTTGAGGCTCAACTATGCCATTACTTGTTAATCTTAGTGCTTTGCTTTTTGTTCCAGAGAAAGTAGTGATTTCTGTCCAGTTCTAGGTCCTTCACCAATACAGATTCTATCTACAAATCCATACCCCTCCTGGTGGTCTGTGCCCTGCTCCTACTCCTGATACCCAATTCAAATAATATACGGATTTATAACCATTTTGCAATTTTATGTGCTATCAATTCTGGACTCTCTAAAAGAAAAAAAAAAACCCTAAATACATGTCATATTTAAATATGGAAGAGCAGGAAAGGTGGGTTCCTGTCATTGTAAGTGTGTAGAACACAGTTTACTGTGTATAAACACAGCAGTCGAACATCGGTGTGGAGTTTGAAACTAAAGACCTGATTATGGAAAAGTTATTTATGACTTTTAAGACATTAAAATACACTCAAAATAGGAGTGAGAAAATTAGGAACTTGTAGCCGTCCTGGAGTCTATCACTATTCTCTCCTGACTCAAAGCTGAGAAAACATTAGGACAACATTTGAGTCTGGCCCCGACTCCCACACACTCCTTAGTCCTTCTGGAGCACAGACATATAATGAACGGAAGCAACAAGCCCACATTCTGAAATGTAATCAGCTCCCAAAGAAACTCAGGTCTGGGGAGACAGATTGGGTAACAGGAGTGAAAAAACAATCCCACTCAGGCCTTGGCTCCAAACCAGAAAGCAGCGCATCCCTCCTGGATGGGTAGAGACCATGCTGTAGCAAAGAAAATCGTGAACAGGAGTGGAAGTTTCAGCCCCAAAGGTCTCTTCTGGGAAACTCGCAGGTACCTAGAGTTACTTTTGGAGTTGGTTTTATTTCTATAAGACCCATTTATAGAACCTTCTGGATTGTTTCCACTGTACTTCCCCTTCTGCCACTTTGCAAAGCACTCGCCTCTTGCTCCCTGGTGCCCCAGACTGTTCACATTCTGTGTTGGTTTCACACTGGTGGCTACAGTCCCATGTAAAAGCAGCCGAGGAAAAAAAAGAAAAAAACCCAAAAAAACAAAAAACAAACACAGGACCTTGCTTTCCCTTGCTGGTTGGATTTCCAGCCCTGTAGAGCACCTGGTAATTTATTGCTCTTTTCACCAGTTATTTCTAGACCTCTTCTGATCCTGAGCAGACAGATCCCAACTCACCAAGCACTAGCCAAGGCTTAGGTGGTTCCCCAAGGGTCTGCCTGGCACTAGCAGCAGCTAATGGGGAAGCAGCATTTCAGGGGGCGTCATCAGCACATCTTTGTATGGAGACAGGGAGAGATACTGTCAGTCACTTGGGTCAGGCTCCCACAAACCTAATTCCCTCTAATAAAAGCAGAGAATTCTCTGCAGCTAACCAGCTTACTACTTAGGAAAAGGGCTCCCCTTCTTCACAAAATGGTTAGGGAAGAGCGGTGCATCTGCTGACATTATAAAAACTTGTCATGTTCTAAACCCACAGAGTAGGATAGGCATGTTTTATCCTTCATGCTCTTCTTGCATGAGCATTTCAGGGTCCTAATGACACCCATTGGTCTGCAGTAAAATCAAGAAATATGTGTGAATATACTTAAGGGTCTGAAAAATTACCCAGCAAGTATTCTCAGGAAAATCCTATGCACTCAGAGGGCTATCACGTGCTATGGTACACACTGCAGATCCTTGCTTGACTGATGAAAACATTCATTGCTTCTATGTTAAAAAAAAAAATCACAAATTAGCCTTAACCCTTTAAGGACCCCTATTAGCAGCAAATTACCATCACAAACAACCACATGCCTTCTCATTCAGTAAAGGGAACTTGCTACAAAGATACCCAAAACATACTTTCTGTTCTGCCATTCAAGCATGGAGTGCTAGATAGATCAGATGAACCTGTTTTACAGAAGTTTGGGGGAGGGGGAAATCTTAGAGTCTTAAAGGGTTAAGCTAGGAGTAAAAGGGTCTTATTAAAAGGGCGAATTGGGGGAGCGAACAGTCTCAGAGGAGCTGGGGGAGTAGTCTTCTGATTCCGAGTTGAGTTCTGGCGGAGGTGGCTGTGCCTTGTACCGACTCCTCACATCCTGGTTGCGTCTTCGTCGGAAAACCTGCCTCTCCTTATCAAGAGCGGTGGTCTAGCAGGGGCATAAAATGAGAAAGAGGACAATTAGGCCAGGGGACATGGCAGAAGAGACTCTAGACATTTTACAGTTGGAAAGCATGCTGGCCAAGTTGACCTGCCCATCGTGGCTCGCTTATGTCAACAGTCACCATTCTTGCTCATGAAGCCAGCAGGCACAGGCAGTGTCACAGGTTGCAGCCCACCGAGTGCTACCACCCAGTGTCTTTCAGGATCATCCCCACATTAAACGCAAACTTCAATCTTTTGGGTGTGAGAGGTAAGAAGCCCCTTGGGTCATGTTGGCCGACATGCAGCTTAGAGCTCAGGAATAATAAAGCTGTAGGGGATAAAGTTGTCAGATGTGGAAACATAGTCACCAGCTCTCCCTGCTGTGTTAGCAATTTCACTCTAAATGATCTTACTGTCTCTCCATGAGGGGATATGGCAGAACCTTGGGAGGGGCTGGGTGAATTTTAATGAAGCCAAAGTCTGAAAGGGAACATGGCTTTGAATGAAATGAAGCCCAATGAATACATCCTATGGATTTCACTTTATAAAGTCCATTTTCATAAAGGTGAGGTCTTTCTTCTCCTTTTGTCTTTGAGAATCCCAACCACTTATCTCTATGCCTAATTTTCCCAAGAAGACCTCAGATGATCCCTGGGATGAGCTACCTGGCTGTAGCCCCAGAAGCTATTACAACATCAGTGTGGGGACAGAGTGTGACTTCATTTCAGACTTAATGGGTGTGGGGAGGGGCTGGCCCATTATAGCAAAACCTAAACAGAAAGCAGAAAAACAGGTTGAAAGCCTGAAGAAGAACATGGATCACAGTGGAAGGTGAGAGGGCTTCCTCCAAAGAAAATCCCTGTTTAAAGGGACAAAGCCTGGAGGCTAATGTGCTTTTAGGAGATTACTTTCCCTCTGCTAAGATATCTGCCGCCGCCATTTTTTTTTTTCCTCTTGAAATTTTACTGTTAGTTTCTTCAAAGAACAGAGATAAATTTATAGCCAGTCTGGTTCTGAGAACAAAGTGAAAACCAAGCTCCTCATACAATTGCAGAATAGCACTGGAACAATCTTAGATCTAAAAGAAAGCAATCAAAGATCCAAAATGAAGTAATAAAGAGTGAAACAGCAACAGCGTGTAGAACCAGGCAGTAAATGGCTTACTTAGGCTGAGCCATTTCCACTTTAAAAACAATGCACATGCTGAGTAACAATGTTAGAAGCCAATGAGGACGGTAAACTTTAATAATTCACTTCTCGCTTCACAGAATGGCTAAAAGAGCGATCCAATGGCTGCTCTGTTGAAATGTGTGCCTTGATTCTCCCCTCATTGAATTTTAAAAGGCCTCATACGTGCAGGTTTTGGTCTCATACCCACCGATTTCATGAAAACCTCAGCCTCACAAACCTAAATTCCTAACTTTATTTAAAACATTGTAAAGTCACAACACATGGTATTTTGCTTTTCAAAGCGCACTGAGAATGTTCTGTCTGTGTGGACTTGGATGTTTGTAGAAAACAGATGTCTACTTAGTCTGTCTAACATAAAAGCATTCTGTAGTTAATCCAAGGGTAATATAAACTAGTCTCCTGGTCATAAAAAAAATATAGTTGCATTTCTACCTTTCTGGGGATGAGGAATTCACTGGCATTGGACAGGATGTTGATGGAGGAACACAGGCGGTCAGACATGGAAGGACACACAGAGAGTGTGCGTTACTCTGCCTATGGCTGACTGTGGGCATTCATTTGGTTCCATCAGTGCTAAATACTAGGAGCCAGCATGGCCTCCTCTCACATTTACAGAGTGGCTATAGATAAAATTGGATGTTTGAAAACTTTTAAGCAGCCACGGCTTGCAGAGGTCTGAGGCACTCTTTTCCTTTGTAACTTGATGCAAGATAACATTTTAGAAGTAAGCAATGGAGGTAAAAGGAAACCCTGATTACAAGAGAAGTTCCCCCTCCCTTCCTCTGTGCTCCTGCATCTCCCCATGCAGCAATTCAACAACGGAATTGTTGAAACAGGCTCTAACTGTGATTCTCCTTGTTGAATTCTCGAGGACCTTCAAATATTTAGTCCTCTAGCTCCCTTAGATGGCTATGAGCACCTATCTAGTCCGCTGATCTAAGTCCCGTACCTTTTGGGCATTCGTGTTGACCCTGTACTGTGCACAGATGGTCCCTGACTTTCCCCATCCTTTCTTCAAATCCTCTTGAGGGTGTGCATGCTATCTTCCTTTCTTGACCCTCTGCCTTGTTCTGCCTTTAAGCACTCAATTCCACATGTCCTGCCAATCTCCCTAATTAGTAGCTTTACTAAATGTTCACCTCCTTATGCAAACTTTTGTGTGTTTACATGCTCCTGAATTTCACGGCCCCTCTCAGAAAGGTGTATTGTTCGTGATCGTATGTTCCGGAATAAGGCTGAGGTGGCAGTTTCTATTGGATTTACAGATGCTTTAAGAGTGAAAGAGGCTGTCCAGGGCCTCTCTGTCCAGTGCTCTGTCTTTCTAGGACTGATGTTGGGGTTCAATATGTGGGGGGATTTGCCCACTCACTACACTAAGAATAGAACTCATGAGGCTCAAGCGAACATTTGCTCTGTAATCTGTTGTAACAGGATAAAGCAGAGACTCCACGTTTGCACAGCTCACTCCAACTCTGTTCTCATCCCAATCAGCAGGGAGAAGACCCTGGCCACAGATAGTATCCAAGACCAAAGGCTGAGGGTACCTATTTGCTGCTGATCAGACTGTCACCCCCACCTAGAGGGTTTCTCTCTGGATAAGTCTCTGTTCCCTGAGTCTTAGCACACTCTGTTTGTAGCTCTGTGGACTGTGGTTCATTTTAGGAGTCTTGTCCATCCCCATTCCCACAACAGTGTGGTATGGAGTGTGTTCACTCTGTGTCCTGCATAAACCATGACTGACTGTCTTCCTCCCCACCTTGTGGACTCTATGAAGGGTCACGATCAGATCTTAGATGCCTTCTCTGAGTTCTCCACAGTTCACCACACACAAAAGATACATATGAACTTTGTGGCTGTTGATATATGTAGAGTTCCAACTGAGGTCACCTACTTCCCTCTGGGTACCCAATTTCCCGTGCATCCTTCAAGTAGCTGACAAGTCAATTTCCACAAGGCCTAGTTTATTTACAATTCCTCATAAAGTCTCAATCCTTGCCCCTGCCTTGGGAACGTACTGACAGTAAAATTTTCCAGTGTCTAGTTCCTCTTATTACTCAAAACTGATTCGTAACATCAGTAGACCCATTGTGAATCTTTAGCAGACAGTGGCTCTTCTAGAATAACACCCCTTTGCTCTGCTTACTTTAGTCAATTCTGCCTTAGTTTCCTTTGGGATACCTTTCCACTCCCATACTAACTCCAGTGAAGGTGACCCTACACTACCAGTGAGAGAGGAAGCCGTAGGCTCAACACTGGAAGAAAGCCTAAGCTGACAGGTTCAGGAGAGTCACCCACCCAGTCAACAGGACACTCATGAAACTGTCTCTGGAAATTTACCTTCACAATGAATTCCAGTTTCCCCTGGATGATAGCTTCTCAAGTCCTATACCACATGATGGTGAAGTCAGAGACAACTCAGTGAGAGAAGTGTGGAGGCCAGAGGGGAACTGGGCTCTGATTGAGTGCTCAATCTCCCTAACACCAAAGCTAGAAACCGCTCACAGACTTGTCTGGCTCTATACTATAGGAAGCGTTGTTTGTGGTCAAACCAATCTAGTTTAGGCTTTCTTCTTCTTCCCACAGCATCAAGACTGTCACTGACACATCTCTGAATTTACTTGATTGTCCTCCCCTTGGCAACCTGGCTGAAGCTGCTCACCACCTGACATGACCTCTTCTCCTCTGCCCAGCACCATGTATGTATTCTTCAAGACCCAGTCATAACTCATCTACCCCAGCACATCACTCCCTAAACTCTGGCAAGAACCTTCTCGACCAAACCTTTTGTGTTTAATTGCACACTGTTCTCTTCCCACCTTTTCTGTGCAGATTTCTCAAATTTCATGTAAATTCATCTATGCTACAACCAGAAATTTCCGGAATACTTATCAGATTGTGGCATATTGACTGCGCATGTATCACACACTTCTCATTTAATCCAAAATTATTTTAGGTAATTATATACTTTCTGGTAATATTATAAAATAGAACCCCTAAAAGCCCTATGATTTTAAAACAAATTAATAGAGTCAATACTTCAGAATCTAATGTTTCAAATATTAGCAAAATTATTCCAATACCATATAAAATCATTTCTCTGTTATTCATGTATTTGCCCATTGCAGTTTCTGATCATGGTTAGTGCTGCCATCTGCAATGTCTTCAGAATCTTAATCAGAGCCCTCAAAATTAGCACACCTGTCAAATATGTTCAGTTTACTATTTACCATTGGATTCTGTAGCCCCCTTATGCATTTAACAAGAAAATAGAACTACCTGAGACGTGTTCTTAAGAGAGATCATGCAAATGTGAACAAACTAGAAACTCTCCCCGAAGCATTTGAGCATGATTTGTCCTCTGAAGTGTTGCATCATGCATTTTAAATTCCAGGCCATTTCTGAGCAGATGAGAAGCAGCTTTACTTATTCATTCATTAATTTATTTATTTTTATCATTCATACATGAATCTCAGATATCCAAGATTCTCGATGTTGCCTTCTCACTGCCTATCTTTGCAAAGTGAACGTATCTTAAGGTATGGTCTGAATGTTCCATTAACACCTAAGACTTCCTAACAGAATAATTTTGTAATTTATTCTGCTCAGTGTTTGTGGTTTTCTTGGAACTAGCATGTATAGACTTGTTATTGAAATCCCAAGGGTCTCCTCAGTAAGTCCATTTCATTAAGAGCCCCTAAGAGAATCTCAGGACTGTAGTATCACATTTCGATGCTAATTCCCACAAGTCAGAGGTGAGCAAGGACCCCTTAGGATTCCAAGGCTGATCAGTGGTAACCAAGCATGTGTTACTTCAAATGCACGTATGTCTCAGTCCTCATGCTGTGCACAAGGAAGCTTAGTGAAAGAACATATGATTGGAAAATGAAGTGATGTAGAAAAACGACTAGTGTAAGCCCGTTCTATATAGATGAAACACCACAAATACCTACCTCAAACTCTTAACAAAACCCCTGCCTCTCCTGTAGCAAGTGACAGGTAGCTGCACTATGCCAGTTATCACAGCAACTCAGGTACCTGCACAGCTGGGAATCTAAAAGGATTTAACATCTGTCCTGTTTCTGGGCCTACCACAACACCTGGCACACTGAAATAAAAGGCAAGCCTGTCTTTTGGCCAGTGACCTCATCTACTGATGATGAAGTAAGTCCGTGATCCACATCTTACTCAGATATTTTAAACATTTGTTTCTGACCTTGCATTTGAAAATATGCACAAATGAACTTGTTCTGTGTCCATCTGGTCCTTGAGCGATGTTTAAGAGGGAAATTCCACAGTGGCTGGGGAAGGCTGGGCGGGAGCAGTAGTATGAATTGTAGAATCAGCTTTGTATTTGCTACCTGGAGGCATCTCCTGTCTCTGTAGTGCCTGTTTTGTCTGGCAGCTTTAGCTTAATCATCCTCTTGAAGCAACAGTGGGTAGAAGTTGGGAGAATTAGCTTTTTGTCCTAGCTCAGCTAATGATGTGACCTTGGACATGCCTCCTACCCACAGTGTCTTCTAGCTTCCATAACCATGCACTGAAGGAGAGTCCAAAGCCTGAGCCCCAGGAAAATGTTCACCTATGAAATTCTACCAGAATGCTTAATATCGCCATCAATCTACTGGAATGGGCTGTGTTTTCTCTTAGCAAATAATAGACTTTACAGTCTATGGATCAAAAATATTTCTCCTCTCAAATACAAGTAGGGCTCGCAAGGGATTCGCTTCATTTCTGTTATGTAGCGATGTTTTCTGTCATGGCAGTAATTACGGGATTTAAGAAACTACATTTTTCAAAGGCACAAGTGTTGATGACTTCCCCTCTTTGGTTTTTCCTAATTTATTGCCAGCCATCACAACGAGTCTTCATTTCATTAATAAAAGAACATTATTGTGCATTTTGCCTTTTAGTCCATCCATTATTCATGCTACCTAGGAGGCTGGGCATTAATCTCAGGAACCCTCTCCTTTCTAACCCTCACTCTGTAGGGATGAGTTTATAATTTGCTTGCCATTAAAATTAAACTAACAAATCGACCTGGGTATCCCTCCTTGTTTTATTGAGTTTATTGTCATGGTTAGTACGGTTCTGTGTTTTTTTTTTTTTTTGGTTTTTCGAGACAGGGTTTCTCTGTATAACAGCTCTGGCTGTCCTAGACTCACTTTGTAGACCAGGCTGGCCTCGAACTCACAGAGATCCGCCTACCTCTGCCTCCCAAGTGCTGGGATTAAAGGCGTGCGCCACCAACGCCCGGCAAGTTCTGTGTTTTTTGACTGGTGTATCCTTTGGGGGCCTGGCCAGAGTTCCTGGAGACATAGCTTGGATCTTCTCTACAGTAAAAGTCACCATTAAAATGGCAAAAGGAGGCTTGCACAGGATAGAACCAAACAGCCTTCCATGCGGCTTCCTCAAGGTGACTTTCTGAAACATTACTTCCCATTTTCCTGGGAAGGCTGACCGTGTGCTTCCATGCCAAATGTCTGGATCAGACACATGAGTTTGAAATTAGGTGATTAACTAGCATGGCTCTGCCATCTTCACAACTCCATCTGAGGTTACAATGGTGGCCTTTGCAGGCCACTGGGCTCAGGCTTCCAGAAGACTGAATTTCCTTTCTTCATCTGCTTTTTAGGCCCTCGTTTCCTTATGGAGGAGAAACTGAACTGCCATGTGTCTGCTCCTGAACACACTAGTGAGCTAATGAATTACCACAGATAGGGTTTATCCTAAACAACAATTTAGAAACAATGTAAAAATTTAAAAACATAAAATAAGTATTGTAGGTGTGTCAGGGGCTAGGTGGTTTTCTGGCAAATACAATTTTAGCTGAGCCAAAGGGGTAATTGACTCCTGGGTGGTTAAAATGAAAAATCTGCAGAGTATCTTAGGTGTGGTCTGGTTACCCCAACTCTACCTTTTCAAAAAGACATTCAACCTAAACATGCCTTCTTTGGAGTTCAACTATTCATTCATTAATTTAGCAAAGATACCATTTTAAATAAGCCCCATTGCTATTCTCATGAATAAACCTGTATTTTTAACAGATGGTGCTTTTAATCTAGAACCACCCTTCCCCCTTAAACCCAGAAGTCAGGGGACTTTGCAACAGGCCAGATAGGTAAGTTTCAGGTCATTTGGCTATGATGCAATTTCTCAAATCTGCCACAATCAGTCACAGTCAACATGTCAATAAATAGGTATAGTTGTGTTCTAATACAACTTTTTTTTGGTATCTATAAATAAAACAGGAAGAAGGCTAGTTTCTACCCATTTGTTATAGCATGTGAATCCTGTCCTAGAGGACAGCATTTAAAACTCACTCTTAATGGACACTTTCAGCCCTGGCCACCTTGAGTGAAGGCAGATGTTGTAAAGGCTCATTAGAACCGAGAGCTAACCCTGAGGAAAGTATTAGGAAAATTCATGATTCCACCTCCATAATTATCTGTTTCCTCAGGAGACTCCATGTCTGCTACGGAGTGGGTTTTCCTCTGGGAGTGAAGGAAACACAAGACAATCCTTCCCG
The DNA here is from genome assembly GCA_907164525.1 of Lophiomys imhausi. Classification (NCBI taxonomy): domain Eukaryota; kingdom Metazoa; phylum Chordata; class Mammalia; order Rodentia; family Muridae; genus Lophiomys; species Lophiomys imhausi. The sequence goes on from CAJQZJ010032244.1 coordinate 332,263, forward strand.
AATTGTGTTTTGGGGCTGGGACAGATGAGGCCGAAAAACAGGTGGCTGCAAACCCAAGGCTTCCTGGCACCAAAACTCCTTTCTCCCAAGGGCTGCCAGGCTTTCAACGAACTTCATTCCATCTCAGCTTTTAAAGTGGCGTACATTTCTCCTGTATTTGAGAATCCTCTAACTCCAGCTTGTGAACATTTACACTGTTTCTTGCTAGACTGTGCATGCCCCTCCCTGGGGTAAAAGCATCCCTTTCCTTCCTGATTATTTGTGTCTGAGTCTCATTAGGGAATGTGAAGAAGGCCCGCTTTCCAAGTGTGGCAGAAATGAGCATGTAGAAAAGATTGCACATGTGTGTACTTTTAAGTTCAGACAGAAGTTAATAGATACTGAATTGTTCTGGACCCCAGGGAAAGGAATAGATAGATTCTCCCTTCAATTCATACCCACTGAGGAGAGGACTTAGATGCCAATGTTTTCTCTACTTTCTAGTTAACAGGTTCAAAGTTACAGAAAGACATAAATGTTGTTGAAATTCTTTCAGAAGAGGCCTGTGAAAGCAACTCAAATGAAACAAAATAAAAACTAAACAGCCATCTTCTTGGCTTGGTAAAACATGGCCCAGGTAGCTCACTATTCCTGAATTTATTTTTTAACTTAATTTTGTTTCTTTTTTTCTTTTTCTTTTTCTTTTTTTTTTTTTTGTCGTCTTACTTATTATTTTTTTTTTTTTTTGGTTTTTCGAGACAGGGTTTCTCTGTGTATCCTTGGCTGTCCTGGACTCACTTTGTAGACCGGGCTGGCCTCGAACTCACAAAGATCTGCCTGCCTCTGCCTCCCAAGTGCTGGGATTAAAGGCGTGCGCCACCACCGCCCGGCTTCGTCTTACTTATTTTTGAGGCAAGGTTTTCACTATGTAGTCCTGGCTGGTCTGAAACTTGCTCCATAGACCAGGCTGGCCTTGAACTCTCAGAGATCCACCTGCCTCTGCCTCCCAAATGTTGGGATTAAAGGCATGCGCCACCACGCCCGGCTACTCCTGCCTTTCTTGCCATAGCAATAAACAGGGAGTGCTGTTGAGTTTTTGAACCTGGCCTGAGACCTCAGTTGGGGGTTATTAAAGAAAAACTGTAGGACCCAATGCTCACTGTTTTCTGGAAGATTCTCTGTCACCAAAGTTTGATTTTTTTTCTTTTTGGAAGTATGTCTATTACTTTGTAGATGCTGTAAACTCACCTCTCTGTTACAAAACAAGCCAGGGGCCAGGGTAGGGGCTAGAAGGAGTGGGAAATGTCATGCTCTTACCCAGGTGTCTCCTTGTCTCTGTCACTCAGCACAGCTAGGGTAAGGCAACTGCTCACTGTGCAGTCCTCCTTGGGTGTGCTATGCTCACACTATGTAGAGAATCCTATCCAGCTTCAACAGAGACACCCCTTTCAAACCCTCACCCAGCAAGATGCATTTAACAGACCTCATTCCTTTTAACAGCCAAGCATGACAGCATTTAATAGCCTCCCGAAGCCAGCGCCTGGCTGCCAGGGCTCGGCCTCATTACTCACTGTTCAGGAGGAGGGTTCAAACCAATATGCACATTTTAGTCATGTCATGGCTGGGAACCCAACCAGCCTTTTGTCCTATCCCACCTCCTCATTTCATCTTATTCATCATTAAAAAATAATCTAGTATCCTGGGTTTTGTTTGTTTGGTTGTTTGTGTTTAACCAAGTTGCTTCATTTTGACCAGGGCCCTGGTCTACATACTTCAGATGCAGAATTCTTTTCTGTATATTCTTGGCCATGCCACCGACTTTTGCAAGTGAGAAAAGCAGAAATAATTCGACTAGGTCCCCTTTGGGAGGAGGGAGGGAGAGAGCAGAATGTAAATGTTTTCCTCTTTCACGCAGCAGGAAGAAGCAAGGCTTTGGGGCTCCAGGGGTGTGGAATAGCCCAGTGAGCTTGAGCTTTGGGTAGTGGGGCTCCTAGATGAATGGACCAGACACAGAATGTGGTTCCCTGGCTGTAGGTTAGAGGGTAGAGTTGCTGAGAAAGAGTCAGGGGCATGAAAGAAAGAAAGAGGGAGAATGGACCCCTGTCATGTCTCCACGGCCACTAAAATGTCAGTTAGGAGAATCCCACCGATTTGGGGCACTGCGAAGACACAGGTTTTAGCACCTGACACCCCTTTTGTGAGCCACTTTGTAAATGCAAGTGGGATTCTGAAGCGCTCTGCTCAGAACGGTGTGGGTGTGAACAGCCACAAGCACATCTAAACACAACAACTGGGAGCAGGGTCGGTTGCCCGCAATGATTGTTTATGTGGAGAAGTTGGCCTGCCACCGTGGGCAGATGAATGCTCCCACTCCCATGGAGATAAAAGGGAAGCATTTGTGATCAGCAAGGAGAGCGTGTTCATTCTGGGGCTAAATGGCATCATAAAACTTCCTAATTAAGCATAGACGTAATGAGATTTTAGTGTCATGCCTCCAGTTTAGCTTTACGTACTGTGTGTGCTGTTTAGTGCAGCAGTAACTACAAACATTGTTGTTACTGCCCCCAGCTGGAAAACGGAGCAGTTTACGTGTGGAAGAGAAAAGAGATTATCTCCCATCTGCTCCCGCCCATTACTCAGGGATGTGTCATTTTGTCTGCCAATGGGAACCGTCCCTAGGCTTGTAGTCAGTCTTTTTAATACTGGGTGGGTCACGTGTATAAATTATTATGCTCGCTTGACACTTGCCTTTTATGCTATTTCTATGAGTTTTGTAATTCCTGGGATTTTCTTTTTTCTGAAATTAGATGAATTTAGGGATGCCTTTTGTTTGTTTGTTTGCACAAATGTAATTAGACTCACTTGATGCCTATTCTTCACAATCTATCAATTCTACACGTAGACGTCTGGCTGATGTGCCCCAGGACAGGAGACATAGATAAGAAAGGTTGCAGCACAGTATGATTCAATTTACATAAAGTATGAAAGCGAGCAAGGCTAATTACCACAGGTAGGCTTTTTGGGTTAGCCTTCACCCCGGGACAAAGCTGTCCTCTGGGAAGGGCCTGGAAGGGTGCTGGGAATGTTTCGTGCCCGCCCTAGAAGCTGTTTCAGGAGTGTGCCTAGCGTGTGCAATCTATCTTGGAGATTAGCACTTGCGAAATGTGTACGCTTCTGTATTATCTTCAGTGTTAAAAAGTCAAAAGCTGGGTCTGTGTGCAGGCAAATCATAACAACTCCCCCTCCCCCAAAGCTAATTTACTAAGGTAAATGAAACACTAGACATGGGGTCCTCCTCCCTTAGACCAACCCTGAAGGCACAAAGAGCCTTTTCTGGGGGAAAAAAAAGTCCTTAAAAAGTCTCACTGAGGCTGGGTGTTTTCCTGTTACAAGCGGATTTAGAAGTGAAAGTGAACTCACTACATTTTGATCATTTGTCAGAATGTGCCCTGTTCTGTTTTCCTAAGCCCTTTGTTTTGAGACCCTAATTATAAAAAATAATTAGGGTCAATAATCATAAGAGAAATTTATACATATCATATATAAAGTATATATGTATCTATACAGACATGATCTGATCCATGCGACAGTACCAGACAGACACTACGCTGAGCCAGCAGACTCCATTACTTGAGGAAAACAAATGCCGAAGCTGGGGGAGCTTTTCTTGGCAAGAGCTACAATATGGAGCTTTTACCTGGAGATCATTTTGGAGACATTAAGGTGAAGAGAAGTTCCCTAGAACTTCTCAGAGTTCATTTCTCAAACCATCGCAAGCCATCTTGCTTGTGGGTAACTCTAGAGAGATACACACACAATGCCCCTTGCAGGAGATGCCAGGGCCACTGACTGTAGTAGGAAACGGTGGGACAGAATTCATAAGCTGGTTAAACAAGTCAATACTTCCCATAGACCCCCTTGCTCAAGCAGCGAAGCCAACTAAGTAATCTCACAATTACAAAATCCAGAAAGTAAATTCATGCAGTAGCTAGTACATAGAGGGAATTTTGGGGAAAGAGAGGGGGAGGGAACGGTTAAAACAGAAACAAAACAAGAAGGTGGAGAATTTGAAAACACAAGCTTACCAACACACACAATGCATTCTGTAGCCCACTGTGCTTGGAGGCATTTCTACTGCTAAGGTGTAAATGCATTGTTCCATCATCTAAGAAGGTTAAGGTTGGGCTGGATGACTTTAAAATGACAGTATATACTTCTATAGAACACACACTAAATAAAGTGCCTGCCGCTGTGGTTCCATTTGTTACAGGACAGAAGAGCACTGGAAGCATCATTGCTGCAATCAGCAATAACAGGCAAATGCTTCCGCATCAGCACCGGATATACTGTCCTTTTAACCGGAAGGGGAAATCGATACTGAGCATGTGCAATGGAAAGAAAGCTGGCAAATGTCAGTGTGAATAATGGGTGAAAAAAAAAAGGAATGAGGGGGTGTGGCATCTCAATCAAGATTAAAATGAAACTGATAAAGCAGCATATGGACTGGGTAACAAATCAAAAACATGTTTATCCACTGGAGGAACTGGTAAATGGAGACTGCCAGCACGTTGCCATGGAGACACTGACTGTTGAGCTGCACCATCTCATACCTTATCCAATACATTCCTGGTTGTTGGTAGTAGTCCAAAGACCCTGATCTCTTGATGGTAAACCCGTGGTCCAGCTGAGCAGAGAGAAATGGGGCAACTCAGTGGATCAACATTGTGCTCAAGAATTAAGACTCCAGTCCAAGCTCTTCATTAACTACGTACATACGTACACACAGTGATGAGGCCCTTTCTGCAGAGCAGCTAGCTAGTAACGTAATCTGCACATTGAAAATAAAATAAAAATAAAGAAATACAAATCCCTTACGAGTATCCTGGATGCCAATTTGTTAGGATAGATCTGTCTGTCAAACAGGTTTTTGAATACACATTTAACAATGTCCTCAATTTCAAAAGCTATAAACACTCTTCTGTTATACAATAGAATATGCTTCACAGTTAAACTGAAATCAGTGCTAGTCACTATGTGCACGCAGACAGGAATCCCCTCCAACAACACCCAGTAGGCTTAAACTCACAGCTTTGTAATTATGAAATAGGAGAGGGGAAAAAAATGAGGTTTGGAAAGTGCATAAATCACAAACATTTAGATTTGAAAGAGAGTTGGTCTTTTAAAAACTATGGCTATTCTTAATTATATTCCTCAGCTAAAGAGATGAGCTAGTACAGTTTCTCTGGGAAAATAAAATGAAATGAAAAATAGTTTTCTGTGAACCTTAAAAGCACATATGTGCAGCTAAGTGCTTAGCATTAACAAAAGGGACAACAGATACAACAGAGGGTAAGTTCCTAGTGCTGTCCATTCTGGAATAAGATGTTGGCTTTTGGCTGCCTGGGAATAAAAGGCTCAGTTCCCAAGTCTGGAGAACAATAGTCCTGCTGCTTGTCCATACCCCTGTCCTGCCCACCTGGGTTGCACCTTGCTTTCGAAGAGAGATTCTGGAGTCCTTTCAAGTGTCTCACTGATTTGATGCTCCCGACAGCTTCTACTTCTAATTCACTCACACACACACACACACACACACACACACACACACACACACACACAC
>CAJQZJ010032244.1:337868-455070 GCA_907164525.1 Lophiomys imhausi
CACACACACACACACACACACACACACACACACACACACACACACACAAAGGCATTTCAAAACCATGCCATGGCACCAGGCATTCAAACTAAAAACCACTCTGAAGATTTGGTGTTCTGATTGGAAACTAGGCTATGCTAGTGTTCAGAGAAATCAATGTGAGGTTTTAATCTTCAAAATGTATTATTTCATCTTTTTTTTTTTTTTTAAGAAAAAATCGTAGCGCACTTGCTTTCTAGAAGCTGGTTGTCCTCTATTTCAGGCCACAAAGAGGGTGACAAGTAACTAGTTCTCTACTGCCACCTACAGGCAGAGTGCCACAGAGCAGGGCACAAGGGCTATTGACTGCTTCCAGACATCACAATTATTAGGTGGTTAGTATGGATTTGTTCAATAAGACTGAAATGCTCTATTTGCATGAGAAAAACTCAGAAGGACAATATTAAAACATTAAGAAAATTATCAACTAAAACAATAAACAGCATTAAATGGGGAAAAATTGGAAGTGGCATCGAAGTCACATGGGTTCTTCATCGAACCAGGCAAATCTAATCATGCCTCCCTCCCCCTTTCAGCTCTCCTAAAGTCCACCATTAAAATGTCATCTCTAATTCCACTTCAACTCTATAAATAGCATTTTAATAACCTTTTGGTTTCCCCTTTCTGTTCTGTTCTTCCTTTCTTTCTTCTTTATCTTCTTTCTTTCTCTCTCTCTCTGTCCCTCTCTCTCTCTCTTTCCTTGACTACAGCACCTGACTCAACAATGCTAGCTCATCTTCTATACTTTCAGAAGGGCCCCATGAGCCCCACCGCCCCACCAAGAGCACCGGTTGATAATTACTGTCCCAGACAACCTGGGACCCTTGTGCAGCCTTCACACAAAGTCATCATTTGGCCTTCCTTTGGTATCAATAATGTATGGAATGAGAAAGAGGGCATAAAAAGTGGCAACATGAACAAGGCAGTGTGGTTCAGACCCTGCATTCTGTGATTCAGAAATGGCATCTGGGAATAGAGTGCTTGCTGAGACTGTACACCCGTTGCTCTTCTGTCACTCAAGGAAATAAATATGCTGTAAACTCCTTTATAGTCATTCTTGCTCTTTGCCAGGTAGGTTTCTAACTAAATAAAGACAAATCCTATGTAGAGACCAATGGCATGACTCTTTGTTTCCACAAAAAGAAGAAAAAATAATAATAAAAGAAAAAAATTCCACAAACTGACACTCCAACCTAATTTTAGAAAATCCCAGGAGTGCATATAATTACAAGAGAACAGGACTATGTATGATAAATACAACTTAAAGTAAAATTCATGTATTTCATAGCCTCCTGGGAACATATATATGCTCGGGAGAAAAAAAGATGTTTGAAGGAAACATTTTTTACTTTAGTTTATTAAACAGAAATAATCACTATGTTGTGTTTATTGGAGAAGTTCTAATCATGGGGGAATAAAACCAGAATTATTATGTTGTCAAATGGTCTTTATAGACTACACCATTCATAGAGGATATTTATTTCACCTTCCACTAAAGTCCTGTCTCACAAAAGATTATTGCTGTGATGTCATACTCAGAGTTTGGGAGAGGATATTATTTAATGCTAGAGGCTTTTTTTTTTCTTGTGATAAAACTGCTCTTAATACTTAATCTTTGTACTTAGGACCAGAAAAAAAGTTTATGGAATTTGCCAGTGTTATTCTGAAAGCTAAAAGCAAGGCAATCATATTGGCCAGCTTCTAATTCCCATCTCCGCCCAATGCCTTGAAGCTTCCCAGGGGTCCTTGGAGAAAGTAGAGATGCTCATGTGGGAAAAGCATCCTGGAGAAAGTACATAAGTGCATAAGACCTTTTCTTTGGAAACTGACATTGATATTCTTTCATACTTGCAATTTGAATGACAGTAGTTAACATGAAGATTATTCTAAAGTGCTGTGTAATGCCTAAAGTACCTTAAATATGCATTGATTCATGTGTAATTCAAGTTACACAGGGCGCCCTGTAACTCACATTTATATTGTAGCTTGGCTGCCATGGAAAATATGTTAGTGATAAACTGAGACCTCTATATTCAAAATAGCATTCTTGATGTGCACAGTGACTCACTCCCCAGGAGGCTGAGGTTAGGAGGGTTGCTTCAAGTTTGAAGGAAGTCAGCCTGGGCTACATAGTGAGTTCTAGGTCAGCATGGTGTACAGGGTGAGACCTTGTCTCAAAAAGAAACAAAAAAGAGAGGAAAAAAAAAACAAACAAAAAAGAAAAGAAAAGAAAACCTAATAACAAAACAAGTACAAACCAAAGAAAACAACTGCATTCGAAATGGTGTAGTCATGATACTTAGAAAAAAAAATCAGTGACAGATGATATCCTGTTGAGATATCGTGATGAAGCTTTAACAAATTCATAAAGATTTGGTTTCAGAATTTATCGGTGTCTGATTAAAATAGGATTTGCCCTCAGAGATGTATCATTTGCTAACTTTGAATCACACAAAAGTTTCTGTCCATAGTCATTACAGGACTCCCAGAACACTTTAAACAAACTGTTACTGAACAGCCAAGGCAAACTGAACCAAAGACCAATTAAAATGAAATTATGAAAAACAAAAACAAAACAAACAAAAAAACCCAAAATGACTCAGGTGGGAAAGACTTTCTTTGTCTCAACAATGAGCCCGGAGTAGGAACAGAGAAACATTCCTTTTTGTGGGCAATTCCAAAATGGTGTCCCACTGGAGCCAAATCTTTTGGGAATACCCACACCTATAAAAAATAAAGCTTTGGTTTAGCTGTGTATCCCCAGGAGATAGTAGCTTGCAAAAATTCCTGGTGGATGTTAGGTGATGACAAAGAATGCTGACACTCTGGAAGATATGGAGGACAGTTAATTTTTTTTTTTCCATTGAATTTTGGAAAGAGATAAAGACAGGCAAAAAGAACAACTTGAGAGTGTAAAACCTCAGCATTGCCGAGAAACATCCAAAAGAGTTTCCACTCTATGGGGAACCTTGTGTTTATTCGTGTATCATCACCCATACTGTATTTAAAGGGGCCCTAGAGGACTGGGGGATGCAAACAGCTAGAACAAGCCTATCTTTGAGCCTCTTGCAAAGTCAGGAAGTCCCTATCAGACAGCTACTGATGAAGACCCGCTTAGTAACTGTCATGAGTCTTAGCTTTGGCACTCTGGCAAGAACAAAAAACAGAAGAAAAACAGAACACTGAAGCACCCCTAGAAAGGATTAACCACTGGGCACTGCTCAGGAGCTGAGCAGGAAGGGCTGGCGCACAGCGGGAATACTCTCCCAAGATTCGCCATCATCCTGTCTTAAGTTCTTTGTTGAGAAAAGGCAAAAAGCCTGTGTGACTCTCACACTGAATGTACTGCTAAAATGTACGTACTCTGGATAAGAGGAAATTGTTAAAAACTCAAGCGATGTGAGACGTTGATGTATGCACTCTAGAATTTGACACCAGGAAGTCTGAGGTTTTGGGATTTCTCAGACCAATTTCATCTTTGTTAGAGAAGCTATTGCGTTACATACAGTGTATGCCTGCGTATGTAGAACAGGGGAAAAAAATTCAGTGCAACCTCATCAAATAAAATGGTAAGTGATAAAAGACACCAACGTAACAAATTTCTAAGGAGCTAGACCTTGTGACGTCACTGGGTGTTCCCAGCAACTTAGTCTCTCTGAAAATAGTGTGTGCTTTCTGTTCTGTTTTGGCTTTCTTCTGTATTTAGTATACATATCTACATTGCTCCAGACTCCCTGCTCTGTTGTCTCCCTCCCAGCTTCCCTTTCCTTCCTGGTTCTGGCAAAAGGATACTCAATGCTTTACCTGAGAGTCAAGTTTACAGTGGCATAGAGTCCAGTTTGGGGAGAGATATTTTGCTTAAGAACATAAATCATGAAATTAATAAACATGGCTAGATACCCTGGAGGTGTTGGATAATGAGGCACCCAGGGAAACAATCCACACACGTACACTACCGCCCCTGCTGTCTATAAAGAAATGACCCACTATGCTGTCTCTGGGAGGAATCTCCCAAGGAATGTCTGTCTCTTGGGAAGGCTGCTTTTAAAGCTAGAGGCGGATATTTCAGATGCTTACTGTTATGACAGAAACTCCAGCTGCTGTGCTGCTTGGCTTGGGGCCTGTGTGGAAGTGCTTCTTGATCTTGCCAGCTACTGACAGCTGATGCTCATTTTCGGGGAGACCATCATCCTGGAGGATAAGAAGAGTGAGAAACAAAGAAAAAAAAAAGACAAAAATGAAACATGCAGAAGTGAAGTCAAAATCCCTGGATCCCAGGTCAGGATCTTAGAATTGGAAGAGATCAGAGACCAACCAACCAAGGTTTCCTCATGAAACTGTCATTAAAAGCCTCCTCCCCCCCCCCACACACACACACACCTCACTGTCTTCCTTTCCTGTCTGCATTTTAATTGCTGGCCCTATACCATCAGACCCTTGGAGGTTTGTCTCCAAAACCAACATATTCTGACTTTGGTTTTTAATAAAATCTATTTTCAACCTTGGCTTATGGACATGTGTTCACAACCCCAAACTCCTTAAGTCAGCACCTTCCTCTCCCTCCTAGCCCATGATTTAGATTCAAAGCTAAGGAGATCAACAGACCTGGGCATATGCATGACCATAAATACACTCTTTTTTTTTATTTCTTTCTGTAGCTGCTTAATTGGCCATTCTAAAATCCCAGACAACCCTCTGGGCAAAAAGTTCTTCACTAAGTTTTAAATCCTCTTTCTGCCTTCAAATCATCTGTTACTATGATTCTGTCACTATGACGTAGTCCAAAAGTTAGAGCTCCTTTTAGCTGAGACTTCTGCTCTCTGCTGAACAAAGTGTTCTCCTGGTCTAGCAGTGACCAGCGATGTAAGTGGACGTCCCCACTTACTAGTTCTGGAGGAGACACTGCATGGTCCTTGAATGCAGAGACTGTATTTTGCCCACTGTTGGATCCCCAGGTCTTAGCACAGTGCCTGGGCACACGTCACACATTTAATAAATAACTATGGAACAGATAAATGAACGGACAATAGAGTGTGTGTTACTGTCTTACAAAAACCCAAACTTGGGAGTGATGTCTATTTTCATTTCTTAATTTTTTTCTTTCCCCTCCATCGCTTTACATACCATTTCTTGTCTCTGTCTAGAAAAAGAAGCCCACTGTTCCCCATGTACAACACTCATGCTTTCTGCATAAACTGCTCTCTCCCCACAGGTTCTGTTTCTCCTTTCAGCATCAGTCATTCCTTTATCCAGTGGACACTAACTACGTGTCTAGATGGGACTGAGATTTTACTGGTTGGCGTGAGAAATGGCAGCAAGTAGAAATATGCATGAGTCCTGTTCTTTGGGACTCTGGTCCCTCCTTTCCAAATTTGGACTTAAGTCCAAATGATCTGTTCCAAGACATTTTCCCCACTTAAGCATAATCCATTCTAATGGTTTTTTGTTAAGTCACCAATGCCTTTTATTTTGTCAGTTTGCTCATATACTTGCTTCTGGCACTGCATTATCTTATTAGTCTACCATATTGTATCTATCTATGACCCATCTATTATCTATGTATCCACCAATTTAGTATTACCACATAGTACCACCTTTTCCAAGTTTCCTGCAAACATTAGTGTAAGCACTTGGTTCTCTGAACTGTGCACAGTAGGTATTCCTGTTACAGTGAACATATGGATTAATGGCCAGATGAAGGAATTAATGAATATGTTTTGTTTGTATTGGGAACCAAATCTAGAGGGAAAGATGATCCCATTTTATGGGACAAGCTGGGAATACTGAAGTGGGATGATTCTTGGGGAAGCGACAGAAACAAGGACTGCTGAAATACCCATGATGCTGAGAACTATGTTAGGGATGGCAGGCTGTGAGAGAAAGAAACGATCCCTGCCCACTGGAAGCCCGCATGCTGGTGTGGGAGAGAAACATCACATGATCTAGCAAAATATAAAACAGTCCAACACGATAAGGAAGCGCGGTTACAAGGCAACTCGCCCCAAGGCTTGGGAAATCCCAGTGTGGTTGAGAGGAATGAGAACATATTGCCTCACTGTAAACAGGCTTAGAAAATTGTTCATGGGGAGTAGATTTGACCATGGAGAATAGAATGACCAATTCATGGGGAACTGATATGGCCTTAAAGTTAGTAATAAGGTTGACAGGCAGGAAGCAGAGATGGTGATATTTTGGTGCACAGTTGTCCAAGTGGTAAGCTGTTGCCTGCCAAGCAATGGGTTAGCCAGGTTAGCCCTAGGTAAAAATTCATTCAGAGGACTAATGACAGAGGAAACAGAAAACAAGAGGACTAATGGCAGAGGAAACAGAAAACAAGTAGAGTTATTTTCCCAAAATGGAATGGAAAAGAAGCTTTGCTTCTCTATTTGTGTGTGTGTGTGTGTGTGTGTGTGTACCACATGTGTGGAGAGACATTGGAGGCCAGAAGAAGGTATCAGAGTTCCCTGGAAGTAGAGTCACAAATGGCTGTTAGCAGCTCTGTTAGCTGCTCTGTTGATGCTGGGAATTGAACTCATGTCCTCTCCAAGAGATGAAAGCACTCATAACCACTGAGCCAACTCTCTAGCCCCCCCACAATGCTTTTAATATGACTGATTTAGTGTAAGACACGTGGGCAATGAGGCACCTCTTACTTAGACATCCTGGTAGCTTACTGTCCAGTTTGACTCTACATGTGGTTGGAATGATGATAATAAATACGTTGCCCAGACTTTTAAACACGGCCCAAATTCAATGGTGTCTATAAATGCCACTACCAATGTTGTATTTTAAAAAAATGGTGCCTGGGGGCTGGAGAGACAGCTCAGTGATTAAGAACACTGTCTGCTCTTCCAGAAGTCCTGAGTTCAATTCCCAGCAACCACATGGTGGGTCACAACCATCTATACTGTAGTCTGATGCCCTCTTCTGGCAAGTAGATGTACATACAGATAGAGCACTCATAGATTTAAAAAAAAAATTAAAAAGTGGTGCCTAAATTTTAAGGCATCTTTGGAATCTAAGTTAGAGTATTTGACATATTATTTGCACCGTTCACAAGGCATGGAATGAAATGGAAAAGTCTTATCTATATTTCCATCATGTGTCTGGCCTAGTTGGGGGTTCTTTTTGAATTAAAGGGACCACTCTCGTACAGTGATGCATTGTGAGGTACTGTTAAACTTCACTACCAATGTTGTAGATGTATGCTAACCAGGTCTTACTATAGTTCCAGGCTACCTCAGGCAAAATGATGGATAGAGACCTTTCCACTATGAAACTGGATGAGAAACTATGTTGGAGAAGCAAATTTAGGTCAAAGATACTTGAGTCCAGGTGTAGTCTTAGCATAAGGCAGAGGAGAAAGACGGGCTGGGAGAGTACAGAATGGACCTGTATTGAGATTAGGGGGAGGTGAGCTATCAGGCAAGCATAGGAAGGTGAAGGAAGGATTAATTATTGGTGGCTCCGTGCTAACATCACATACTTGGTTCCCTTTATCCCCAAACTAGTGCCCACTATATGCATTATCCATCCCACTTGAAGACGAACAAACTGAGGCTTAGAATGGTGACATCATTTGTTCAAGGTTAAGTCAAGCCGAACCATGTCTGAGCTGTTCCTTCTGCCAAGCCACACTAGAGAATGTCCTCATTAGAGGATATTCATTCTCATGCAGTCGTTTGTCCCTAGACTCCAACTTAGTTAAGTGCAAATATTCAACGGGTTGCCTTTTTCCATGATGAAAATCAAATAGCAGCAAGGTAAACTGCCAATTCAATTAGAGGCAGAAGAAACCAGAGAATACTTGGACAGGCCTTAATCAAGCCTGAGAAGAATTTGGGGGCCAATAAGAGGAGTGGAGAGCACATCAGGGCAACGTTCCTTCAGGGCATCATTAGAAACTTCTATGTTAAGTGGAGACTGGGCTTTCATCTATGGAATAGGCTTTCCTCTATTCATCTATGGCAAAGAAAGTTCACCTAATAGGGCCAGGGTTTTAGGGCTGCAGGACACACTGGATAGTGTCAGAAGGACCTGACTGATCCTGCATGAAATGGAAGTTGTGCTTTGCTGATATTGTGGATCTGATCCGCATGGGTTGTGTTTAGTAGCTTAAGTGCAAAGGAGAAAGAAAAAAGATTCAACAGATACAGCCATCATTTGACTCTCTAGACAGATCCATCCAATGCCCTGGGTCATCAGCACACTTGTCAGCTTCCCTTTACCAGCTTCCCCCAATGGGTGCTTGAGGAAAGGGTTTGCTTTCCACCATTCCCACAATGGACTTTCTCATTTCCCAGCCTGATTCTGGTTCTAATCTTCTGTCATACCTCCTAGTGAATCTGTTTCCAGTGCTGGAAATTCGGTTTTAATGCCTTAAATTTCAGCAAGGGTTTGAGCTTCGTTGCGGCTGTCACATCAGTTCATGTGGAGTCAGAGAAAGGCACCAAACAACTCTCACAGGTTGTCAGAGATACTTTGGACTTCATAAACCTTAAAACATTTCTTCCATGAAATAAGGTGTCTCAGCTACAGGAGGCAACGCACACACACACACACACATACACACACATACCGTACACTCACACACACACAAACACACTCACATAGACACCACACACAGAGTCACATACCACATATTCTTTCTTACATACCACACACACACACACACACCACATATACTCACACACTCAAATATGCACACTCACACACACATACCACATCCTCACACACAAACACACACACACTCACATGCCACACATTCATATACCACACATTCACACACATATACACACATACATCACACATACAGTCACACACACACACACACACACACACACACTCACACACATACACACTCTCTCTTTCTCACACACACACTGCAGACAACAGGTCTGTGTCATTTCTTGATAATTTTTTGAAGGCCTTGAACATAACAAGATTAAAAGGCATAAACAACTGGGTTTTCAGGGCTCTGATGTGTACCTGAACCATATAGATTGATGATGGGAGTTACAGCTAACTTACTGCCTTGCATCAATGCAATAAATAGGACTCACTAAAAACATGCATTTTTATATATACATCTTTATCACTATTACATAGAATAGATTATGTGCCAAAAATGTGCTATGAATTTTCTTGATGTGACAAACCTGGCAGTATTTTACAAATAGCTGTAGTGTTATTACCACACGCTCTGGTCTGGGAGTCATTTCTGAGGTTTGACTCTGGTTGGCTGTGGTTGAAGGCTAGTGGTTTTTGATTTAGAAACTCCCATCAACCACTTGGCAGGACATTGCAACTGAAAAGAACAAAATTAGTTTGCAAAATGGAAAATGAACCCTCCCAGCTGTCTGCAGGAGAGCTAACCTCCTGGTCTACATTCTCTCAGGGTTGCTGAGGAAGAGCTGAGGGGAGGGTGGCGGGGGCTCGGATGTGAAGTCACTCAGTAGAGTGAATGCCCTCTTTCCTTGGGGAAGCATGTCAGGGTCATGCATTAGAAAAGCTGCCTTCCCCTATGGCTTTTTGGGTTTGAACCAGGGATCTGGTTTCCAGCCTATTTATTGCCAGACTCTATTATTAAAAATATCTGTAGATTTATGAGAAGCAGGGAGGCCTTGAATAGTTTACTATGAGGATATTCTGATTTAGCTTAAAATAATCCCAGGTTCGTTAGCATGCTCTTTAATAACCACTGTATTTTACCTCCCAGCACATTGCCCCACTGTTCTTGTTAACTTCCTGTCCCGAGCCCCACACTACCCCAGTACTTCCAGCCTTCAGCATCCAGTGAGTCTGCAATTCATGGTGCACTAAATATAAGAAAAGAAAAAGGCCAAATGGAAGTGACTTTTCATGTCATCATTTGTAATTTATGAATATAGATAAGTAATTTTACATTTAATTACAATGCCACCGAGTTCATTGCTTATCACCCATTCTACCAGCACAATAGGGGGCGTGCCTCTGTATTCTTCTGTGCCTATGGCTGAATTCTATTAGTCAGCACAGGCTATCCTAGGATGTCATCTAGACTTCTTCTTTCTCTTGCTCTTTTTTCTTTGAGAGTATCTTGGCTCAGCACTATCTTTCCAAGGGAATAATAATTAGGTAAGACAAAGAAAGCAATATTAAATTTAAAGGATAAGGAAGAAATAGGTCTCAGTTTGGATCTAGAAGTGCTTAGCTTATTTATACCAGTCTTTCCAATAGAACAGAGAGTTGAAAGCTGGTCTGCTCTTATAGTCACTTGGGAGCTTTGAAAAGTCTCCATGCTCAGACACAGTGACGGAGCACTGGAACGAGGACCCCTAAGGGCAAAGCCAGTCACCAGACCCTGCATTAGACTCCACAAAGGATCATGCTTTGACGTCTTTGTGCCTTAGTTTCTTCATCACTAAACTCAGGAAAATAATGAAGAAAGTGTAAATTAATAAAATTACAGCATCTGAGAGTACTTGGAAAACAACACAGGCTAAGGTGGATTAGCAATTAGAGAACAACAACAAACAAAAACCAAAGAAAGCGATACATAATTTAAACAATAATATTCACTAGATGCTAATTACAAATAAGAGATCTTGTTTTGAAGGCGTCGGATTCTCTAAACTTTTCCACAAGATGCATCATTTGTCAATAAAGAAAGTGACTGCTCCTTATTCCTAAAATGATCAAGATATGTTACCCGAGCCATTCCTACTAGTCACATAGCAAGCCTGCCTAAGTCCTATGGCTCTAAGAAGAGGGGGTCAATGAGGTGCATGAACTTGTCTGTGACAGTTCTTGTTGGCACTTTACAACTGTATTAAAGCCAGTTGCTAATGCACACACCATGGAGGAGGAGCTTGAGGCATACGCATAGGATCATCGGGACTGATGAGTTTTCTTCCTTAATCCAGCTACACACATACCAACATATATTTTCATTTTATCATGGCATGACAGCACATGACTGGGTTGCTGGCTTTACCTAGACCAAATCCAGCAAACATTTACTAAGTGTCTAAGGGCTGGTTTTCAGATTATCAGTTCCTAGCCTTTAAGCACGTGATTCTCTTCCCATCCTCCTAAGAGGCAGACAGATTGGTTATAATTTCACCAATCTATTTTCTTTGGCAGGAAAGAGGTTTGGGGAAAGAAACAAACTTGCCTAAAGTCACACAGGTGGATGACCCTTCATTCCTCTCTCACAAGAGGTCTTATATCAAGGATCCCCTTGTTCCTGTGGCTTGCTGGACCTACTTGATAAGCCAGGCATTGCCCATGACACGTTCCAGGCTGAAGAAACTGAGGAGTCAGGTTGGTACCCAGAATGTATTAAAAACATAAACATGAGCTTGCTAAAAGGATACTCCGTGATGAAGGTTAAAATAAGTGACTTTTGCTGACTCCATTTTCTTAAAAAATTCTACTGCCCTTCTGCTCTACTTTCTGCTTCATAAGAAATCACCTTTTCAATTCCAAATGGAATTGCCAGGCGGAAGGTCATCTTATAAGCAATACAGAAAACCAGGGTTAATGAGAGCACAGGAAATGTTTTCTGCAGACATCCAAAGGGTTTACACAACTATTATTACTTTTAGCCCCCTCAGGGAAAGGCTTTCCGTGGTGGCCAGATATAATCTGATTGCCAAATGCAAAATGTCTTGTTAAATTTATATCCTTTTAAATCCCTAATTCATTTATTTTGATGGCTTGGTCTTTTGTGTGTTGACCTTAACAGGGCTAAGCACTGGTTACCCAAGCTCTACTGTTAAAATTTATTATTTAGGAGCAAAGAAAACAAGCATTTTCTGACTTAGTTGCCATATAAAGATAATTTCAATGTGAAGCCAACACTTTATACACCAAACTAAAAAAAAAAAAATTTCTCAAAAAACAATATGCATTTCCCCCCATGAGAATGTAAAGTTTTCTTGAAAGACACAAAGGGATATTTTGTCTTATTTTAAATCTAGATGTTATACTTGCTTTAAAAAAAAGTTTTAATGTGTTTTGAGAATCTTACAGAAAGACTGAAATGAAGCAGAAACCCAAATGTCCAGAGGTTCAGAGCTGTGGAAGGCAATGATCAGACATGGGGCTTCTGTGACAACCTGTGTGCCAGGCAACTGAAGAGGCAGATGTTTGTGCTGAGGTGTGCAGGCTGCCGCACATAGACAATAAACCCCGAAGGTGTCCTAATTTTGTGTTTCTACTCTGGTTGGATTGGGGATATTGTTAGTATGTGCTTTGGAATCAGAATATAGGGACCCTCCTTGTTTCCAGCAGTGTCTAGAGCCCCTCATAGATAGACACCTTAACAAGGAAGGTTATTTTGTGGCACATACCCATGGACTGCTGCAGATGACCCATATAAGGTCCTCTACAGGCTTCTCCATAGAAGGCCAGCTGGCCCAGGCCTGCTCCCTGCCTACAGCTGTTTGGTTGGGCTAGACAAAGCTCCTAGAGGGGAGGTCTGAGAGACAGTGAAAACATGTTTAAGTATCTGAAATGGCTCTTATCTATAAACCCCTTTCCTTTGGAAGGTAATGCTTCAAATCTGGCTGCTCATTCTGCATGGTCAACTATTTCAGTTTTCCAGGCCTCACATGTACATTTGACATGGTATGGATCATGGGTGCTAAATGGACCCACAAAGATCATTATAGATTAACTGCTGCCATCAAGACAGGCTTGTAGCCCTTCCTTCTCACACACCTGAGAGAGGGTGTGACTCCGGAGTTAGACCAGCTAGTCTGAAAAAGGTGCTGACTTGAGGTACTGCTACCATGAGGTCAGCGCCCATATGACACTCGTTTGCTATATTCCCTGCATTTTTCACTTATTATAAGGGGAGGGAAAACATAGCGGGGTACATTGGACTCTCTGGACTTTGAGTTTGAAGTGTAGGATGTTTAGCTACAAATTCTGTCTCTACTCCAAGTGTGAGTACGTTGGGAAAAGAGCACCCTGTGGCCTCGGTCTTCTCATCTGTGAAGTGGGTGCATAATACTCACACTGACTTATCTTGCAGGCTTGTTACCAGGCTCAAGTAAGATGCTGTCACTCACAATCTTCCAACTTTGTAGAAAAAGACAATTTTGGCTTAGCATCCTGATGCAAACACAAAGGTTAGTGGAGCTTTGGGTGGGTATTTGCGAGTGGGAGCTGCCATGCCCTGCTGTCCCACGGATGAGGAGATGAGTACTTTCACACATTTGCACAACATTTTGGAGACTCTGCCGTGTGAACAGGCCTAAAAGTGACCTTGGCTCACATCCCTACAGGCTTCTATAGTCATTAATATCCCTTGTTATATAAAGATAACCTTCCCATGGCATATGAATAATTACATTCAGACATGGGAAGTACTAGACCACTAGCCATGACCACGAACTGATCCATCATAAGTAAGATGCCAAGCATGTGCCACCCTGCATGCTGCCTCACCTGCTGAGTGTACTTCCCAACAAGCCTTATTCTCCATAACTCTTCTAGAAGGAAGCTGCATGTTGCCTAGGTGACACTTCTGAGACAGGGAATGGGAGGGTTTCGTTGACTTCAACCTACAGCTACATCTAGCAGTGCTGTAGGGATGTTGGTAGAATCTGTATCAGTGAACTGGTTCTGTTAGAGTCATGCCTGTTCCTATGCACAAATTTGTATGTTTTTGGTGCTGGAGCTGAGAACCATTCAACCTAATTATGGAGCTACCCCGTCTGTCGGTGGGGGCTACTTGACAACTGGGTTACAAGGTCACCAAGTGGTGGGGATGGACATGGTCAATTAATATATATATATATATATATATATATATATATATATATATATAGTACTCAGAACAGTGTCACAGACCCTCGGACTTGTGTCTTCTATGAATACTAATCACTATTGCTTATCAGAATGGTCTTCCTAATCATTTGTAGGGAGATTAGTGCCTGTTCTGGCTAAGCACCATTCCAAAGCTTGGGAACACAAAGCCCTCCAAAGCCTCAAAGTTGTCACATCAGAGTCTCACTTTAAGGAGGCCACCGGGTGCAGTGAATGGTCAACACACTTGAGTTGGAGCAGTGCTGTGCTGAGCGCTCAGGTGGAACAGAAAATCCTGAGTCATTTATATTCTGGTATCGAGATTGACTGAGAACATATGTACCATCTTATTGGCTCAATCTCACCACAGCCCCATGATCTCCCTCCTGAAAGCCGCTGTGAGGGAGAAGGATCAGGACCTCATCCACACCAACCTCTCAGTTGGAAGGCAGCTCTTCAGGAAACAAGTTTGATGGACATTATCAGAAGCTTTCATGGAATACATGGGTGATTTTGTAACTGGCCTGGCACACTTGGAATGGGGTGGGTGGGGCAAGCCAAACACAACACTTCAAGAAAGAGGCAGTGCCATTACGAAATCTGCAA
This sequence comes from Lophiomys imhausi, assembly GCA_907164525.1. NCBI lineage: Eukaryota > Metazoa > Chordata > Mammalia > Rodentia > Muridae > Lophiomys > Lophiomys imhausi. Next base: position 352,311 of record CAJQZJ010032244.1, read on the forward strand.
ATGTATTTTTCAAGGAATGATGACATTGATTACAGAGAAAGAAGCTCACTTACATTGACCCAGGGGTGCTCAAGGACCTGCACGGCTGAAAATCTCTGGTCCACGTTAACCAGCAGCATCATGTTGATGAGCCCCTGTGAAGGGGAATATTAGACTCCATTTATCCAGTCTCGGAGGGGAAAGCTGGCGGTTTGCAGATTCAGGCTTGCAATCTCAGTTTGGAAAAGCTCACAACCTAAATCATGTCACTTCACTTACCCGTGACTAGCTGGATCACATCTTCAAATGTTAAAGAGACCATGAACTTTTGGAACACAAATATACAGTTTAGTTGATAGAAAAATAAAATAAAACTAACATTTAAGTAAATTTCATAAAATGCTTTTAGAAGCAAAGCAATTACTCATGTCAAATAATAATTGGTCCACCCTTTTACTAGGATGCTATAGTTTAAAGTCAGATTTCTTAGTGGCTTAGAAGTCACTTAAAAATAAAGAAGAACGTTAGGGCTGGAGAGATGGTTCAATAACTCATAATTACATTTAACTCCAGTTCCAGGGAATCTGACACCCTCTTCTGTCCGCTAAAGGCACTGTACACATGAGTTGCTTATATACATGCAGGCGAAACGTTCATACTTATGAAATAAAAATAAATACAATCTTTCAAAAATACTTTAAATTTCTATTTTGACAGACTAAAGGAAAAATGGATTGTCACCCTAATTTCCAGGCAGGACATTCAGGATTAAAGAAAACTGAATGAAGGAGGAATGCCAAAATCTGGTTAGTAAAGCAGGAAAAATATTTTCTGGAGATACAGCTTTGGATGGCACAATGAGTTTGTTTTATATCTGTCTACTTTGGATTAGAAATGGATAGATACATGTTATCCAGTTCCTTATGCACCACATGGGATTCCTATTGATGTAGAGCCTGCCTTCACTGTATCCATTCATTTTCTAACTTGCACAAGTATTTGTTAAAACAATGAGAGAGAGAGAGAGAGACAGAGAGAGAGAGAGAGTGTGTGTGTTGCCTTTTGCTGGGTGCTACACAGAGCTTAGAGTTAGTCTTGTCAAGTTCTCAGGTTACAGAGTGCCGGCTCTAAGAGTTGAGTACAGTCCTGAAAGGCTATGTCGGGGTGTTGCTACATAGCTGAATTCCTGCACTTGGGAGTCTAGGTTAGGAGTATTCAAGACAGAGCCAGCCTGGCCTACATAGTGAGACTATATTTATAGGTGAGACAGCCTTGGGTTGTCCCTCAGATCTGTCACTGTGGGGCCTTACTTTTACACTTCTCTCAACTACTGATATTTTCCTAAGTCAAAAGGTAGACATGGTGGAAGAAAATGAGAGGCCCGTGTCCAGCAAGCATCATTTTATGTACACAGACCTCATGTCTAAGGAGAGGAGTTTTAAATGGGACTCCAATTCAGGAAAGAGGAAAAAAAAAGTCATATGCACTGAATGACTAGACACACTGACTTTTCAAGAACTTTAAGTCAGAACGTCTGTACACAAACAGGTTGAGTATCTCTTTCTCAAAATGCCTTTGGGATTTTAGATTTCTGTTTAAATTTCACAGTATTTGCAGGCACATAATCTTGAGGATGGAACACAAATCAAACCACAAAATTGAACTATTTCATACACACCTTATGCAAAGAGCCTGAAAATACCTTTCAATGGCATTTTTTTCATGCCTGTATTTTACTCCAATCTGTCACAGGTATAGAATTTTCTACTTAGGATGATATGTGTTGACACTCAAATTTCAAATTTTATTGCATTTGGATTTGGGGGTTTTCAAATGAGAACTCCTCAATTTATAGACATTAGAAAGAGAAGAAATGTTTTTCCCCATCCCCAACCCCCACTAGGCTACCAATATACCAGCTAAAACTATTCATTTTCTTAGATGCAGACTTACTTTTTAAAAATATGATAGATATTCATGAAGTTACCACTTTGCTCAATTTTCACATCCAGTTTCATGCCATTCTGTACTTCACTATGCAGCGCTCCCCACCATCCACACAGAAGCTGATCTTGCTTGGTTTAGCAGGATGAAGAAACATGAGCTCCATCCCTCCTGCCTCTGAATCTGAGGCATCCTATAATGTCAGACTTGAATAATGTCTGCATGATGTCCTTTGTAATCAACTCAACAGAGCTCTCTTCCCTAGGATTAATCAGTTACTTAATTCACTTATTTATACATTGGTGATTTATCGAATGTATATGACCACTGGCTGTGTACTAGTCATGATGTAGGAACTGATGATATGGCAATTAACTAAATGGGCAAAAATCAGGAGCCAGAGAGATGGCTAAGTGGTTAAAAGCAGTTGCTGCTCTAGCAGAGGATCTGTGTTCAGTTCCCAGCACCCACATCAGTGGATGGAAACCATCTGCAGCTCCAATTCCAGGCAAACACACATATGCATAAAAATGTTTTTTTAAGAATAGACAAAAATCCTAGCCTTCACACAATTTGCATTCTCTTGGGAGAGTTTGGAAAATTACACAAATAGGATTTGATCTCCTGCCTATGTTTGTTTATTTAGGTAGATGGATATAGATGGACAGTTATGTGACATAGAGGATGGACATGAGGGTTTTTGTTCTGTTTCTGAGACTAACAACACACATCGTACATACAATAATAAAGGAGAGGAGGACAAAGAAAGGAGGATTAGGTGATCCAGGTTAAATTTAAGAGCTGCAATTGGAAAAGGTGGCCAGAGGTGGCTTCACTGAGAGGGCGGCATTAAGTCAAAACCCTTGCAGGGAAAACAGTGATGCTGCCCAGAAATCTGAGAAGATAACGGTGTGGGAGCAAGGTGGCGGCTCCTGGACAAGCAGTTTTTAGAATGATTGAGCCCTGATGTCTGTGAAATCCTGGAGCACCTAGTAATTCTACCTAACATGTGCCCGAGGTTACATTTTTATCATTAGTGTCTTCACACATGCTGATGTAGTTAGAGCCCACACTTCCATTAAGGTACCAGGTTCTAAGGGACAGGACTGCCACAGACTCCTACCTTAGCAGAGTCTGACACGTTGTCCCAGTACGGAGATGGAAAGTCCACTTGGCCCATCAAGATCTGATCGAAAAGCACCTCCTGGTCATCACCACTTCTGTGTAGGCAAATAACAGGAGAAAGCAGAGTTCACAGCACACCCTGTCATTCTTATGCTTTAGAGCCTTCTTGTACCCTTAAAGATGCACAGTGTAACTTTTGGAAAATGTCAGTGAGCAACTGTTTTGGTAAATTAACAAAGAGTGAGGGTAAAGGCTATGTGAGTAAGATTTATGAAAGCGGGTAAATTAGCACGCAACATGGGAAAAAGAACAAGCATTGCAAGTGGGGTTCTTATTATCTTTCCTGCGGCTACAGGCTCCTTTGTGTGGGAAGGGCAAATAGATCACTCAGAGAATGGAGAAATGATTTGTTGGTGCTGAATAAAAGGTTGCTGCCCATACCCACGGAATGGAGGGAAACCGCAAAGCAGGATGTAAGTGATCACACCAGCTGCCCAGATGTCCACCTTGAGGCCATATCTGAAAAAAAAAAAAGTGATGTTGGAGTTAGCAAAGTCAGCCAGGAAAAATTGTACAGCTGAAATACATGACTCTTCTACCGAGAGCCCAATGAGACCAAGCAAAAACATTTTAAATCTGACAACTAAACTAAAACTCATTCCCCCTAACCAAGAGTTCTTCCGTAGTAGTAGAAGATGCCATGCAAGTTGCCAAAAGAAGGAAGCACCCAACAGTCCTGCCTGGCTCGGATGCCTATGAACCACATCAATGATCAGCTTGTTGAGATAGCCCTAAGGGTGCAATAGTAGCACTCCTATCTCAGTGGTAACCAGCAACTGTTTAATTGGATATAAGACCTGATCAACAGGACAGAAATCATGCGAGCTACCCAGAGCTAGTGAGGCCATTGGAGAGAACCCATTACTGCCACTCTACTAAACCAGAACAATTCATGACTGTGTTCTAATTATTTGTACTTATATCTACCTCTCATCAAAGCAGCTTCTCTTTGCAAAAGAAAGACCAATGCAGAAAACCACAGCCAGTAAAAATGAACAGAACAGCTGATCATGGAGTGACCATCTCTAATGGATCCTTCCACGAATCATGCACCTAAGGCTCGGGTAACATCATGGAAGAAAGGGGCAGAAAGATTGTAAGAGCCAGAGTTCTGTGGGATTCTCTCTCCTAGATTTTGATCAGGAAGCTTCACCCATGATCCCTCTGTAATATGGCTGCTTAAACAAGACCTGGATAAGTGCAGTCTCAACAGACCTGCTAATAGAGAAGAGACAAATCCTATGGAGCTCCACTCCTAGACAGAGAACTATAGGCTACTAAAGAATGCTGAAATCTGAGAAAGGAGAATTAGTCTACTCAAGGGATGGGTACCCTAGATGGATTATCCAATACCGTGCAGACACCCCTGAAGTCACATAAATACAAAAAACAATGAACTGACCCATCAGGCATTGTATTTATATGTTTATACACATATATATGTAATACTAACAAGAAAAAAAGAGGCCATGAATTACAGAGGGAATGTAGGGATACGAGGGGCTGGAGGGAAGAAAGGGAAGGGGAGGGACATAATATAATCATATTTTAACATTAAAAAGTTAGGTAAAAAATTACATCACATAATACATTGTATCTGCAAAAAAGAAAACAAAAGGACACAAAACAGCACTGAAAAAATGGCTCAGCAGCTGAAAGCACTGGCTGCGTAAGTTTCCAGGTTCCATGCAGGCCTCCCAGCACCTCTGTGGCAGCTTACTTCCCTGTCAGTGTAGGGAAGAAACTGACATTCACTGCATTCAGCACATACACCAGTGGCTGGTCCTCGGAGGCTCAGGACATTTGTTTTCCTTAGAAAAGCAATAGCGCTCTAAGATGACTAAAATAGGGCCAGGGCATAGAGCTAGGTGAGATAAATGACCATGGGAGACTGTGTAGCAGGGTACAGCAGGGCCCAGTTCTTTTATATTTAAAAGTGATTTAATTACTATTGATGTATCTTTCTCCACGGATCTGGACATTTATTAGAAATTTTATAGTTTAATAGCTATTTTTCCTTTAGCAGAGATCAAATGCAAGCTTTAAGAAAAATGACAGTCATTGGCAACTTGATTGGGAAGACAAAGGAAAATGGCTTGCTGAACAGGTGAGAAAGGGGGAGAGACAGACAGACAGAGAGAGAGAGAGAGAGGAGTTGGCACTTAATTCTGTTCAAGTGGGACAGTTCCTTAACAATTCCTATTCGTTTGCAAAACCTAAAGTACATGGAAGCCACTCACCCAGTCTCTGCAATGATTTCTGGAGCCACGTACGTTGGGGTGCCACAGACTGTGTACAGGGGGCCATCGGCAATGGTGGCCAGGCCAAAGTCACCCAACTTGAGCGACTTACTGCCATCCTGGTGTTCATACACCTAAAATAAAAGTTAAACAGCACACGCGTCTTAAAATCAACAGCACTGGGCTTTAAACTTGATGTAAATGAAGCAACAAAAGCCAGACAGTGATTGGAGCACAGGCATTCAGGGGCAGTTTTCGTTTTTGTTTTTTCATTGTAACATTAGAAGCTAAGAAGGAATGGCCAACGGAAATCTGTTAAGCAAATAATGGAGGCATTCATACAATAGGATGTAGATGCTCATGAAAATGGTGAGGTGGGGGCGCTGGGAGGTGGCTCAGTGGGCAAAGGTGCCTGCTACTAAGCCTGATGACATAAGCCTCATTCTGGGACCCTTGCATGGTGGACATATATATGAACACACACACTCTCTTTCTCTCTGTCTCTCTCTCACACACACACACACACACACACTCTCTCTCTCTCTCTCTCACACACACACACACAATGAATAAATGTAAAACAAATTAAAATGGTAATGTAGGGTCATATTTACTAAATCATCCTTTGGAAGTGAGGATAGGGGCTTCAGGTTGGTTTATATAACATATCCATTAAAAATACGTATGAAGACCAAACTCTGAAGTAACACAGCACTGGCATTCCTGCTCTGGGAAGCAGGGTTATAGCATTTCCCCCTTGTTTATCTGCATTTGATGTTTTCCAGAAAAAGCAGCTCAGAAAGTCTCTAGCTTCAAATCTACCATTCATGAAAACAGTCACTTCATTTCCACATGTGAGATGATTTAAGCTTGCCACCCTTCAGTAATAGAACAAAACATCCACACACATATTAAAATACTTTATTTTCAGTGCCCCACATTTCCAACAAGATCTATTTATATTTTTATTAATAATTGAAGAGCATGTTAACAATTCATTTCACCTGTGGCAATTTGGGAAGATTTATTGGGTACAGAGCTAGCACGACGAGGTCAGCTTTTCTTATTAAGGCAGTGAGTCTTCAGTCTTCCTCCCAACAAGTCAAAACATGCATGCTCATGACTCTTAGGCAAATATGTAGGCTCTATTTATGCTAGCCCAAGATCAAACCAAAAGGATATGTTTTTAAAGGAAGCCAAAACAATTCTACTGATTTCAAAGGATAAGAGGGCATGAGAATTCTATCGGTGCTCTCTCCTGGAATCGCTAAAATGAAGACAGTCATAATACAACCTGTTTCCAGATTGCAAGAGCAACCTTCAAGAGATCCTCCAAAGAAATGGGCAAGTTTTCCCAAATTATTCATCAAAATAATTTACACAGCGGGTTGAGGCTTGAGTGTCCCCTCTATGATCATCTGTTCCTTGCTGAAGCCAAATGGGACTCTTGCACAGCAAGACACATCTCCACATATCAGGAGCACCATTACTGTGTGTATGCTACATCTTTCTGCTTTTGCATTCCACTGAAGCACTGGGGCAGACAGATGTTTGGCCAGCTCAGCTGCAGCCTCAGCAATGACCAATTGGAGCTGATGGTTTTGGCAGAGGCAGATCTACTTCTCTGGAGAGAATGTCTTTTCTACATGTAAATGATTCAGCTACGTCTTGTGCACACTCATAATGTGGACTCTTTGTCTCTAGGGTTCTGGATCCTGATCACGTTTGGGTTGCTATTGGGTAGGCATCCAAAGACATCGGCAATCACCTGCAGGTGGGCTGCTAGGGGGAAGGCAGCCATGTGTCCAGCTGTCCTCCAGGGTAGACACCAACTTCTCTACTTACTGAAGCCACTGTGCAGGTTTAAGTTACCACTTGGAGGCACCAGCACTGAGAAACATTATAGTACCCTCAGCCTACATGTTCTCAAGCCAGCCTAAATGTCATTGTGGCAGCTGTTCTGGTCATCCAAACAATAAGCAAATGTTTTTCATGAAAGGAAATCTGAGATGGAGCATTGAGATTGGCTGTCTAGTTCATTTCCCGTATAGACCAGAGCTGTTTACCTCCTGAATTCCATTTTGGTATCAATAACTTTTCTAAATTGCGAAATGCCCTTCTTGCTTTGATGTTCTGCGGGGTCTGAGCGTTCATGATGTGTACTTTGTGAGGCCGAGCAGATTTTGATATATTCAACCACATTTATACAGGAAGCTTCCCACCCCTAAACACGGTATCTGTATCACCTAACTTTATTCAAAGGTTTGACAAAACCAGATGTTGGAGGACCCAGTCATCAGAGGCCTGTTGTGGTTCTTAATATGACTCTGTAACTTCCTCATGGGAAGGGTGTTACTAATCATTACCATTTTAATGGGAATTCTGTCTAACTGCATACAAATTATATTTAATATGGATGAACAATACAGTCCAAAGTAAGGAAAATATAAGGATCAGGGTTCAACCCTCAGCACTGCCAGAAAAAAGAAAAAGCCAACAAGCAAAATAAGAAGGAAACACAGAAATCCTAAGTAAAATAACAGAGGAATCATTAGAATATTAATACTTCTCCAAATAGCATTTAAATATATTGAAGCTACAATTTCGTATTCCTTTTTATTTTTTTAGTCACTTATACATGCAACACCCTCTCCCACTTTTTTTTTTTTTGGTTTTTTTTTGAGACAGAGTTTCTCTGTGTATCCTTGACTGTCCTGGACTCACTTTGTAGACCAGGCTGGCCTCGAACTCACAAAGATCCGCCTGCCTCTGCCTCCCAAGTGCTGGGATTAAAGGCGTGCGCCACCACCGCCCGGCTCCCACTTTGTTTTTAATTTTTTTTTTCTTTTTTGGTTTTTCGAGACAGGGTTTCTCTGTGTATCCTTGGCTGTCCTGGACTCACTTTGTAGACCAGGCTGGCCTCGAACTCACAGTGATCCGCCTGCCTCTGCCTCCCAAGTGCTGGGATTAAAGGCGTGCGCCACCACTGCCCGGCTTGTTTTTAATTTTTAAAAATAGTGTAATGGAAGTTTCATGAGTAAAAAGAGACTCAAGTTATAGGCAGGACAGACAAAAGAACATAGAGACAAAGGGCAGCTCCATGTAATTGAAAACATTTCAAGACACTAGTCCTCTACAAATGTTTCAACAAAATGTTTTTGCAGGTGAATGAATATATGTCCAGGACTCTAGTTTGCAATTCTGTTTAACTTATTATCAGGCAGGGCAGGAAACAAGGTTACTTTGGGGCTTTTCTCTGTCAACACTTTGGTAGAAGGATAGAGAAGAGTATATGCCAGTGTTTGTTCTCCTCCAATGGGAGTGCCCCTTTCTTACAAGGCACACTGCACCCCCTCACAAATGGGGCTCATCAGGAGTGCTGGCTGCAACAGGAGGACATTCAATCCTGTCTCTCACTGAGTCTACTGCAGGCAGGCCTGTGAGCCAGTGAAGTCACTTCCAGTTGTAATCATAACTTTGGCTTTTTTGTTTGTTTATGATGTGTTGTGTTTTGTGTGTGTGTGTGTGTGTGTGTGTGTGTGTGTGTGTTTGCACATCACACATTGCCAAAACTAACTTTATACAATATTTCCAGGGCAGCATTAAATGCACACAGAACGAAGGTTTTAATTAAAAGTTAGAAAGCATGAAGGTTGCTCACAAATTCCCACTTAAGATGCTAAGTCTCAGGGTTGAGGAAAGGACTCAGCCAGTAAAAGCACTTTCTGTTTTTCCCAGAGGAACCGAGTTTAGTTCCCAGAATCTATACCTTGTGACTCACAACTGCCTGTAAACCCAGCTCCATTGGGATCTGACACCCTCTTCTGGCTCCCACTGTACTCATGTGAACACATACATAAAAATAAAAATTTAAAGTTGTTCCTGAGTGTCACAAAATAAAATACAAACATATTAAAAAAATAACAAGTCTCAGAATGAATTCTGAGGTTTTGTTGGGGCAGCTCTTTAAATCTTGACCATTTTTTTTCAGGAAGGGTGTTAGCAGCCTGCAAGTACGGCCCGGACCCTGACACCCTAACCCACTGAGTTGGGTTCTGATGGGGGGGAACGTTTTGCCACTACTGTATGTAAAGCATCTATAAAACATGACCCACACATTTAGTGGGAGCACATTAATTGTCAGTCAAGGAGTTCACAACATGAGGTAAAACTTAACATTCATCCCAGGCCCCTTAAATGCTATAGCTGTTCCCTCACTTCTTAAACACTGAGGGGCTATTAAAAAGACTGGGATTAGTGCAAATTACCCAGCATGTAGTGCTCTCACTGTTTTAACTAAGCAATAAAACTGTGTAATTGTATAACACTAATTGAATGCAGCTACACGTAATTGTGGGCTGCCATATGTATCCTATTACCATAAAGACTGTCAGTGTTTTGTAAGCTACCCCTGTGATCATTGCAGATGGCTACAGTCAGGGAAGTTGTTCTCTTGGGTTTATGATATGGCCATAAAGTCATCTCATGATTTGACAGGCTAAATGTATCAAATGGCAACAATTATGAAAAACGGTTTCAATTAGAAGCCAAGGGCACACCCTATTGGGGGATCAATACACTGAAAGTTCAGTACGTAGATTTTGGGCATGCTGGTCTTTATTTCTAAAAGTGCTTTTTTTGTATCTTTTTGTGTTATTTGGAGTTTTGTGTTAGCTGTAACTTGTTGAGCAGTAAATATCTGTGCACATGCTAACTTCCCTTGGATGGAAAGCTGAGACCATTGGGAAAAGTTTTTTTTTTTTTAAATTAATATATACTCATAAAACTACAGCAGTGACCATAAAATATGAAAATTCTCAGATAACCTGAGCCTAGTCAAGTAGTTTCTGAGATTTTCTTATGGGAGAGGAAAAGCTGACTGATAAAACAGATGTGTTAGAATCCATGCAGTTCTCAACCTTGCTGCAAATTCAAGGCTAGTCCTGCTTTAAAAAAAATGATGGCCCGTGAATTTTTAGTAACCACGGAAATGGTTTTCACAGAGGGGCTCAACGGGAACTAACAACCATTTCACCAAATAGACTTGACAAAGTGGTGTGAAATGGACAAAGCTATGAGAAGGTCTCAATTTACCTTTTATCATATATGGAGTCACTTAAAAAGAGGCTAATTTTCCTGAAGCCCCAGAATATAGCTCTCACGATGCTTCTTAAGAAACGGGTTGAATTTAAGTCTTTAATCCTTAAGAAGCAAAGGAGAGAAGCACTTAAGTAGAGAATTATTTTTGTAAGATATACATTATGATCACACAGTCTTACATTAGACTTCTTGGGGGAAGAAGTTTTATTACCACATGTCAAATATTTCAGAAACAATGAGTTAAATAAAATAATGAAGTTGATAAGAACTTGACACAGGTCAGAAAGTAGTAAGCAATAGGAGAGGTTTCAATATTAAGAGAACTAAAATCTCTTGTCCAAGCATCTTGCCAGTGATACCCAGGAAGAAAAAGAAGTGAACGGAAAGCCGGGGAAACCTGATTCTCATTTCCAATTTAAAATCATCATGAAGTTATCTAACAGTGCAGCTGCAGGGGCACATTCTAGATCCTGTTAGGAATAGGATCCTAGGATTTTTGCTCAGACCAAGAGAACTTAATATCACAGAAATTCTAAAAAAAAAAAAAAAAAAAAAAAATCCTTATTACATTTTGGTCACACAATTAGTAGCTCATATATCATTGTAGAAAAAAATTAGGAAAATCAGATTACTATAAGTGAAAAGGAAGTGAACACATCTAGAGTATTTACTCATAGGGATGACTACTGTAAACACTACAGGTTGTAGACTTCCAGAATTTTCTTTCTTGTTCTTCTTCTACTTCTCATGTGTTTTTCTTGGGGACCAAATACAAATCCGCCTGATGTCATTTTGTCCATGGCCTTTGTACTGTCTCTCACTGTACTCACTATCTCTAACAATCCTAATAATCCCACATCTAAATGGATTTATTTGGGGATTGAGAGTCTTGGGTTTGAAACCGAAGGACATCCCTTATCTCTTGAGTCTAGTGTTGTCTTGAATGGAAACTAAACTGTCACAGAATACAAATGGACCCTGACTGAGGGTAAGCCATCTTTTGAGTACAATGAGAAGGGGACATATCTCACTCTATGTACATTGTGGAGCTGCACATGATTTTGGGAAGAAGGTTCTGAAAGAGAGTCTTACCAACAGAGGCAGATCCCCAGGGAAACTAAGTTATGGAGAAAAATGGTTTTAAGCATATACTTGTTTTTAAAATTTGAAGGCAATCTATTTACTTTCATAATCTAATGAAGACATTCATTTAGTTATATTTTTGCCAGTAAAGACTAAAATTTTATGAGGTGACACCTGTATGTAGTTTTTAAAAGACTCATGAGATCCCAGGAAGAAACAGGTGGGATGAGTTTGGTTGCCAGGATATTTTACCATATGTTGGTCACCCCTAAAAACTTCATGCATTGGGTTCTTTTTAAATGTTTTCTTTTTAATTGTTTGACAATTTCATACATGTATATAATGTGTAATGATCAAGCCCACCTCCCATTATCTCTCCTTTAAAATATTCCCCCTTCCCAGCCCCTACTTTTTCCTGCCAACTTGATGTATTTTTTTCTGAAAGTCTACTGAGTCTACCTAGTAATGCCTGCATGTGCACGTGTAGGAAAATCTACTGGAACATTTGGCTTCTCAGGGCCGCATCACTGGATAAAACTGGCTCCCTTACTCCAACTGCCATCAACTGCCAATAGCTCCTCAGGTAGGGGTGAGATTTTATGAGCACAGCCCAAGCAAGATGGGATTTTGTCTGCCTCGATCAGCTGCAGATCTTGTGAATATAGTCCTAGCCATTGTGTGTTCGTGTGTGCAACAGCCCTGTCATGTTCAACAAATATGTTTCATAGCTTTTGTTTTTAAAATAGCCCCTTTAGTTATATAATTTGTCTTGTTGGGTGCATGTATACATGATCTTATGCAGGAGGGAGGTTGGGGAATTACTGTACGTCCCCGACTTGAGAGAGGCTAAACTGGAGCCAATGTGACTCCTCCGTGTAACTGAGGAGCTGAGAAGAGGTCTGAGCCCCTCTGTCCTTCGTTCTTTCATGAAGGACCACTTATTCCCAGGCTTGGCTCATCCACTCCATCACCCATCTGTCATTTGTCCATTATTACTAGGCACCGGGTTTGATGACAAGTAAACCAAGCAAACACATGAATGTCTTGGAGGAAAAATGTTACGGTTGGTGTAAAACACATATTTTTTTTTTTTGTTGTAAGTCATGTTTTTACTGGGTCAGTTATCAGTTCTCACCTAAAGTGCAGCAGAACCCACTGCAATAGGAGAGGCCCTGTTTTCCCATTAGAATACTTTGACCTTATCAAACACAGATCAATCATTTGCATGATCAGTACAGATCTTTAAAGCTATGCAACATTTTAATGTTTGTGTTGTAAGACTTAAAAGTAAAATATGCCCAGAATTCTGTATACCTAATTATGCTACATAAAATGGAACCTGTATTTGAAATAAAATATCAAATTATAAGATTAGAAAAGTCACTGTGCTAGCTGTAAGACTCTCAACAAAATATTTAACCAGAAAAAGACTTGTTGACAATGTAACAATTCATAAGGAGTTTGGGATCTCTTAATGAAAGAGTAAAGTAGAATGTGGAATGAGGTATTTGTATGTATTTGTTAAATTTCTTTGTAGGAAGCAAATACACTCAAAATTTTATACTAACTTTACTGCAACACTTTTCTAAAATAATCTATAGACCCATGTTTTCTCACAAAACAAAAAATATGTATGGATGATAGTAAGCATTTAAAAGCAATGTCAATCAGCACCCCCTATTCTCCTCCAAGTAGAAGATGAGCATCGAAGAATCTCCAGTGGGAGATGATTGAATTAGTCGCAAGCCTATCTCTTGGTAGGACAAGCCCCTTGCTCCAACTGTAGACAGAATGCTGTCCAAAAAGGACAAAACCTGGAAGCAGGTAAGTCGACAGCCTAGCTCTGCCAAGACAGGGTAGGTAAGTCCTTCATAACCCCTGCTCTACAATCAATGTCTGTCAGAGAAACGGGGCCAAATGACTGAAGATCGATGCTGTAATGTATGGAGAGAAAATGGGAACTGTCCAGGCAGCCACTGGTATGTCATTTCTTAGTTTGGGAAGCTGCAGGCCCTGTACTTCCTATAAAATCAGATATATTTATCCCTCTCAGGTCTCTGAGGTGGTTGAAGAACAGATAGCTAGAGTCTCATAATTAAATTTTGAGTTGTTTAGGAGTCAAGAGAGTGTTATAGATCTAAGAAGATACTTTTAAAATTTTGTTGCAAGTTAGTATGAATGTTGAGTCAGATATAGAACTTTAAACTCATGGAGATGTTTAGATAGTAGAATGTTAAAGTCAGGTACCAAATACATATGGACTGGTCATTGGGAATGTATGTTAAGCCATATAACCCTCATAACTGTGGCCTAATTACCTCTGTTGTATTGTATTTTATTGTATTTGTTATTATAAAAGAAAGAGCCATTTGTTGGACTGAAAGGGGAAACTGTAGGGGGAAATAAGATATACCTTAAACTTAAAAGAAAAAAAAAAGGGAAGAGGATGGGGGGTTGAGGGTGGGAGGGTGGGACTGGAGGGGGAATAGGGAGGGGACTGCGATTGAGATGTAACTTGAAGAAATAAAAAATAAAGGAAAAAAAATAAAAAAAGCAATGTCAATAAAAGATTTAAAAATGACATTTTCCTATGTACAATGTTACTCGGAGGCAGTTTTAATATTCTTTTCTTGCCACAAGTAAAAGGGAAATAAAAAGGAAAGGACCTGAGCTATGTATCTCTTTGTCTCCATAAAATTCCTGTGAAGCAGGCTTGGAGAGGTTGGAGAACTTGTTCAAGGTTACAGAATAAGACAGCAACAGAGCAGACTCTGTTGACTGTTGGCTCCAGGCACATGAAGAAGTGGCCCCCACAAGGGGTCTTTCTTGTTTCCCTGGAAAGCTCAATAGCATTTGGAGTCAAGAGGATCTCATGGGCAATTATATATGTCATGTTTATTCTGTTAAATGTGTTCTGTTTTTATATTTACTTTGTGATAGATGTGTATCTCTCAAAAAAAAGCACCAACCCACAACCACTACAATGGGGAAGCAAATCTATTAGTCTTTTGTGCAGATATTTAAAAAACAAACCATTATGAATGGCTGCAATAGTTTCTTTATATATTTCAAATCAACTTAGAAAAGGGAGAGAAAAAGAGGGGAGTGTATATATATATATATTTTTTTTTTCCTTTTCTGGTTCGTTTAAGTTAAAGTGTGCTCCAATGAGCACAGTATTTTAAAATATCCTGCAAATTATATTTTGAACAAAAGCACACTGATGTGTAATCACAGAAGGTGTTTACAGAAATATACAATGGTCTGGTGAGAAACAAATAAACAGCAGATGCCCAAAATCTGTACTGTGGGGTGAAATGAACCCTTGCTTTCTAATCACTGAAGTTTAGAGCCTAGAGAAGTTACTGAACAAAGACCCACTTGTAAGTGTGTTCCCACGAGGCAATGCTGCATGAATCGGGGTACAGGAGTAATGACTGCAGGTGACAGAAAATTGCTGCAATTCACGGAAGCAGCTATGCAGAGGAGGAGAATGTTTAGGCTGCTGCAGAAATTCAGAATTTGAGGTGCAATTAGGTCAGACCTCTGCCATTTGACCTCCTCTGCTTGCATGAGCCAGAGGCTACAAGATTACCGATGTAATTGCAATGGGCTAATTGTGTGCATATTTATTTTGTGAATGCCTGCCTTTTATGCTTGAATGTCAGCTCCATGAAGGAATGTGTCTGGTTCCCTGGCAAGGGACCCGGCCCACAGTGGCACTTGATTAGTCTGCCCCTGACTTGGAGCACACTGCAGTGTAGGGACTTTGCGAGTCAGAATTCAGTGGAGAGCTCTACTTGTTTATTATACTGTAACCCTGGGCAAGTCATTTAAATTCTAGGCGCCCTGTTTCTGGGTGTGAATGGGAGGCATTAACGAATTTACCCCACAGGGTGGCTGCGGGTTTAAAACAAGATGAAGGGTGTTTTAAAAAGCCCCTCATGTGAGGATGACCATTTGGGCGATTCTCTGTAGTAGCAGACCTCATCAGCTTTTATTTGTGAACTGTGACTTTGTTTTATTTTGATTTTTTTGAACCGGGGTCTCATTATATAGCCCTGGCTGTGCTGGAATGCACGATGTAGACCTGGCTGGCCTCCAACTCACAGAGATCTGCCTGCCTCTGCCTCACCAGTGCTGGGACTAAAGGCGTGCGATTAAACCCTTGACCTCATGAGTGCTCAGCAAACACGTTACCAACTGAGCCGCAGCCCAGCCACTCTCTGTTTTCTAAAGTCTGTCTTCTGCGTGATTGCTTTTGTGCTGAGGTGATGACATCTACTTCTTATCCTTCATTTATCTTTGGTTCTAGACTGTGTCATGAAGGTGCAAAGCCAGGGTAGTAAAATACATGGCTCAGTCAGTAAAATGCTTACTGTGCAAACACGAGAACCTGAGTCTGGATCCTCAGCACCTACATAAAAGCCAGGCGTGGTTGTACCTGCCTGAAATCCCAGAACAGGGTTGGTGAAGACAGGCAGATAGCTGCGATTTGCTGCTAGTTAACTTAGCTACACTTGCTGAACTGGTGAGGGTGGGCTCTGGTTTCAGTGAGAGACCCTGTTACAAAAAGCGAGGTGGAAGCTGGAAAGGAAGGGAGGGAGGGATGGAGGGAGGGAGGGAGGAAGGAAGGAAGGAAGGAAGAAAGAGGGAAGCGGGGAACTGTTCATTCATTAAGGAGGGCTTGGGAATCAGGATGCCTGAGAGCAGCTTTCCTCTTACCAGCAGGTTCTCTGGCTTGATGTCGCGGTGGACGATGTTCAGGCTGTGCAGGTATTTGATAGCACTGGCCAAGTTGTACAGCATCCCACTGGCATCTCGCTCTGTGTATTTGCTAGTGGAAGTGATGGCGTCGAAAAGGTCTCCACCCTGGAAGAGAGCAGCTGGTTTAGTGGGATACTGACAGATGGAGCTATAGGCTGCCCGTGGAGGGGACTGACAAACCAGAAAGGATACAAAGAATGGACCGGGGTTTGGGGGTTCCTGGGGGAACTTCTACTCTGTTACTGCCTTTCAAAAGACTGAACACTCTTTGGTGGCTTCTCTCCTCAGTATGAAAGATACTGACATTTTCTCCTAAGCTTAAGAAAAGACAAATCTTTTGATGAGACTCTGACAGCAGACACCTGGCTCTCTCTCCACAGTCCCTTTGCAGGGGAGAAGAGGTGGAGCTGAGTCTCCAGCTGAGAAGCCTCATGTGGGGATCTCTGCTGACATGTGCTACCTGCCACACACCAACTGCTAGCTGAAATGAAAACTCATAGTCCTAAAACTCCCCCAGGTAATTCCACAAACTCCATCCATAACAGAATGTTCTCGTGCCTTTGAAATTATTAAGACACGTGTGAAACGCATCCTTCTTTCTCTCTCTCTTTAACTTGCTACATTTAGCTCTCTTGAAGTGGGTGTTGGGTTTTCTTTTTCAATAATGTGTTTCTCTGCAAGGAATGGAAAACGGGTCCCACTACCTGTTCTAAAGCCAAGAAAGACAGGAAGACAGTGAGGGGAAGATAGTGGAGGATGCCTAAGATAGTTCTGGACTTTCGTCTCCCAGGTCGTTTATAATTTATCCCTACTTGGTCAAGCAGTGATTTGGGGCTTGACATTAAGGTGCATGTATTTCAGAGTGGGTGTTCTTTACTAAAATTGTTTGCTTCATTCTTGAATACTGACCAAGCAACAGCTGAGCCCAGAGCCCAAATGCATTCCTAAGTGGCTACATAGTGAGCAACTTAATTTCACCTTTCAAAACAGCAAAAACAAAACAGCCCTTGCAGGCTGTCAGGTCTCGGGTTTCCCAAATCATGCTGGCATCTCTGTCCTGCTATACAATTTCCTCCCTAGAAACTTCTCTCTCTGTCGGGCAAGCTATGGTTGTTCCTCCACAAACAAACCTAAACAAATAGAAAACGTTTTCTCTCTGTTCCCTGTTTTTCTCAAAGACAGGGATGTCACACAGGTACGAAGTTTGTTTCTGAGCCACAGGAGGAGTTTGAATGTTCTCTGTGGTCTACTTGAACCCTCAGCCCTCAGTTATACAGCAGTACATGTATGTCTGTATGTGAGAGCACAGAAAGATCCATGTGCTGTCCTGGTCATGTAGGCTCAGGCCTCTCTGGCTCAGACATGACACTGTCTTTCCTAGTTGAGACATCTTAGTTATGCAGAGAGAATTCAAGAAGGCTGTTCAGTGCAATGAAGACTTTGCTGTAGTGATTTGCATACAGTCCGCCATCAGACTGCAGTCTGTCGCCAAATGCCTGCCTCTATTTCTCATCCCCAAATTTAACTTATTCTCACCTTCCCCACAAAAATCAGCCTGCAGGGAGCTGACCAATAAAAATAGGAGGATTAATCATATTTTAAATAGTGCACAGCAGGGCAACAGGGATGAGTTGAAGCTGTTGGTTACAGAGCCACGCCAGGGTGAAATTCTGTTCTGTGAGCTAGAGACAATATAATTTACAAGGTGAATAAAATATAGTGACTTTTATAATATATAAAAATTTGAACAAATACAAGGACCTCTTTTTGGTGGAATGATAGCTTAACATTTTTTACCAAGATAACATTGACATGTTTTGTTCATCCCCAGCCTCAAATACGACAAAAGAAGCAATTTTCTTTAAAAAACAAAAAGAAAGAAAAGAAAACCAAAATCCACACCTTTACTAACTCCATGACAAGATACAGTTCAGTTGGCACATCCATCTCTTCAATCAGGAGAACGATGTTCGGATGCTTCACTCTCCTTAAGATAGATACCTCGTTCTGGATCATGTGCTCCTGTCCAGGGGAGACACTATCTTAATAGACACACAATGTATGAGGAACTAACTCAAGATAGTACAGCCATGTGAAGATAGGGGAGATGTATTTTGGTGAAATGTAACAGTATTTCGAAGGCCCTAAGATAATTAAACTCAAGACCATCCATCACGGCAACAAAAATTTCCCATAAAATGACAGAATGAATCATAGATAACAAAAATAAGAGATGAAAATAAAGCAAGCAAAGGTAAGGGGGAAAAACCAAATCAAATCATCCCTACTATTATTTCAGGAATATTTAGAAAAGCATATATTCTCCTAAGTTTGTGACACTCTATTCCATCAAACTGAATCGCTTGGACTGCACTGTGTTAAGAATTCTGTTTCTCTACCCTTGGAATGCAAGCTTCACAAGAGTAAACGTGGTACGCACTTTGCCTCGACATTTACTTTTCTTGATGATTTTCAGGGCATACTCCCGAGCGGTCGACCTGGAAAGAGAAAGATTTTAAAATAAAACTAAATTTCGCATGGGTTGACTCCTTTGGTTGGGAGTTGATTTCTTGCTTGTAGGCCTTGGTGTTTCTGTTATTGAGAAGGCTCCCTTCTTTCTGTACATAGAAGTATGCAGATGTTTCTGGGTTTACCCCATCTAAGGACAATGGGTGTGTGAGCACAGACACATCTGTAGTTCACTCAGAACCTGAGAATGAATTGCTGGAGAACCCAAGAGTGATGAGGCTCAAAGTGGACAGAGAAGGACCGTGTTTGGAGTTTCCTGGAACCCACTGGGCCTTTTGGGGCTGTCATTCATGGACAAAAGGGAAAGGGTGATTAAAGACAACTCACTCTCCCAGAGCCACATGGCAAGGATGAAGCCATGTTTCTCAGACCCTGAGCTTTCCAGGTAGCCCAGCCGCATGGTATCTCCTGTCTGAAGGGTGTGGGACATACAGATGATCCACGCTGCCACCTTTCAGTCAGTGCTAATGTGGACCAGTTGTCAGATATTCTAGTACTAGACCTAAGGGCATGGCTATTGTCAGAGGACACAGAACATAAGGAATTACACTGTACCACAACTTCTGAAGCAACAACCTTTCGTTTCTGGTACCAACAGAGCCCAGCCTTTTACTTACATATAAAGTCACTTATCTAGATCCAAATGGTGGTGGTGGGCTGAGTCTGATGAAGGACAAATTTGGAAAAGGGAAATAAAATCTTTCTAAAAGTCTTTAAAAGTCTTCAGTGTGGTGAGTTTAATGGATTCCCACTTACATGCTAAGAGCAAAAAGATGATTTTTTTAATTGACAAATTAAGAGGCCAAGTATTAAAAAGTCTGTTTCACAGACATTTTTAGAAATTAGTAACATGTATTATTTCAAAAAATGATTTTGCTATTTTATTTTCAGGCCCCAGGACTGGAAACACTCAATAAGCCTTACATTGTTATTGTTCAATCTGGGGAGTAAAACCAGAAGAAGATAATGACCCTGAAGGCCCTTTTCTCTACTAGAACTTTGTCTTTTGGATGGTGTGAGATGAGCCCCTTTGCTTTACAGTGCTTGTCCTGCTGAAATGTGACTGGTTAGGGGAATGTACACTGCCCTAACTCCATAAGACCATGGATGCAGAAGCCCAAAGGTCCCCTTCCTTCTCATACTGTCTTACGGATCCTTAGAATCTGTCAGGATGGGGGAAGGAGCGAGTCAGACATCAATGAAGTATAGGATTTGGATGCCAGATATCCCCTCAGAAACCCCAGACCATCAGCAAGGCTATGTGGTTGAGATAGAGAGAACACACCTTAGAAAGAGATAAGGCAGGCTATTTGGCATTAGACAGTGAAGAGGCACCACCAAAGATGAATGAGAAGGTGTTCCTTTCACCTACATAGATGGTTCCTTAGAGGCTTTGGCTGAGTAAGATCACAAGGTCTTTTTGAAGATTTTGCAAGTTGGAAAATACTTCATCAAGAGGAGAACTAAAAGCTGGAGTGGAGGGCTTCTAGATAAAGCAGGTCTCTGACCAGAATCTCTAAGAAATTTCCTTTCTGGGTTTGGATGTATCTTTTTTTTTTTAATGGAAGGGGATCGAGTCTTGGACCTATGGATCCCATACTTGCAACAATATCACTGAAGGCTAGATAGCAAGGATGGAGCTACAAAGACCAAAGTTGTCCCCACCACACCTCACCTCACTTTCCATAGAATAATTGAAAGACAGTCATGCTGGTGAGAAGAGCGAGTTCCTCAGCTGTAGGATCTCGTAAAAGAGTGATCCTCAAGTCTTCCATACCCATGACCAATGTGGAGTGTGAGAGAATGTATAATTTATCTCTATGGGCAAGAAGACATTCTTGAGTTGGTGGCAGGGTTGTCTCCCAGAAGGGCAGTATCTTACATTCTCTCCCAAGTCTAACACTAAAGGGAAGATGAAAGCAGGTGAGGGTTGGTTGGCCTCAGGGCTTATTAAGTAGTAGATGAGCTTGGCATGGTGGAACACAGAAGCAGGCAGATCTCTATAAGTTCAAGGCCAGCCTGGTCTACAAAGTAAGTCCAGAACAGCCAGGGCTGTTACATAGAGAAGTGCTGTCTCAAAAAATAAAATCAACAAAACTAAGCAAAGTATATGCCACCTCTCTAGCCAGAACATTTTGTGATACAATCAAAAATTCTGCCAAATTTACTCATGTCTTATATCAGATGACACACTCCACAGTGGTCCACCAAGTTTGATATCACAACAATTCTTTCTTGACTTCTCGGAGCAGAACTGTAGTCACTTAATAATAGGCCTTAATTACTATGAGTATGTGTTTATAGGAGTAGCTGTTCTTTAAAAATGAGCCCCCAAGCAGGTATTAGTATCAAATATAAACCATGAGGGTAGCAATGCCAAGGGATACTTTAACCAAAATAACAAACTTAATTTAGGGCATGGAGAATAATTCTGAATGTCTGGCTTGCTGGTAACAGCACTGGCCATTTGCTTGTCTATTCTTGGCGTTACATTCTTGACCTTTCAAGGAATTCTCTAGGCCACAGTAGGAGCAGCAGCACCATAGAATTCTGTGTTTCTCCTTGTCTAGGGAAAATAAATTGGTAAGGTCACCTTCCCATTAAATATGCCCTAGGGTTGGAGCCCAAGTGCAAGTTTTCTGGTTGGACTTAAGGCTGATCCACAAGATGGCACCCATACCTGACAGTTATCAGGGCTGAGAACATGTGACTAGACAGTAGCTGGGGAAGAACCTCCCACTATTACTCTGCTAACAAGACATAGTACTAAATTGTCTCCTATGGGTTCTCATCATACTTACAGATTAGTGCATATCTGAGCCTTCATCTGCGAAGCTGCTTACTGTTGTAGGCGATTGACCCCAAGACCCACAATTGAATGCTTAGCCTTAAATGGGATATCACATCACACCCTCCTCCCAGGGGTCAGGGGTCATTGTGAAAGAGGCCAGAGGGGTGGATGACTACAAGGAAGTGTGAGTTTACAGTAGCTGAGATAGTGTTCACAAGATCTGCACAAGCTCAAGGCAGACAAAATGCTAGCATAGAGAGGGGGTGAATGCAGGAAGTCCTACCCCTGGCTGAGGAGCTATTGGTGATTGACAGCTCCTGGGAGGTAGGGAGGTGTTAGCTTTCTTTAAGGGTGTGGCTCCTGATAGCTCTAACATAATTCAGGGAATAGCCACAAGCCTAAGAGTTTAATGGATTACATTAATGGGACTCAGGGGATTTAAAAACAAAATGAAGACTCCACACTGAATGGTTGTGGAATGGGGGTGGTGGATGTGGGAGGACATAGGGGAGAAGAATAAATATGATAAAACACAATCCATGAAATTCTCAAAGAACATATAAAAAGATTTTTAAAGATCTCAATGGCCCAAACAGTGGTGTGCTAGAAAAGAATATGCCAGAAGGCTCACAGAAGAGACCCCTGTCACCCTGTTACTGCACCCACTGTAGAAATATTGCCTGTGATGGCAATATTATTATGGAGGAGGAACATCTTTACCCTTGTTGATACACATTCATCCTCCAAAACATAGCAGAATGCACCCACCAGCAGCATGTGCCATTCACAACATTCTTAACTTGCATTTATTTTCTTAGATCTCTGTAAAATATTAAAAAGAATGTTTCATAATATCTCTGGGGAGAGAGGGCACCAGCCATATGTCCTTGCTCAGCAGGAGTTGGATGCTGACACTTCTAAAGCAATCTGGTGTTTAGACTCTGAAGTTTCATACAGTGAGTTCACTGTGTGAACTCATGCAAAATGAACACAAGCCAAGCGAGAAAGAAAGAAGGAAAGAAAGAAAGAAGGAAGGAAGGAAGGTAGAAAGGAAGGAAGGGAAAGGGAAGAAAAGAAATGAAAGGAAAGAGAATTCTGAATTGAGAAGTAGGAACTGTCTAGTATGAGAAGGATAGGAGATACCATCCTGGTCCAGGACCAGCTAGGGCAAACAGTGACTGCTCACTGGGTCAAGTGAACAGATGATGAGTGCTGGCACATGATTAGAAAGCCCACAAAGAAAGGCCATGCCAGTCTATCAAAATAAGAGACTTTCTGATTAGTGGAATTTCCGTGTGTATGTGTCTAAAATTATAACCACATGCACATATAAAAAGATATAATTATATATATAAATAAACATATACACACATGTACGCGTATAAACATATGTACTTATGTGTATACACACATGTTTATTGTATTACAGTATGCCTTATTGTACATTGAAAAAGGGACTTTAATATAGATAAGTTCCTTATCTTGTGGAGTAGACAGATTTAAGTGTGTGTTTGGGAGCAAAATTGTGATCTGTTTACTAGATGAGTGAACTTGAATGTTTAATTTCTTCAGTCTATCTTTTTATAAAATGAGGACAGCAATACTGGCCCATCTGGATCATTGTAATTCAATGGGATACTATAATTTAAGGCCATAAGTAGATAGATGCCCTGTAAATAGTGGTTAATCCTGTTTCATCAGGGGTGAGGCCCAAGGTAATAACCGAATGTTTTTTGTGTCTGGCAGTCAGGCAACTGGAGGCCATGTTCCATGGGTAGGGGCTGCAGGCTAAGGGAGAGAGGAAAGGTAAGCCTACAGCATCAGCAGGGGAGACTTTTATGCTGCTGATTATTCATGATGCTACCTCATACAGAGAAGTGCCCTTAGTTGCTATGCTGTTGTGAGCATCCTTGCCCAGCTGGAATAACAAGAGGAGCGACATCTGAGAGGTCTCCTATGAGGCTTGCTTAGTGGGGACTTTGCTGGGGTGCAGGGAGCACTTAGAGGATGCTTGTTCAACCAAGAAACCTGGTGATGCTTGATACCCTAGGCAGACTTCTAGTTCTAAGTGGCTCAGACCCAATGTTCTTGGGAAGTCCCAGGCCTGGCTCTTCTGCGTTACAGCTTCCTCATCTTTCTCCTAGCCTGAGGTGTCCTCTCTAAGTAGTGGTATGACACAGGACAGAGATATTAATGTCTCTCCTGAAAGTAAGAGTCTCCAGACACTCGAGGAATGTCCAGCTCACTGGGAGTAGTGAAAGGCAGCAGGGAAACAGATGTTTCATTCAGGTCAGCCCCTAGAGGACCAGAGGGTCCTTAAAGGATGAGCTATGTGCCTTCAGCACAACTTTGAGATCCCGAAAACAAGCAACTTCCTAGAAAAGACCTCTGAGTCTGACACTGAGCTAAGGTTTGAGGTCACTTCTGTATGGGCTGAAACTGTGTCTGTTGTCATTTCTCTATCTGGTAACCACCATCTATTGCCCTTGAGCAGTCATCAAGAACCTCTGGATAAACCAGGCATGGGGGCGCGTCGGTAGTCCTGACATCCAGAATGCAGAGGTAGGGGTGGTGAGTTTGAGGACAGCTTGAAATGGCCTTGACTCTAAACGCACAGCTGTAGCTCATCCATTTGAAGACATTTCCACAGGTCAAACACCATTTTTGTAGATTCAGCACACATGTGTTTTAAAACCTTTCAAGGTTATTGTAATACACATTTTATGATGGTACATATTAGAGATCAAACTCTATAAAAGAACATTCATGACAAAATGTGCAGGAGGAGGTCTTCAAAATGACTTCTCAAGAAAATAATGTAAACATTTTACTTGACAGAACTGGAAATCTTCTAAATACACTAAGTAAAAATCAAAGCCTTTATATTTCAGACTTGATCCCAGGAATTGTTACATTTTTAAAGTCTGTTTTTAGGTGGGTTTTCTTTATTATTTTTTTACTCTTTTGTCTTTAGGGTTCATACATTAACTTAATCCATGTGTGCCTCTGTCTGAAAATAGAGACTGAACCATGGAAACCACGAAGGACAAGCGTTTCCTTTGACGTCCCACACAAACAGTAACCTGCTCACCTTTCTATACATTCCTTGACAACAGCGAAATTTCCATCTCCTATTGTTCTCCCAACTTTGTATCGTTCTGTTATTGTGGCAGGAATCTGGAAGCCTTCCTCAGACTCTTCTGAAAGAATTATTAGTGTGTTTTTAATTGATGGAGAAGGGGCCACAGATGTTGTATTTAAGATACTTTTTTAGCCATCATATCACAGACTGGAACTGATTCAGAAGTATGGCAGGCAGCCCCCCTCCCCAGCAGGCTCATACAGACTTCCACAGTTTTTACCAAGGCAGACTATAAATTAGAAAAAAAACCTATTTCGTCCAGCTGGACCCATATCACTGCAACTTATGTTTCTGCTTCAGTGGGATTCAGAAGAGGAAATCCCGAATTTGAACTTCATGCTAGTTTGATCAATAGCCCTCATTGAATACCCATTGTGTTTAAGAATAATGACATTCTTGTGTACAGGGCAGAGGAAAAGCATTTCTGGAGGGACTCAGGGAAGTTTAACATTGTACAAGCATGAAAATGTCCTGCTGTTTAGACACTGAGTTTGTCTCTATCCTGAAATGGAAATCTCTGCAAAATTCCTTTTGCACTAAGTGTTGCTGGTCACCCCTCCCTAGTATCACTGAGCAGATTTTAGACAAATGTTCCCACCAAGCAACCTGCATGGCAGATGTCGAGTTCAAACCCTGATATCTATTATGTCTGTGGGCAGAACGGTTTTTGTAATAACAACATATTATTCCTCTGAAAATGCATTTTGAAATATTTTACAAATGCCTGATAATGCTTTAAATATCCAAGGCTATAAAGTTAAGTAAGACATGCTTGGGTCACATAAATATGATGCATCACCTTTAACGTGTCAAGGGTATAAAAAGCCTTTTAAAGCCGGGCTGTAAAATGTACATGCTTTAAAGTTATAAATCCTAGCTCTCCCTCAGGCAAAATGTATGCAAAATCGGAAAGGAGCCCAGTGGACTTCCTAATAATGCTCCTCTTCTAGCATGTCCTCATGAACTGAGATTTTTTTCCCCCTCAAAATAAACGTGGGTGTGAAGGGTGTTTCTGGTAAGTTTTGTGATCCAAATTTCATGTGTGATGGGGAAAAAACGAAAGGAATTTCATCTGGGGTCCTTTGGGCCAATGCTCAGACTACACTACTGGGGTGGCTGTTCTGGAAAGTATAGTCTAACTGTGGGACAATTGCCTCTGCTCTGCCCGTACACATCTCCACAGCCTCCACATTGTTGGATGGCATTTCCCTCCTGGATCACCGGAAGCTACACTGGCAGTGCCCAAAATAAAGTGAGGGCTGCAACCAATGCCCCGCTCTATCTTCTCCATCAGGAGGGGAGGAAATGGTTGTGGGTTATCTGAATTTACAAGCCTTCACCCAGATGATAAGGTCTTAGACTCTTTATCATGGGTAGTAGAATAGTTGTCTGTGGCCTTTGGGGACTAGAGAGAAGTCATCTGTCCTCTCTGCCAGTGGAAATGTTCACTAGAACATCATCCAAGGCACAGTACCTGGTATTTTTCCACTATTGATAAAGGATCCCGGTCCCTCTACACTCAGCCTACGTTTAGACAAGGACCGTTACGTTTCACTGGGTGAATGTGACACACAGGAGTAAAGGAGACGTCTAGATGGCTACAAACTTGGACAAATGCAGAAATATCTGAAATTACCATGATAAGAAGCAAACAATTCACTTATGAGTCACATGTCTCACTTAGTGTAAGAGAGTCCCTCAGAGGGTGTTGTTGGCTTGGGAAAATATCAACTCATATCATTTGAAACAAGAGGAGCTTATTCTTAACAGTGGGTTAATCCACATACAGTCTTACTTTTCCAGATGGTTTTCCCTAATTGATTTGGGCCTGATTACAACCCCAGGGGGTGGAAACCATGACATTTAGTCATCAGCATTGCTATAAAAAAGGAACTAAGAAATGGAGAGCTGAAGAGGCTTATCTCAAACCATAGAGCCAGTAAGCAAAAAGTCAACTCTGCAAGCCACGTCATTTCCTTACGGCACACAAAGGAATTCTAATGTGAATTACTTTAAGGGGCAAGCAGTATTTCTTTGCAATTTCCAGCAACGACTTCTTTCTGTAAAGTTATAGTTTGATGAACTGAACTCCCTTAAGTTGGAACCCACCTATGAGTGCTCACGTATAAGACACAGTTGTTTCTTTCCCTTATGGAAAGGGAGTAGAGTTGGGCAGCACAAAGGCATACAATTGTTCATCTTCTCAGACATCACACACCCACAGAGGATGTGGAAGGTCTCAATCAGGCCCACTCCTCCTTCTTATTCTAAGACAGTGGGTGCTAATGCCTGTAGAAGTCACCCATTCCTGTCCCCAGAGATAGCACCCCCTCCCCACAAGCTGCTGGGGTTTGTCTCCTCACTGTGTTTCAGATGTTATAGTTTTCAAAGTAAATTTATCTAATCCCTCCTCCCTCCCCTCTGCAAGCTGTGCCTTCTCCCAAGCTCATCACCTTCCCCAGGGCCATCATTCTCATCCATCGAGCTGCAGACTTTTGTGGATGAAAGCGAAGTAGAGGAGCCGCCATGCTGAGAGATCTGTAAGGGAACAGAAACAGAATAAAAAACCTGGGTAAGAATGATGGAGCCTCCACACACCATCCCCAGCCCAGAATGTCAGGAGCTAGTGTTGCCCCCTCCCAGGGAGGAATTGGTCTTCAGACTTGGAAAAGGAGTTCTTAAGAATATCCAATGAGGGCCATAAATCCTGCCCTCTTGCTGTTAGCCAGTAAGAGGTTGTGTTGACTAGGAGAGGCTAATCATTGGAAACATGGACACCCATGACTTCTTTCCTCAAAATTAGCATCCTTGAGCTCCAGTTTGCCAGATTTTATGCATCCCACTTCCGTCTTCTGGTCTACGTTGAGAATCTCAAATGTAGTGTCATTTTGGCCTTATCTACTATTTTTCTAATTTTACAACAACAAAAATGTCTCCTAAGTTAGTTATGAATATTCTTAAAAAAACAAGCTACTCAGCTTTAGCAAAACTTTAATAGAAAAGTAGAAGAGTGGGTTTGCCACTCCTAGTTTGATATAAAGATATAGTAAACATGAGGCCAACTTGGTATGTTACATAATATGTCTGAGAGAAAGGCAAGAATTAAAGCCTAGGTCAGGAGAGTCCCCTGTAGTTCTAATGGATTTTGACTGAAGACCCATGAGAGTAAATAGGGTACTAACTACGTTAAGGGAAAATATTCAGTATTAGAACTGGCTGGGAACTGTATTTAACAATGGATGCTTCCATCTCTGCCCCTAGTTCTTGAGAACACAATTTGCACACAGTGATGCTATTTCTAAATAGTGAACACAGCTCATCCTAAAAGATCTTCCTTCTGTTCCCCTGGGTTTATCCACTTGGTTGGCCTGATAGGAGCAGGAGGCGGTGAGGGGGCGGCATTGGCTCATGATGCTGGCTGTCTGTGGAGCAGAGAGAAGGGAAAGCGGCTGTAGTTGCATTGATCATGAAGTGGTGATGAGAAGCAAACTTGACCTACATTTCCTCTGCTTACCCATCTGTCTCCCATTCAACCTCCACCCCATTCCATCCAGCTATAACTGAGCACAAAGAGGGCAGAGAGGTTGTATGTGCCTCATACCCAATAGCCTCCTGCACAGAAAACCCAAATACCTTCATCTTCATAAATCAGAGTTATATGGTTGGGGCTATACCATGTAACAACTCCAGGGCCATCTGAGGCAAGCACCACAGAACATTTCCTGAGTGACAAAGGGACAGAGATGGATATATCCCATTGATGAATTCATTAGTGTTGACAGTTGACAAGATTAGAATGAAAGCTGAACTAATAATGATACCTCTGCTTCCTAATTAAAATGTGCTAGAAGTTTTGATATTACTGTTGTATATCCCAGAATGCCATTCAGTTTGCATGATGTGCCCTGTATTTCTCTGTATCACAAAAATCTTCCCCCAATAAGCTTGGTGATTTGCACTGTTTTCCCATCTTCTCTCAATTAGCCCCCTTTTGACTAGCAACATATATTCTTCACATCATAGATTCAAAGATCCTAATTTCCAAACAGAGGTTTTTTTTTTTTGTTTTGTTTTTAAAGTATGATAGCGCAGAATCAAACCCACCATGCTGAAGGCACTGTAAATGTATCAGCTTCAAAGCCACATTCTACTGACTTTCAAGAATTCCTGTTTGTGAACAGTTTATACTTAAAATATCTGCATGGAAGGCTGAGACAGGATAGATTTATTAGACTGCTGACTGGAGAAAAGAAATATTAGCTTTACCACATTGGAGGGGAAGGTGTGTGCTTTGGAGAGCAGCAGGCTTCTTGACCATCTGCATTACACACAATGCAATGGTG
Organism: Lophiomys imhausi; assembly: GCA_907164525.1. Classification (NCBI taxonomy): domain Eukaryota; kingdom Metazoa; phylum Chordata; class Mammalia; order Rodentia; family Muridae; genus Lophiomys; species Lophiomys imhausi. The sequence goes on from CAJQZJ010032244.1 coordinate 381,414, forward strand.
GTCCAGGCAGAACAGCACTAAATAAAATGGGTAAGCTGGAGAACTTCACTTCTTGGATTTCTAGCCCTTGAGTTTTTTTGTTCCTCTTGGCATTGCAAATGGTGTTTCACAATGTAGATACATCATGGTTTGGAGGTGGCAGGTACTGCAACGTTATGTTGTATCCCATATTTCACAATCCAAGGACACCAAGCACCGACGTTAATAGACAATAGTGTGTTTGCAAAGATGCCTGCAATTTATATACTTAGTTAAAAAAAACTGGAATGGGGGAACAGAGGTAAAAGAAGAGGGTAGTAATAGAGGGATGACACCACCAATCAGCATGGCTGTCTGTGGTCGCTGTCACTAACCTGCCTAGGTACACTTAGACACTTAGTCTCTCCTGGAATATTTTGATTCTTATTTGCACATCTAGCTTGAAACAGTAGCAAGCACATATAATGAGCTCTTTAGAACTGACCTAATGAGATCAGCCAGTCCTTCATACGCACTGACAGACACCAGTGAGGCTGACTGTTTCTGAATGAAGCTGTCCTACCTACTTTTACTGCAAGCAGACACATCACTGTAGAAGAAAGGTCCATGCTGGTGAGACTCTATGTTGATTTCAGATAGTTTGCTAATTCGGAGGCATCTGGGCCTATAGAACCAAACACATGGTTATTTTTGAATTTAACACAATTAGCTGCTTGGAGAGGTGCTGTGACATTTGAGATGTCATCACCTTCCAGCAGATTTAATGGGAACCATTTGGGCAGGTTGCTGACACCTGGAGGCTTTTACAAAACACCTCCATAAAAGCACTGCCCTGAAAAGTAAGAACACACCCCAAGTGTCGTGATTTAGCCTAGGATCACATAACAGATGGGGACAGACGTTGCATACTTTTTGAAGTAAGTGAGAAAGCTGAGCTAACAGCTCTAACCACATTTTACCAAGATGTATCTGGTGACTATGTGCAGTCAAAGAAACAGTTCATTTTTAAATGTTACGAGTTACTCATGCCATTTGTATGAATGTTGTCACTCAGCCGGGGTCCACACAGCATCAAGATTTGGAAAATATCCAGTCGATACAATTGGCTCAAGCAGTGCACATAAATCTGTCACATCACCAAGCTTTGACTGGATAATAGTACTATCTCCACCTTCGGCTTTGATGTGCAGCTATGATTTGTTGATGTGAAAGGGATTAAATAGAACCAAGACACCAAGTGTGTTCTCCCTTGTTTGATTTCTGAATTAACTTCATAAAGGAAAAATAAGGACTTAGTGCTTCACAGACTAACTACCATCTGAGTAATCTTGATGTTAGGTCTACAGAGAATTTGAAGAAAACCCAATATAGCAACATTAAGAAGATAATGTTTGTATGGGCCATTGGAGATGAATAAGAGTTCCTGTGATATAGAAAAGCCATACATTTATTTACTCCCCAAGTGGTTAGAGACCAGAATGCTGATGGCACCAATTGGCAATGATTAACACAAACCCATTCTTTGAAGTCAGACAGACTCTATCTACATTCTTGACAGGGGGTTCAGCCTGAATAAACTCTATGCAATACACAATCAAACTCAAAGCGAAGAATTAATGTTTGGATATCTAAAAAGTCATAAATATTTAGTCAAATTGTTTAAAAGACTGGAAAACTATTACTTAGGAAATTGGCTTTTGATGGGAGGAACACATGAAAATGAAAATCTTAGATTATCTATTTGCTAGAGATGTCATGGGAGCTAAGGTTTCAAAAGTGAAATAATTTGTTTACAGTCTAACCTCTGAAGCACCGGGTAGTCTCCTTTGCTTCTGCCCCAGAGCCAGAATGCCCAGGAGAAGATCTCTATACCCACCATGTGAGCCGCTTTCCAGGGCTCATTACATTGATTAGCTAACCATCCTTGCCCATGAGCCACTCCTCCCAAACTCATCATAGCTTGAAAGGGGATAAGGAAGTCATCCTCTGTATCCCATGGATTAGAACCATTGCCTTACTTAGAAAGGTACTCCTTAGAGTTTTCAGTCTTTGATGAGGAGAGCTCACTACTCTCCCAAGCACTTACTTCATTTAAATTTAATCTCTGTTACACGAAGGAAGTATGAATGCACTTTGGACTTACATAGTGCACTGGAAAATTCCCTACAGTTGTACCAGTATAGCTATGGATACTGATTGAATTTATCATGGAAATAAGAAAATTACAGATAATTAATATTAAGGTCAACAGAAATCTAGTAAAAAGTGTTAGGTTTAAAACTGTAATGATGATCTTTTATAAATTTAAAGTACTTCTTATAGCTTAATGGGCAGAGTTTTCTATTTTCTACACCGTACTATGAATGAAATAGATTATTTTTCCTATGATAAAGATGAGGTATTAAAAGGTATTATCAATACTTAATTGTAATTTACTGGATATATTTATACAGTATTTAAAAAAACAAGTAGCCTGTCTACATACCCATGTGCTCATATACATCGTCCCACTGAAAACTCTATGACCTTAGGGGGGGAGAAAGGCATTAATCCCAGGAGATGGCTAGTATGAGTTTTTTTAAACACATTTTAATTTTTTTTCTAACAAATTGCCAATTTGTCTGACAAATTCACCCATAAGGCAATCCTGAGAGGAAGGTATATTGCTAATGCAATGAAGCTATCTGAAACATTTCCCATCGGATAATCTTACTTGGTTTTTCCTGTCCGTATTGTATACTTTGTGTGTGCTATTCTGTAGCCTGCTTAGTATCACCTGCTGATGTACTCAGCACAAGAGGGCTGTGTCCAAGGCAGTGAAGGCAACCCTTGTCCCACAGTGATTTCAACCAAAGAAACTCACTGAACAACTTAGGCAGTTTTTCCTGTTTATTACATGGTTTGGCTAAACTACTAAATGTCACAAAGTTAAGTTCAGGGAAGAGTAACATGGTTGCGTGTGAAACACAAGTACAGCATTTTACAAGGAACCCTCAGCACAAAGGCTTAAAAACTTTCCAAACTGGGTAGTTCAATAAAACATGTCATTAGTTCTTATCTCTACAAATTTCTGCAGATTGCCTCATATGACTTACTTATTTTCTAATATACTGCTGCTTAAACCATTTTAATATCAAATGCATTTTTCAAAAAAGAGACTATACATCCAAGCAACTCCAGCTGCAAGTGATATGCAACCTTTATTTAAAAAAAAAAATCCAACTTTATGACATTCATAGTGTTTCAAAGAGTCCTCAGGAAAAAAATGGGAACTAAGTTTCTTGTCTGACAATGAGTAAAAACACCTCAAAACCACATCACAGTAAAATTAACTTCCATATTCTTCACCTATTAACTTTTGAATATCTACTACCCTGGCTTCAAAATCATTGTGCGGCCATATATAATACAAATACCTAGTGTTTCATGCTTCAATTATGCTACCTCAGAATGCATCCATCACCCTTTATTACAATAAAATACATTTTAAAGACACCATATGTCATGCACTCTAAAAATTATAGTGAGGGCCTCAGATTTTCCAGTTCTCCCTACATGTGTTGCAGGCACAAAATTACAAATGTTTTTCAGATGACAGTTTAATATGCTGTATCAGGCAATTGTTAAAATGAACTTAATGTATCTCTGATTTCCACACTATTTCTCTGTAGGTTTGTTCAACCAAACATGGCTGTCATTAACATGCACAATTAGAGGGCCTGGCAAGGCTAATTCAGATAGGCACAAATGAGCAAATGTAGACAAACAGTAAACTTCAGCCAATGGGCATTTTCAAGTGTGTACATACTCATGTAGACACACACACGCACACATACAGCAAGTGTTTTCAAAATATTTTGACAGTTCATAAGCATAAACAGAACTCACAGGATGGTCTTATATGTTATCTGGCTTTGTAACTAAACTTCAAATCAAATTTACTTGGAAATCCCAGTTTTTTTTTTTTTCAGCATAATATTCAACTACTCACAAGTCTAGAAATCAATTTGTTTAATGAATATTGATTGATAATCACTGTAGTCATCAATACACACACAACAGGAAAATGTCATTGCATTCAATTCACTGACTGAAGATCAAGAATTTACAATAGAAGCATCAATGAGTATTTACATTTCACAGTCAATGTAAGATTGGATTTGCTTGGACTTCAGTTGTTTTGTTTGTCTGGATTTCAGTTACTCTTCGATAAATCAGTACATGTGAATATTTGGAACTGCTTCATCATGCTACCTTAACAAACCGTTTTGAACTTAAATATATACCAAGTATTATGCACGTCACAACCTGAGGACATAGAGTTTTCCATATAATTCTACAGGAGCCAGTAACTTATAAGTCCACACCACAAATATCATCCTTTACTTTTCATGTTCTATATACACACACAGGTATTTATGTAGGCATACCCACATATACACTGAGTCCTGAAAATGCACATAAACATCTACATGCCTGTATAGATATATATGGCCACCATCAAAAAAAATCTTAGTAAAATCAACAGGTAAAATATATGGATTTATCTTTTAGGATTATTCTTATATATTTTCATTCACATTATTTTCTTTAAATGAGGCTTTTAGACTTCAGTGGAAACAATAGCACAGTCAGGTAGGGACGGACGGACGCAAAGTGGAAGAGAGCAAAGTACCCTTGCTGCTTAGCGCAGCAGGCACCGGTAGGGTGCCAGAGCTGCCCAGGTATTTGCACAAAATGGGATCAGATTTTGAAATGCTAAGGTGACCTCATATATGCATGCAGGCGTGTGTACAGATGGGCGGACCTCAAACTTCTAGTTTAGAAACCTATGGCAGTACAGACCTGCTGCTAAAATGAGGGGTCAAGACGTTTATTCCACATGGCTTTGGAGTTCACTCTGAACACCGCATTCGTTTTGTGTGTCACTGGGTTTTTAGCTTGTAAAATGCTTTAAAAAATGTCTAGCTATGTCTAAAAAATGTAAACACAAATGCAAAAGCCTGAAAAGGTCAACACAGCATAGTCCACATTTAGGGGCTTATCCGCAGGAGAAAAGTGTGTGTGACTTTTGTTGGATGGAGTCCTCTCCTGTTCAGAAGGTCATTCTTAAAGTTCAGTGACTCATGTTGTGAGAAGAATTCTAAAAGCAGTCACGTCTTAAGTGACTGTAAATTACCCATTGGGTTTTACCAAATGAACTGATTTGCTGCTTGGATGTTTAAAACTTCTGCTTTAGTATAATTATTCCCTGCATAGAAAGAGATCTCATAGTATGCTATTTCAATCTCAGAGGGACTTTAGCTTCAAAAGTAAATGAGACATATGGCCCTTGAACAATCCTTTAATAAAAGTTGCATGTTCAAGGATGAAATGCCATGGAATAGCATCTCTCTGGAACTACTTGAGCAGGAAGTTGGACACAATGTCCACTAGCAAATCGTCCAAGTCCACTCTCTTTACGCTGTGTCTAAACGAAGCCATGAGCTTTATAGCAATTGGCAATATCTGCTACTTACACAAAGAAAATAGCATTTATTGGGTTCCCATAAGATTGACTGCACAGGGGAGTTGAAATTACTGGAATTTATTTATTTTTGTTCTGGACCATCTGACCCACTGCCTTCTCTGCATTTTTGACAGGTTAGTCAAATACATTCTAATCTTTTATGGGCTCGACTGCATTGAGTAATGCATTTTACAAAGACATAACACTGCACTGGACAGCGCAGGTATCCTCACAGATGTTTACTGTTTTAGCTAAGACAAGGCAGCCTTTTGATCTCAGCAGGAGTCTCTGTTCATGTCGATTGGAAACAGTTTTAAAATCTGAAACCTGGAACAGGTATGATTATTTTCTGTGCTTTCAAGATGGAGGGATAAGTCTGCAATTCTTAAATAGTGTGCCGGAGAAGCGTCCTCCTCTCTAACAGACAGGTAATGAGGCACTAAGTATTCCTCGGCTGGTGGGTTGCCTGGATGTTTTATTTTTCTTCTTCTTCGGTTGGAATATTTTATTCACTTGTCAAGTGAGATGCTAACATAGGTAACTATAAACCAGATGGGAAAAATTGCTAGTTGAACAGTCTACTGAGGAAAATAAATCAATAACATTTGAAGCTATATGACAAGGGAATTCCTTTCCATCTTGAATCAGGCATTTTCAATTTTTTTTCAAGAAAATTTTGAAAGAAATTTCAAGTAAAAGGCACCAAATGGCACCATACATTTTAAATCTGTCACCCTACTGAGATATGTCAAGCCTGGAGAATATAAAAACCATGCATTGTAAGTCTTAAATTGTTAGTGTTTGAGCTAGTGAAAAGAAATGGTCACATGTATGGTCTACATACAATACACCATTACACACTGACTTCTAACATCTAGATTTAAAAATAATTGTTTTACGTTTAAGCAAAGCTGACTTACACTTTTGAAAATAGAAGACTAGAAGAGAAGAATTAGTAGGTTAATGTTTAACAGTGGGTTATAATCATAGACACACTTGGTTTGACACAAAAGGAGTTTTGCATATGAAAATTTCCCAAACAACAAGATTCAGGAATGATCAGAATGGAGCATTGACTATCTGGAGGCCCAATGTACAAGCACCATTTAGAGGAATTTCAATTCTCAAAATGAGTTTATTGTTCAAAAAAAAAGTACAAGTCCAAATTTTTTAGGTTAAGAACTTTATACACTTGAAAAAATATCTACTTTGTTCTTGTAGGGAAACATTATATAGTTAATATTAATGCCAAATTATTCATGTTTCCATGTAGCTGAAACTATTTTTATAAAAGATAATCTTGAGAAATAAAATCCATGTGACAACAAAAACAGAGAACGTTCTTACTGCTTAATGCTAGTTTTATTATTTTGCAATAAAATAACTAATCATCCATCTGAGTTTTTAAAAAAGTGTACATTTTAGAAAAACCATGTCTGTTACTGTTATTTGAATTTTCTTTATAATAAGTACAGAAAATTTGTATCTATATGTCTACTTACTGATTAAAAAGAAAACTCATTTATAGAAACGGTGACCGTATAGTGCTGGATCATTAGAACGGTTCTTGTACTCGATATTGGATTCATATATGAAATTTCTCTGGAACCAGACCTTACTCATAAAATCCTCAGGGATGGAGCAAATATTGTAGACAAACTCTCCTCAGATACATCAAATGGAGGAGATTCTTAAAGTTTGTTTTTTTTTTTTTTTTTTAAGAGAAGAATACCATGGGTAGAAAATGTCTGCATATGTGCTTCTGTATGACTTAATTATTTATGCAAAACTCTTTTGTGTATTTTTGCTGTTAGATGCTTGCTTAGGAAATGGGAAATCTTGATCCCATCACAAACCATACACATCGCTCCATTGTGTCTTTTAAACTGAGTCTCCTACTGAGTCCAAATCATCCGATGAGAGAGGGCGGTACAGGTCCTGTAAGATGAAGGGCAGGACAGATTCGTTTACTTGTCTTTCTCGGGTTCCCTGCTGCTCTCTGAGGAGCAACTTGAAAAGGGATGGGTCCTTGGCTTCTAACACCAATAGAACTACTCAAGTCACCAACTTTGATTAAGAGAAAAGATAACACAAGCGAAGTGATGATTTCATTTCATTTGCACAAGAATGCTTCCTGAGCTATCACAAGCTCCTGCCTTCCTTTGAGTCCAGATCAGTTATGGCCCTGCTGCCTGCCGAGACCACCCCTGCTATTCAGTGGCTAGGCAATTCCTCTGTGGGCTTTTTTTTTTTTAACCCATTCTGGGTAGAAGAAAGTTTTTACTTCACAAAATAATTTATCAGATGCAGAAACTGGCATTCAGATATTCCAGTGTGCTGTTGCACACAGCATGAACCCATCACAGTTTCCCTTTCACAGTGTTATGTTTGGGTGACCACAAGAATTCTGAGCTATGTCCATCCACCTCCAATCCCCATAAACCACCTTTTAGTTCCCGACCCCTCACCTATCTCTTCCCTTCTTCCTGACTCTGTCTGCTACTATATCTCAGTGTTGGTAGCCAAGCAACCAGCTCAGTGCCACCAAGTGTCTACAGTTGGCTTTTTTCCAGTTTTGCGCCACCCACTCCCGCAGCAGCATCTGATGGATCAGTTTAATCTACAAAAGTCAGTGACATAGGAGTGTGATGGGGAGCTCCATTCAATCTACACAACTCAAAACATTTTTTTTTTCTTGATGTTTTGAGACAGGGGGCCAAAAAAAAAAAAGTTTATGGATGAGATGAGAGCCTCAGAAATTGATGTGTGAGGCCAGGCAGTTGCTTGTAGGTAGCTACTTAAGGAACTGTGCTTTGTACAGATAGGGAGGCTACCTGGTTCACTGTCTGTAGTCTGTTTATAAAGAAAGAAATTTGACCTGCAGTCTTGTCTCTCATATGACTATTCTAAAATGTCAAAGGAAGTAATTTAGAAACTTGGTCTTCAGGGAAGAAAAACAGCTTATTAAATCATAGTTAACATAAGTAGAATACAGATTTTTTTTTTTACTTGTAAAGAAATCTGTTATATATCTTAACCCTCCTTTTAAAAATTAGCTTCTGTTCCTGTATTTTAAGGTAGGGCTGTGTGTGTGAGTTTTGGCCAACTCGTTATCTGGTTGTTACTAGGCAACACAGTAAGAAAAAAATAGAAGTGGCTACTATTTTCTAATTTGCAATAAAATAAATTAATTCATCCCTTGAAGTACGCTCTTTTAGCACACACCATCTTTCACTTGTATTTCCTGCAGAGAAGTGTAGCCAACTATTTGAAAGGAGTATTAACCAAATTTGAAACAGGACTAGTTTTTAGGGATATTCTGGTCCCATTTTAACAGAGAGGGGTTATTTGATGCAGTTGTCTACACAAAAAAGATGAAAGCTTCTCTCACTAAAGCAGCTGGAAATGTCTCCACGGTACATACATAGAGGGTGTTCATACACTCAGAGGCTCGAGAGCATAACCATCTTTGAATACATGTAGCTAAATTCAAAAGCCTAGAAACTAAACCATCGTTGAATTTTATGACATGTGTTTAGTAAGTGTTTTCAGATGGTGATAAACTCTTTGTCCTTCTAAGAGTAAATGAGAAAAAAAATTGGCTCCCTCCAGGATACTGCTATACTGATGGTTTAAATGGCAAGATGAAAAATCTTTTGGTGAGCTTAATTAAATACCTGTTAATCATTTCTGAAGTGCTAAAGAGTGTTAATTATGTAATTCAATGACTACAAAGCTGGATGATTTTTTTTCTGCCTCAGTTGAACGAAAAGTTCCATTGAAGAAGCTGAGAAGAAAAAGATGTAAATTCTAGCCTCATACTGCTAATAAAGGACACGTGAGCAAAATTTTATACTCCCAATATGATGGGGTCCCCCATCAGAAACTCCTAGGGAGAGAAGCTGCCAGTATTCCCCATTCTGAACTTAGTCTCAACTACTAACCCTGAGTATACCAGTGAAGCCTGAGACTGAGTTCAATGGATCAGAAGGTATTTTTAGTTTCTCTGCTAGCTCTGAAGCATGCATACACTTCAAAAGAGAGGGTGTTCCTCAGACATTCTCTGTGCTAGACCTCTGGCTGTTTCTGCCGAGTGGAACTTTGCTGGCTAGTATTTGTGAGTACAGGATAGCCACACCAGCTCTTCCCTCACCTGAGGATAATCCTTTAAGATAGTGAATGAATGTGGCCAATTCTGTAGTTCATTAATGATTCCTGAAAAATCACTCAGGATGGATGACAGACTTCTCTAATAAAAATGATCCCACCATTGAATAGAGAAATAGATAGAAAAAAATCACAGGCTGTAACAGACTGAAGGAGCTCAACTCATTGCTATGAGAATCAGCAGAGAAAGATATTTGGGGCAAGAGACTCAAAGTGGCTGCAGACTGACTGACTTCTTTGGTTCCCACTTAAAAATGGCTGATGGCTTTGGCAGCCTAAGATCCAACTTGAAAGAGAGGGACTTCCATATTTGATGAGCTTGAAGTTATCAATTTTAGAAGTGTCATTTAAAAGCATAATAAAAGAAATTAAACTCAAAGATTCTGATATTTAAATGCCGTAGCTTCTGGGAAGTCCCTGTTTATTAAATTACTCAGTAGGCACCATCACATAGATCACCTAACTAAACATAAGCCCCTATCTCTTTTTTGGAAAGCAGGACCCTGAGGGGGCATCTACTTTTTCCAGCATGTCCTTTCCTTTTTCCCTTTCCCAATTTTCATCTTCTCTCCTTGGTATAACTGGAATGAATAAACAGTATAGGGAGTAAGGGGATTTGAGTAGATTTTTCATTCCCAATGAAGAGTTGATGATCACCCCCCTTGCTTAGCCTTGGAGGAGCTGACACCATTTCCAGTAACTTTTACACATTCATCTCCAAGCTCAGTTAATTTCTCTGCTATTATACAAGAGGCTCAAAATAAATGTAAGGGAATATGCTCACTGTGGGTCCATTCACAAAACCAGTATCCCACATTCACATGTCCTGTTGCAGGGCTCTCCAGCTGCTCTGGACCACCCTGCTTGCCACTGAGCAATTCCCACCAGCATGCTACTACCTCCATTGACTTCTTTTCCTTAAGAGGTTGGTGATTAATGAATGTATCTAATGAAACTAATTACAACCAAGGACGCTTGCATACATAATAAAGTACATGCATTATGAACAAACAAGAGTATTGAAAACTGAAAGTAGCAAGTATACATTCTACTCAGAATTAAGACTGGGCAAATTTGTGGAAATGTAAAGACCTGGGTTCCAGCTGAACCATAGCAATGGCGAGGGCCACATCTGGTAATCCCTTGCCCTAGCTTGGTCATTCTGCCCAGAAAAGCAGCACTTTTTGCTGGCACCCATACCACTCTGTACCAAAACCTATGCAGATCTTAAATAGGTGTCTCATTTGTGTCCTTACCCTCTGCTTCCGCAAGCTTCCTGGACTGGTGGGTGATGGACTCGGTGATTTTCCCGAGCGTGGGGTGGATAGCTGACTCCCAGGGGTTCCATTAACTAGAAATAAAAGGAATCACACAGAGAGAAAAATAGCACATTAAAGAATTTTCGTAACAGTTCATCTTCTCAAGGGAATAAACAGAGAAGGGACATCAGCTAAAAATTAGACCCATTATCTGACTCATGAAGAAAAATCTTCGGGAATAACCATCTTCAGAGATTCACTCACTGTTCTGTTAATCTTGTGTTTAATGCAACAGAAGTTATATAATTTTAAAAAATGTACTTTGCACAATTTTCCTTTGATGGCTTTATTTGAGCCAAGAGAGGTTTTCATGAGTATGTTCAAGGCTTTGAGATGTGTGTTTGAGTGTGTGTGTGTGTGTCTTTAATTTAGTTACCCAGTAGGAGAAATTGTTGAAATAGCTCACAGGTGGCATTCCCAGAGACTTGGGAGAAAAAAAAAAAGACCTTTGTGTTTTTATAATTTAATCACTCACTTTTAGACATTCTTACGTTCACTTATGTCCTGTCTATGCCCCCTGCATGATTCTGATGTGTCTGCCCCAAACAGGACAAAATAATTGCCCACAGATGCTGAGAAACCCCACACACTTTGTCTTTGTTGCTGTTGAACTGATAAAAAGCCGCCAGCAGGTCCCAAACTCTGGAATTCTACCCGACACTCGAATTGTGGAAAACATTATCAGTAAGCTGAGATGAACCCACGGAAGCTGCCCATTCTCTTCCCTAGCTAGCATCACCTCTGAGAACACATTCCCCCCTGAAGAAGACATGGTTGTATAAAGACATCAAAGGCTGCCACTCTAAACTTGGCAAGCTCGCAGATGCACAAGAATCAGACAGGAGAAACCTACATTCTGGAGGGTGCCCTGAGGGAAAATCGGCAGTGCGTTCCACTTACCTTCTATGAGTTCTAACATGGACACAGTCTTAGTGTTTGCCCTGACAATAGCAAGAGCCAGGGTTTCTTCTCAGCACCAAGCCCAGCACCCGCAGCTCGGGAAGCCTTTGGATTAGCTAGGGACGGCTAAGGCTGTTCTGGGGAGCAGGCTGAATGAGATGCAGGATTCATCAGCAGACGCCTTTTCCTGCGTAAGGCTGACGTCTTCCCAGAGGCAGTGGGAGGTGCGGGTTCTGTCTTAGGCTACATCAAAGGTGTCAATTAAGCCTCATGCCAACGCGTTGCCACCGCAACCCCCACCAGCCGCACACTCACTCCTCACTCCGGAAGCCCCAGCCGGGCTCAGTCTTTTGCACTGAATCATGAGGAAGCGCCTCTGGGGGCAGGCTGATCAGTGACTCATACAAGAATCAAAATGACAATAACCTTTCCAAAGCCCGGCAAGTTCCAGGTGATAAGGACACACAAAAGTCTGTGTGTTTGTTGATTTGATTTGATTTTTCATCAACCGAGTCTCATAAAAACTTGATGGGCCAGGGGAGGGGGGGGAAATCTCCATGGCTCCTTTAGTCCTACACTCGCTCCAGAGATCTTTAAAATGCCACATACTGTACTAATTGGTAGTTTTTTCCTTTAAAATATATTGATGACTATTTCTTAAAATCCTTTTTTGGGGGGTGGGGTGGGGGTGGGGGGTTGTTTTTGCATGGCGCAACAGCAAGCTACGAGTGTTATAATTTGCTTGCATGCTACTGGGCTGTCTTTATTCAAAGTGTCTCATGTCCATGGCTTACTGGACTGGACTTCCTAGCCAGTGGTCTCTACGGAAGGGTTAGGAAATAGGCCAAGATTTCAGCACCGTGGTAGATGCAGAATCTATACATACCAAAGGACGAGATGCTGCCCCTAGTGGTTGGCTGGAAGGCATCTTTTATTAAATTAACCTTCAAATCGCCCACTTTGACTCTGCAACTAACTGGGGTGGTACCCAGCCTTAGGGGAACACACATACCAGCAGGCACTCTCTGAGCAAACACAAATGAGAAGCTTCTTCTCTCCAGCAAGTGTGTATGCTGTGGGTAGCTTAGCTTATCATAGATGTACGCTTTATGATGTACCACTAGTCAATGCATTTGAACCTTTAAAATACAGCATCTCATTTTAACTCAAGATGATTGTATGGCATAGGCAGTATTATTCTCCCCACCCCACCCCCATTTTACAGATGAGGTTACTGAGTCATAGACCATGAGCAATTTGAAAACTAAAGGCTGAGATCTAAACTTCTCAGTCCACAACCTACATGGACTCCTGCTCGTACCTTCCCTCTCTGCACCACACTTTGGGGCTATAGGGAAATCGGAGAGCCAATCATTATAGTGAGGTGTTCTGAGAGGGGAAACTAGGGGTGCTGTTGTTGGCCCCATTCCTAGCTAATGGGGTCAAGGTTGGCCTGTGGCCAAGGAGAAGGCAGTGGGAAGAGAGATAACCACAACGTGGAAATGTGTGCTAAATTTACAGGCATGAGGAGGGACCTATAGAAGCTGAGTTGGAAAGGGAGAGGGAGTAGAGAGCTTGGTTTGTATTCAAAGAGCAAAGAGATGCTATTGAATGATTTCACCAGAAGCCTAGGGACCAGATTTGCATTTCAGAAGCTCTCAGGAGCTCTTACATGGTCAAGAATGGATTAGTGGGGACCAATCCTGTCAAAGCAGGACCAGTGCTTAAGGCTCAACAGGTTAAAGGCATTCGCCACTAGTCTGAGGATCTGAATTCAATCCACCTTTTCCTTCAACATTTCAAACAGAAGAGTCTAGATTTCCTTAATTAGAACCACAAATTCAAGGTTTCATATCAACCAATCAGCACACATGGTACATGCTAAAATATCTTTCTTGTTGAATGCTTATTATTGCATATAAAAGTTCCTAAAACATCTTAGATATTGGAAACAATTGACTAATTCATTGCTTCTAAATGGCCTTAGATTCTGTGTACACTAATGAAGAAATCTTTTTTTTTTTATATATATAGGCTTAAAGGATTTCTTCTCTTTTCAGTTGGATTCCTAGGACTCTCAGACACCAAGTACCAAGTGAATATTTTCAACCATGAAGCTGGTAATGACATTAGGCAACTCTCAAAGCAAGACTAATTGAGAGGTGAATTGTTTCTCACTTTCATCTGAGTAAATATTTTACTATGTCCCTGACATGGACAGATACCATGTCTAAAGGAAGGAAGGAGGGAGTAGACTATGAAAGGAAAATGGAAAGTGGATCCTAGAGGGATTTGGGAGGGAGAATTGGGAGAGTTTGCAGGGAGAGATAAACAACACCAAGGAAGTGTGAAGAAGTCATATTGAGACCTATTTCATAAGCTAATTAAAGTATATATTTTTTAAAATAGCTGAAAGAAAAAGGGTATGGCAGGGGATAATACTCCTTCCAGAAGCTACAAAAATTCTTGTGTTGATGTGGAGTTTTCCCCAGGAGCTGCTGGTCAAGGGAATGCCACTGATGCCCAAAAGGAATACAGACTATTGCCATTGGCCTGACTGTCCACCAGAACTGGATGGTAAAACCCTGTTGCTGATACCACATACTATGGACACCGAATGTAGGTAAGTCAAGCTGGAGCTGATGTGGAAGCTTCCTTACTGGTAGCTGGCTGTGGTTTGAGTGTGAGTGGCTCCCATAGGCTCCCATTGAACTTTAGGGTGCCAGTTGGTGAGCTATTAAGGAAATATTAGGAGGTGCAGATTTGTTGGAAAAGGTATGTCACTGGAGTTGGGCTTAGAGGTTTCAGAAGCCCACCACAGGCTCAGTCTACCCACCTCAGCCTCCATCTTTCTAATGATATGTACAGTTTCAACTACTACTGCTCCAGCATCGTGCCTACTTCCGTCATGCTTCTTGTCATGAGGATTATGGACTAACCTCCCCTCTCTCTCTCTCTCTCTCTCTCTCTCTCTCTCTCTCTATACAGACTATAAGCAAGCCCCCGAATTAAATGCTTTCTTCTGTAAGTTGCATTGGCCCCGCCTCTCTTCACAGCAATAGGAAAGTAACTAAGAAAGTGGCTTTCATGGTGCTCGAAGGTGCTATGCACGCTGCTGGGGAAAAAAGTCATCACCCACCTATGAACCTTTTGAGCTACAATAAGATCAGGCCTGGCAAGATATGCCTACTGTGTAATATGGCATGAATGCTATGGTGCATATCCAAGCACTTTTTAATGGGATTAGAGGCCTACCTCAGGAAGGAGCTCATGCCTGGTACCATTAACCTGGTCAAGAGCTGATGGCTAGGGAAACTCTAGGCCATGGTGAGAACCCATTACCATCATTTTGTGAAACAGACACATGATCAAACTGTCTTCCAAGTAGTCATGTGTACACCCATATATTGGCAATGCCATCAGCCTTCTTCAGAGAAACTTATTTCAGCTGGCCACAGTTAGTGTAGAGACTGAAAACTGGTTAAAATGTCCATCCTCAGGAACATCCTGGCAGAAGAGGCAGATGGAGAATGTGAACGAATACCAAGAAGGACATCTTTTGGTCATGACATAGCTGTTGTACCCATGAAATCATTGAAGCTGTTGTTTTCTACACAAAACCTGCACAAGACTGTGCCTACCAACATTTCATCGTGGAAGAGCTTCCAGCCTTCCTGAGGGACTACTGACAGTTAATTGTTGCTAGGGGAAAGAGTGTCACTTTCTTCAGTCACAGCCATGGATACATTTTCTATGTTCCAGTAAACAGCCTCCCAACCACCCTCATGCAAGCAGCTATAATTAACATGATGGGTCACGCAGACACAGAAAGATATGAAAGTAGGATGGGACGCGTTAGGGAGAATATGGAATTAAGCAGAGAAGGAGGGGGGATGACGGAGAATAATGGGGTGAAATGACCAACATTCATCATATACATATATGAAACTGTCAAAGACTAGAGTAAGTAAACAAATAAATACAAAATTTGGAAAGTTGGGTGTGATGGTAGAAGCCTATCAACTTAGCAGCCATGAAATGGATGCAGGAGGGTAGCATTTGCATCAGCCAGGGATACAAAGTAACACGAGGGAACCCTGGGTCATATAAGAAGACCCGGAGAGACAGAAGGGCAAAAAAGGCAATCAGCTGGAATCTCTACATGCTAGAGTTTGCACATCACTAGGGATTAAATGAGAACTGGGGAGGGAAAAGGACACCACTTCTGCTGATGTAGTGCTTCTCCTAAGGGGGAAAAAAAAGGCTGATAAATGCATACAGGGGACAACTAAGGGTTTCTATTTCTCTCTAGGACAAGCAGGGAACAAAGGGCTGAACAGACTTGCATGTAATGTTTTTAAAATACAAAGATCTCTTGAAGAAACATCAGTGGTTAGATGCTTCACATTCTACCCCAGCCGGTCCTCTGTGACAGAGTCGGAGTGCACATGAACTATTGATCTGTCTTTTCCTTTTCTGCAAACGGAAACACAGACCTAAATTCTGCTATAAAGGGTGGACACGAAGGGAGGATAGAAGGAGAATCACTGTAGGTGTTCTACAATGTAAGAGATGTTAAAAGAAACTACACATCAAACCCAGTTCATACCTACTACCAACCTCAGCTAGAATCCCCATCCCTTGCTTGCTAGAATAACTAAGCTTACTCAAGAACAAACAGCTGCCATGGTTTCTCAAGGCTTTATGCATACTTGAATATGTTTATGGTGTGAGAGGGAAAGTGTCTCCAGGTCCATTTGACCCACAGGACTTTTGTAAAAAAAAAAAAAAATTTACAAAGTATTTGCGTCTGTAAGTTTTGTCTTACCTCCAAACACAAAGTCACTTGGAAAGTTTTATCAACATGTTACCAGAATACAAACTATATATATATATAATTTAAAAACCTAGAAAAATGTTTAGTAATTAGAATATATCACTTACATTTTCATCAATTATAATAAATATTTTAAAATTATTATCATTACTTTAGTTTTTGGAGATGGGGTCTTGCTAAATATCTCAGCCTGGACTGGAGTGTGATCTTTGTGTTTCCAGCATGTTGAGGGCTAAGATTATAGCAAGAGTCACTATTTGCCTGGCTTCTGCAATAGACTTTTTCTAAGTAAAAACAAATGTCCAGGTTATATCTTCTGTGGCCGTTGTTTCTTTTACCCTTTGGACTGTGTTTATAAGTTTTAAGCTGTTTGCTATGATGGAAAGTTCCGATTTGTCATTTACTTTTCTTTTTATTTAATTGCTACATGGGCAACTTTTTGGAATTAAATCCAGTTGCCATTTCTCTGTCACTTCCTACCATGAAAGACGTATTTATCTCTGGCATTGAAATACACAGGGCCAGCAGAGAAATGGAGGCATGCACATCTGTAGATTCCCAGGGTAGCTGGCCAGGTGAGACTCTAGGTCCTGCTTTAGAGTGCCCCCCGACTTCCTCTGGACACAGAGGAGAGTTCATTGCCCAGAATCTTTTCCCCAGCCCTGTGTCTGTGGCTTGCCACATCATCAGGATGAATCAGGAAGAAGAATGAGAAAGCACACAGACTCATCGAAAACAAAGATGGCACTGTAATAGGGAATGGGCGCGGTTCTTCTTCCCAATTTTTACTTCATACGTAAGATAGTGCCTTAATGACTCTGAGGAGACCATCTCCTGGGAGCGATGGAGGGGGCCGCTGGGAGCAGAAGTGAAGGCTAGAGAGACAAGGCTCCTCGTTATGTACTTCTCAGTTCATTCCTGCAGTCAGCATCCACCCAGAAGGTACCATGAACCCAATCGGTTAAATGATAGCAGTTTTGAGTTTGTAACAGTCAGTCCACGGCTGTGGTTATAGGGAGGGACTTAGCACAAGCATCACGGATCAACGTGGCTGAGGGGAGGAAGCCTCTTTGAGCTCCTATCAGCCAACTGAGGCAGCATATCCTCCTCCTGCCTCAGCCTGGGAGCCAGACAGGAGGAACCTAATCATGAAATCATGGGGAACCCCCCACAGCCATGCGGCCCTGCCTGCTTGACCGGTTACTTCTGGTTGCATCCCCACTGTGGGGACCCCATGAACTCCTTGCTATGTGGCTTCTAGAATGAATCACCTCTTTTCTCTTTCTCTCTACCTCCACTTTCCTGGCTTTTTGGCTATCATTTCCCTCTCACAGTTTTCTAGATCCCTTTAATCTGCCTTCAGAATGGCAGATGTTCCTGGGGGGAGGGGGTGTTTCCATTTTCATCTTTGTAAATATCTGGGTGGGGCAGAGGAATCTTACATTTCTATTGTTTGAAAAAATTGCTTTATGCCAGGGTCTATGCTGTCAGTGCGAATCTCCTCAATAAAACAGTCACTTATAGCCGGGCAGTGGTGGCGCACGCCTTTAATCCCAGCACTTGGGAGGCAGAGGCAGGCGGATCTTTGCGAGTTCGAGGCCAGCCTGGTCTACAAAGTGAGTCCAGGACAGCCAGGGCTACACAGAGAAACCCTGTCTCGAAAAACCAAAAAAAAAAAAAAAAAACAGTCACTTACGTTTCCTGACATTTCCACAGCGTCACACAGTTCTCCTGCCTGCAGTGGAACTCTACTCCTGCCCCCCACCCCCGACAAACAGAATCTATCTCTGTGTTGCTCTCTTCCTCACATCTGGTGAAATTCATTGGTTTACACCCCTTTGAAGTTCTCTTCTATTTCCAACAAGGTTTTTCCCAGGGCGAGTCTAGGAGCCTTCAGAACCTCCCCACCCTCACATGGAGTTGTTCTGTCTAGGATGGTGCTTGGTCGCTGAGCTCAACTGTGGTCAAGACAACCCCTCTAAAGTCCCCTTTCACCTCCTCACACCCACAACAGGAAACATGCCTTCACAGCCCTGTGCGATCTGACATGCAACTCAGCCATGTCATATTTTCCAGACCTTTCCAGAATTCTCCATTCTGTGCTTTGGTTTTTTCAGAGACTCTCAATGTGTAGCCCTGGATCGCTGCAAACTCCTGCTCCTCCAGCCTTTGGAGTGTTGAAATTATAGGCATGTTCCACTGTGCTCAGCTCCTTACGGGACTCACAACTGTTCCTTATACTTCCATGACTTCATGACTTCATTTAAATTGGAGAAAATATCCTCCTGGCTCTTCATACCCTCGCGAGATTCTTCTATTCCCAATTTATAAATTCTAGTCTCCTGGAAGCTGACTCTGAGTGGGTTAATGAAGCTTTCTCTCTCCATCCTCCATGCCACATCAGGACACTTAGTACACCGGAACAGTAGCTTCCCCTCCCCCCAAGTAGAATACAAATGAGTTTTTCTGGCAAGGGCCGTGGTTTAATTGTTGTTGTCTTCTTGGGGGCCTAAGGCATGCTGGAATAAGACAGCTGCTCAGGAAGTGTCTAATTAACCTGGCGTTAACAATCAGGAGCTACACAAGGCACTTGGTACAAGATGGTACAAGATGCTATCGCTAAGTAAACGTTAAGTTGTGATAATGGTTCAGAGCTTTGAACTCCGATAGCGGCAAGTGCTGAACGTGTTAGAAGAGAATAGTTTCAGGAATAGGCTTTAGATACATGAAAATTTGGAAGCACAAGAGATAAGCCACCAGGCTCTTGGTGAATTTTATCTTCAATAATTCTATTGGAGGCCCAAAGCAGAAGTGCTCCTTTATACAATGCTGACAGCTGAATCTCTACACTGAAAGAAAGGATGGAGCTAAGATTTAATAGCTAGCAGTTTGCCTTTGAAGGTATCTGATAGAAATCAATAGAACTTGCCAAATTAGTCTAGTGAGCTGATTAAAATTCTCTACACTTCTCCAGATTTGATTCTGGTCTTGTCTGCATATGTTGCATAAAATATTTTATATATCCATAAAAAATATAAAATTTGAATAGCATAAATAAAAAAAAACAGGATTTCTGGAGTCACATATAAGTAAGTTTTATGCCTGGGTTATATGGGACAATGTTTCAGTCATAGGAGAAATTCATGGTCTAAGGATTTTCTCTTTTGAATGGTCTCTGTTCATTATTGGATATTTGTTGCCATGTTTCTAAACAGCATAGGCCATGGAGTTGTCTCTCAATATTCTTGGGGGGGTTGGTTGGTTCCCCTGTGAATACTGCAATGTACAGACACTCAAATCTCACGCAAACTGGAATAGTATCTGCATGTGGCCTGGGCATAGTTGCTCATGTAGGTCATCTGTAGATTACCTTCAATAATTAACAAGTCACAAACACAACATAAACAGTGGTCATATCCCATTACTTAGGGAATAACAACCCTCAAATAAGCTACATATTCTGTACAGATGCAGTCTCTTTCCTGATACCCAAGATTGGTTGATCTGGTAATAGAGAATCTACAGACACAGAGAGAACTGTCCTTTAAGACTGTATGCTTCTGAAGGCAGGAGTCAATTCCCTCATTGTGAATTGAGGGTTGCAAGACACCTGTAGGGGCTCAATTATGTTTGCCATGACAATCTATGAAGACAGATTCAAAGTAGAAGATGTAAAATGACAAAAAAAATTGTCTGTGTCTCTTCCATGGGATTAAAGTGTTAAAAATAAATTTCCTGCCCCAACGCCAATGTTCTTGTAAGAGATCCAATATGAGATTTTCATTTTGATATCTCCAAATTTTAGGAAGACAACAATACAGTTTCAAGTTAGGCAGCTCTGGTTTCCTCATACTTTCCACAGCATGAAACAATATGAAGGTAAACTAAACTCTATTGATCTTTATTTAAATAAAATCAGCTCATATTATAATCTTTTTTGGCATGTATGGTGTGCGTGTGCATGAACATGTATGTGTGCAGGCATGTATAGTTACATGTTTTGTGTGTGTGGTGTGTATATGTATGAGCATGTATTGTGTAGACATGCATGTCTATATGCTGAGACCAGAAGGATGTTAGGTGTCCTACTCTCACTGAACCTGAAGCTTAGGCTGTTTCAACAATGCTGGCTGGTCACCAGGCTTTGTGGGACCTGCTCATATTTGTCCCCCAGTGCTGGGCTCACAGGCATTTGTGGATATGCCTGGCTCTTCTATGTGGGTTCTAGGTTCAAATGTAGGCCCTTAATGCTTGTTACCAAACATTGGACAAGCTAAATTCTTCCAGAAGAGTTTGAAATACAGCAGATCCTGAATCATGCTATCAGTTGTCTAGAGATCTGTGACGGTGGATAGTACATGGATGGCTATGACAGCTTGTAGACAAGAGAGATGAAGACAGGAGTCCATCTCTGTGAGGCCAAGAAAGAAAAATCAGCAAGCCACGTCTTCCCTCCTCACTTATCCAGAGTCAAATGAGTTCTCTTTATTTCGTTTCTGTCACCAGAATCTGTCACCATTTTGTACACATCAGAATTACCTGGAGGATTATTCTAGAAACCCCAGCCTGCACGGCCCATTCCAGAGTTTCTGAGTCAGTGGGTCTGAAGTGGTGCTTAAGGCTCTATATGGCTAACATGTTCTCAGGTGGTAGTAATGAGGCTGAGAACCACTTCCCTCACTGTTGCTTGAAATGTGACAATGGACTCTTTGATTGACACCCCCTGAAAGACAGCTAAAACAAAGATTCATATCCTCAGCACCCGAGGGCACAGCAATCATCTTGTCAGACTTCACCTGTTCCCAAGCAGCTCTCATGAGCTCTAAGCTTTTTAGTCTTGTGCTTTAGAAGAGTCATGTTTTAGGGTCTATTCTACCTTGGCAAATGGTGCCAAGCAAGGAGCTCTCTGCTTATGCTTCACCTCAGCAAAAATAAACTATGAGCTTGTCTCAAGTGCCAGCCATGTTCTTGCCAGCACATAGTTCTGACCGGCTATGGTGAGGGCCACACTGTGGGAAAAGGACAGTATCTACTTTCACCATTACAGTGAGTGTCAAGGGAAAAGATGGCCTTTCCAAGACTGTGGAAAGGCAGGAGGGTGAAGAGCCTCCGAGGGAGTGAGTCTCAGAGAACCAGCCCATTAATGTTGCCTTGAAGGCAGCCAAGCCTGGTCCTTTGTGTAACTCCTGCTGGGCCAGTGTGCAGCCAGAAAAGGCCTCCCATGGGTCCAAAGATATTTGGAGCTGATTTGAAGAGCTCCCCTATCATGAAATCAGCTGACAGCCATATTGTTTTACTAACCATTGTTGATTTCTACTTTAGAGTTTATGTCCTTCAATCATAATGAAGCAGACTTTACACCTAAGACCCAAAGCCAATACTATATAACTGATTTGTGTTTAACTTAGTACCAGGGTAAGTGGGAAGTGAAAATGAATGAAATTCATATATGAGTGTATAAGACTATAAACAATAATTTTAAAAAGTCAGGATAACTGTAAAACAGCATATATGAATACACAAGGCAACAAAAATGCATACACAAGTTAATTAATTAAAGGGATCAAAGGAGATGCCAATGGAGCTGAGATGTTCTTTATCCCAGCATGAAGCATCTTCCAACACCAGCTATGAGCCCATTCAGAAACTGACCCAGACAGGGTCAAGGCAATGGTAGACTCCCCATATCCCAATCTTCGTTGGATTTAGCCCAGGGTCATATGAGGTCACTGTCACAATCACGAGAAACAGGTTCAGCCAGCCCCAAATAGAATCAATGCCCCAGTGGAAATTTCTAGAACCCGAGAGATGAGCCAGGTAGAAGGTGTAACAGCTGGTGAAGAGCTTCCATTTGGAGCAAGTCTGTATTTCCTGCGTCTCAGTAAGAGTGTTTTTCTAAGTTTGATTTTTTTTTTCTTACAGCCAACATGCTAGACTTGGGCAAATCTGTTCATCCGCTTGAACATGTTCTAAAATTATAAACCAGAATAGACGCGTGCTTAAGAACCTCATGCTCTTGTTCCACACACCCTCGGCTGCATCAGAAACCAGGCAGTTGCTTGGGAGGCTCTTAGCGGCTTTACCTGAGCTGGTGGAGGCTGGGGACTTGCTTCGCCGGGAAGGTCCTGGGCTCTTGGTTGTGCCCCTGCGGGACGCTGATGCTATTTTGGTGTAAGAAGTGGATTTCACCACGCGACATTCTGGGGAAAGAATGAGAAGACACATGAGGGTTAGGGGACAGCCAAGTCGGGGAGCGCCAAGCCTCCAAATTTACGTTACTTACAATAATGTTATGAATAATTTGGAATAGGCTGATAAGGGGTACTTTTTTGGGGGTTCTCTCCACAGAACCACCCTTCAGTTATCTGTGCTTTTGTAAATTTACCATGAGTTCTTTCTTCCAAGAAAAATGTTAGAAAGTCAGTTCGACTTTACACAGCAAAACATGTGACAGAAGATTGTGCCCACCTGGACAGGCCACAGTGTATTGTCCTGGGTCCTTACAGGGGTAATTGTGCATCTGTATGATATGTGGGAACTGTATAGGGGTAACATTGGACATCAGAGTTATCATACTGTTTTCAAGGACACGGTGACCTTCGACACATCACTATGAACCTGCTAGAGAGCTTGCTTTGTATATATGAAGTTGTCTTTCTGTGAGGATGAAAATAATTTCTATATTCAAGTTCTCAGTTTTCATGTTCATTAAATTCAGTGTGAAGTATAGCATATAATGAAGAATTTCCTATTTTTCTCTCCATGAAAAAAGTCTGGATTAATAACGACACACAAATGCATAATACCCTGCTCTTGTGGTTTAGCATTATTGTTTTAATTTCTTTTTGGAAACTTTCTAAACAAAATTAAGATATCGCAGCTTAAAATCTGAAGGGTTTTTATTGCTACTGATGTTGCAGATTTTTTATTTTTACGCAAGTCATATGGTCATATGTATTTCTTCTTTTGCAGTGACTTATCAATGGCCTTTGCTTGCTTGAGATCAAGAAGGCCTTTCTTTTATTGTCTTGTAAGAATTCATGTTCTCCATTAAAATGTTATTCTTTAGTCTAAAATTTTATTCTTTAGCCTATCATGCATAAAATGATGTTAGTAACACATTTCTCTTTGTTGGCAGTTGTTGAAATATGTTAACTTTTCGAATGTTCTCAAGTGCAGTAGTTAAAAATTAAAGAATGGGTCTAGAGGATGCCTACTACTCTCAAGGTTCTGGGTTTAATCCACAAAAGTACATGTGTATACACATGTGCATATGCACACACACATGCACACACATGCACACACACCTCTAATTTGTTAATTTTAAAATTTTAAATTAAAGAATTCACAATTCCAGATCCAACATGATGCCTAGCTTCATGCTGAAAATATACTTCCCTTTCCATGCAATTTGTCATTTTCTAAGTTCAAAATATGTCTCTTTCCCTTCTCTACTATGTCATTGCCTAGTAAAGGAGAAACATCATGATGTGTCCATAAGAAACATCAATGCTGTAAGACTAGAAACAATGGGACACAGAGAAGAGTCCCATACATTGAACCGAGGCAAAGTGAAGAAGAAAGATTTAATGGAAGGGAAGAAGGAAGAGGAAGAGGAAAAAGAGGAAAGAAAAGAGGAAGAAGAAGGAGGAAAACAAGAATCCTAACTTGAGGTATGAGTATGTGTGGTCTCTTCTGAAATGTTTTCATAGTGAAAAAGGGAAGAGAAAGGAATTTGGGACATGCTCTATTCAGGGTCAATACAATTTCTTCCTGAGGCTACTTGGGGGCCCTGCTCTGGTCTGCCCAGGTAGTCTCATAGAAGGAATTGTTTCTTGAAAGAAGATTAAACAAATAACAAAACCCCCAACCTACTCCTATAAGGCTTATCAACACGAATTCAGAGGAATGACTAGAAAAACCCAGCAGTATAACTCTGAAGATACAATCAGAAACCGTGAGTTAATTCACATGATGTGGGACTGCAGTGGCTTAGTGTGTGTCCCCAGGAGGTTTTAATTCACAAAGCAGAGCTTTAGAACCAGAGAAGAAAACCTCAAATTAGCTGTCCTCACAACTAGCAATATATTCTGGAGTTTGTCCTAGATTTTGGACATCCACCCCATCTTCTGGCAGTGCATTAGCAACTAAACTGAATCACCACAGTGTGGCTGGTTTATGGGCGTGCCTCCAGTTACATTTTTGTCAAGTGCCCACTATGTGCCAGGCACTGAGGGTTGCAGGCAGCATGCTGAACAATACAAAATTGGAGTTTGCAACACCAACTGGCAGCACAGTCTTTTTCTTTCTTTCTTTCTTTCTTTCTTTCTTTCTTTCTTTCTTTCTTTATTTATTTCTTTCTTTCTTCCTTTTCTTTTTGCTAATTTTTATTTCATAAACCACAGTATTTGAAACCTCTTAGTTATTCTAATGAATTGCTGCTAAATAACTACAGATTCTTCCAATTTTAAATCAAAATCAAGGCTGTAACAAGGGCAGGATGACCGCGGCTCGCTCTTCATTAAGGTCATGGACTTCTGGAGGTCACGTAAATTTAAAATAATTATTTTGGAAGTTCAGTTAGTTAGCAAGAGTGAGTGGTCAAAACAGAACGTAACCAGCTGGCACACAGTGTTAATAATAGCCAAGTTGGAGCTTTAGCTATGAATTCAAATGTTGGTCTCAGGGTTTTCCTTGTGCTGTTTGTCACAGAATTGCAGCTACCAGGAAACAGAATCAGTCTTGTCACACTAAGTTGGGATTCTTCCAGCTACCAGAAATATAGTAGATGGTTTATTCAGAGAGCTTGGTCTGATCAGAGCCGATGAAGACATTTTAGTCAGTTTTGGAACTTATTCCATACAGTACTATTAATCAGTCAAATGTTGTCACACATCACTCTGCCTCATTGCTTTAAACGGTCGAGTACTAACTAGCATGTGGATTATTATGGAACACGGGGTAGCTGGTCAGCAAATAAAACCTGGTCTGGTATTTGCCCTTTGAAAAGGTGCAAACTCTAAATATCCATCTAACCAATCCAGTCCCGAACTTTACAAATGAGGAAAAGCACCTCTCTGAGAACTACGTGACTTACATCAGAGCCCAAGTCTCTAGTCTGGTGATTTGTCCCCATGTCTAAATGTGATACTGGGTTTCAGCTCTACTTCTCCATTTGTGACAAAATCATGGGAAATTTGCATCAGTGACAAGGGGCAGGGGAAGATGAGTGAGTGAAAGAGTATGAGTCATAGGAATGGTGGCAAGAAATTAGTTTAAAGACTCAAGACAGTAAACCCAACTTCCTACCAAGCTGTCCTTTGTGTTATAAAAAAGAAACAATGCACTCACTTTGAGGTGTAGAGCTATATGGAAGTAACAATGTGAGGAGTGTGGAGTCTGAAAGATGATCACAAATAGCACACTTCTCAGTCTCATACCACCTGCCCACAAGGGAAGAGTTAGGCTACCTGAGTCATGCTGGGGATTAGTCTAACTCTGAAAGTTTAGGCTGAGTAACAGAAAGAGATACAACACAAAATTATAGGAGTGGCTTTTTGGTTCTCTCTCCAGGGTCAAAATAAACCCAGTTAAAGAACTGTTGTGGGGCTAAGATGTGTATGTGGGTGGGGGTGAGGAACAGAGTTCTCCAACAGCTTTACAGATAAAAGTTTAAATTTTAAATTATTTTTTATTGGAATTATATTTTATAATAGTGAAATACATTTTATAATAGTGGAAAAAAATACCATGAGGAAAAACAAATGATGAATTCCCTTAGAGAGAATGTGAGAATCCTTGTCAGCTTAAAACCACCATTTGAAACATGGGGAACAATCTGACCCAAATGGCCAGTAAATTAAATGCCTTTTTGTTCACATATGGACCTTGCCACTGCCTTAGCAAGGAAGAAATTGGTGCCTCACTTATGGGGTCACCCACTCTTCAGCAATCACATCTTTTATTATGACTGAATTACATCCTTGGACATTATTGATCAGTTTTATAAGAGGTTGTATGTCTTATAATGTATTTATTTTTATTTTATGTACATTGGTGTTCTGACTACATGTGTTTCATCAGATTGTTTGGAACAGGAGTTAAAGACAGTTGTGAGCTGCCATGTGGGTGCTGGGATTTGAACCCGGGTCCTCTGGAAGAGCAGTCATTGCTCTTACCCACTGAGCCATCTCTCCAGCCCAGAGGTTGTATGTCTTTTGTGAAGATGTTGAACAATTCAGATACCCCTCAAACACATGTTTAAAGATGATTGCAAACCACATAAGAAATGGACAGACTTTCTCTCAAAGATCACAGCCTACTGAATGAGCACTTGTCCTTTGGGATGTGTGGGGTTTGGTTTCAGTGCCACATCATGTATACCAAAGTCTATGGGCACTTAAGTCTTTTATAAAATAGTATCATATTTCAAGTAGCTAGTAAATAGTCTTCCATGTGCAGTTTAATTCATCTCTAGGCTAATAAACTACAGTGGCAATGCAAACTGTAATTATATGACATTATCTAAATAATCACAATGAAGAAATAGGCTAGTACATGTTGACATTTGAATGAGAATGTCCCCCATAGGCTCAGGCATTTGAAGAGTTGGTTCCCTATTGGTGGTGCTGTTTGAGATTTAGGAGGATTTTGCTAGGGGAATTGTATCAGGTTTAGAGTTTCTGCATTGCTAGAGGAAGTACCACTGGGGCCGGGCTTTGAGAGTGTATTACCTTGCCTTACTTCCCACCTTGCTCTCTCTGCTTCCTGATTGTGGTTGGATATGTGAGCTCTCAGCTTCCTGCTGCTTGCCGCCATGCCTGCCTGTCACGATGGACTCGTTTCTCTCCTGAATCATAGGCCTCAAAATCTCCTCTTCTATAAGTCGCCTTGGCCACAATATTTTGTCACAGCAACAGAACAGTAACTAATGTAACTCACATTGCTGTTTGGACTGCACTGCTTCCAATGGCTCCTATTTTGAAGGGCTTGTCTCCTATTGGTGGTGCTTTGCAGAGGGCATTGGGTCATGGGGCACTGACTTCATCAGTGTAAGAATCCATTCATACTAGATGGACTGTGAGGGGTTAGGGCCTGATCAGAAGAAAGAGGCCACTGTGGAAATGACGTTACTGGGCTTATCTCATCTCGTTTTAGATTCTTCTCTCCCTTTGCTTCTTGGATGCCATGAAGTGAACAGTCAGTTTTTCTCTACCTCATCTTTCCCTCATGGAGTCTCTGCTTTACCTCATGTCAAGTTATCATTGACTGAAAACTGAGGTAAAAGAAATTCCTCTTTCTTTTTTTTTTTTTTTTTTTTTTTTAGATTTATTTATTTATTATGTATACAGTGTTCTGCCTGCAGGTATACCTGCAGGCCAGAAGAGGGCACCAGATCTCATTATAGATGGTTGTAAGCCACCATGTGGTTGCTGGGAATTGAACTCAGGACCTTTGGAAGAGCAGTCAGTGCTCTTAACCTCTGCGCCATCTCTCCAGCCCAGAAATTCCTCTTTCAATTGTTCCACTGAAACATCAATCATGGCTATGGAAGACTAATACAGTACAGTTGAATTTTAAGTTTCTGATACTGGGGATTTAGCCAAGGGATGCAAACATGCTAGACAAGTCTCCTGCCACTGTGATCCACCCCTAGCCACAGATGAAACTTAAAAAAATCCAACCCATGATTTGTTTGGTGGACCATGCACATGTGGAGGGTCAACTGTATAGTTGTGAATGGGTGCCTCCATGCACCAGTGTGATGAAATATGGTTCTGAGTATGATGTTACTGGGAGATGGTAGTACCACTGAGAGGTGGGACATAAAGAAGGTCCTTAGATTGCTGGGGACATACCATTAAGGGGGGGATTGTAGGCCACTAATCTTGTCCTCTATCAACCTGCTCGTTTGTGATATAAGCAGTTTGTGGGGTCACATACTTTTTCTATGACATATTACTGTAGTCAGGGACCCAAAACAAGGGCCTTGCCCAGTTTTCCCTTGAAATCCCCAGAAACATAAGTCTGAACAACCTTCTCTAAGCTAATTGTCTCAGACACTTCTTTACCGAAACACAAAGCTGACTAATAGGAACAGAAAATCACACTGAACACATGGACTGTGGTGGCTATATGTCCACAGGTGAGGCGTGATAACTCCTCTGCTTTGGAAGTGTTTCTACCCTAACTCACGGGGTGAAAGCCGTCATTCACCACCTGGCCTTCATGCTCTCTACTGATATTTACTTTGCAGATATCCTGAGGATTTGAGCAGCTAGAAGTTGAAGGTTGTCTCATTTCTGTCAGGCCACTGAAGAAATGGGGCAGATTTAGAGAGACAACACAGATGGGGAGGTGTGGGGAGGGGTGGAACAGAGACTTTGACAATATTTCTGGCATGAGATTCTCCACCTAGGCAGATTCTCCCTGCACTCAGAAGCAGTTGGTAGGTAGGCTGAAGTGCTACAGAAGGGGCTGAGGGATAGAGATGATTCCAGAATTGCGCAGCCGTGCCAACAGCTCACCTGAGAGAGTCAAGCATCAGTGCACCAGGAAGTCACATGCACCTACTGCAGAATCTTGACCAAGGCACAGGTGAGCATCCCTGCTTGTCTAGACAACCCCGGTGATTGACTGTTTGCTGGGAGTGGCAAGTACTCTTTAAATAAAGATTTTACTGCCACTATCTCATTCTAAAACCAGTCAAAATAAAAGGCATTCTTGGGCAGAGGCCTCTGCATGTATCTCATCTGCACTTAGTTGTTCTGAGCTGTTGAGATGAGTCGATTTCAGAGACTCCGCTACAAGCAGTGGATGATCCCTCATGACAAAAGCAAGATCCCTCTTAATTTGGCAAAAGTACAGAACCTCCGACTGGAATAATAATCATCTCTGTTCCTATATGCAAAAGAATCAGGAAGCACATTTGGTTCTAGCAATTTTTGTTGTAAAAAAAAAAAGTGGCACAAACTCTTGATGCAGAGAGAGAGAAAGAGAACTGGCAAGGCTACCCGTTGTACCTTACCCTTAGATGCTCCATGTTCTCTGAGTTGGAGAAAGCCCCTGAGAAGGTCAAGGTCGTCAGTGGTTACTCAGCTGACCCTTGGCTTCAGGAACATTCTCTCCTTAGACAGCTGAAAATGGCTGTCCAGCTCCCTCAACCTCTTGCAGTGCCTAAAGGATTCACCAACTTCTGTCTCATGGATGAGGATGCCTGACCACCCTCGGTTAGTCTTCAGCTTGCCTGTGTAGGTGAGCCAAACAGAGCATTGCCAGGATCATTAACGACTAGAGTTTCCTCCTTAGGGTAATATAGTGATTTTCATGCTGCACAGTAGCTCTCAAGGCAAATGAATGCTCCTTCCAAGAAGGGGCTGCGTGCGTCTTCCCAGCATAAGCTCCAGGACAGACAGTGTCCCAGCCTACGTTTCTGCCCAACCTGGGTTCTGAGTCCACACTGACACTTCAGCGAGACTCCATCCCTGCTGCCTGTGAATCTGTACAAACCCTAACTCCCCAAGCTCCATATGTAGAATGTCTAAGATAAATGCATCATGACTGAGACACTCTAACACAAGGAATTTAAAAAAAAAAATAAGACCTGTAGCAAACTGACTTGAGGCAAAGGCATCAGCATGGTGGTTTCACGGGACAGTAAAAGGCCCAGCAACTGAGATTTTTTTAAAAAGTCTTCTAAAAATATAGACACGTGTGGCTGAGGCAGTGCATCTAATGGTGCCACACAGTTTTCAGAACACTAGCTAAACTCTTCAGTTGGTGCCCACGTGCTGGCGTACCTCGTGGCTTTAGAGACCCTAGTGAGAGCTGACGCGTTATGTAACATTCGGGAAAGGCTGGATGGCATGGGTGTTTTCTACATTAACATCAAGATTCGCTACTCAGATCTAGTGTTTTGGTATCAGCAGTGAATCTCTTTTTCAAAGACTTCCCTGTTTCCTAAGTTAAATGATGGGAGCTAATTTCTCCTGTGCAACAGTCCAGCGTTTTGAGGTCCTAAATGAGGGAGTCGGTTTGGCTTCAGGGGACTGCTTGGCAACACAAGTTCCTACTCTTAATTCTAGCACTCCCAGTATTCTCATCTGCATAGTCCCTGTGGCTGGCTCATCTCCCTGTGTCTCAATTTCAGCCCTGGAGGAAAGGAGAGAAAAAAGGGAGGCCTCAAAACACCAAGAAAAGCTGTGCCTCCTCCCACCAGAGAGCTTCGTTTTCTGAAATGGGTGCTATCTTTTCTTCCTCCCATACAACAAATGCAGTGGAGAATTGCCAGTTGATAATTACATTCTTTGCCTCTACCACTAGATACCCTCTTCCTAGCTGGGAGGACCACACACTGACAAATAGCCCATGGTAGGGGAATCTGTTCCCTCTGGTTAGGAACGATTACTACTTGTCTCCACCAGGCAGCGTTTTCTGCTGTAATCCTAAATGTGTTCTTCCTGCCTGCCTGGCCTCTTCAACAATGCATTTTGTACTCTTTCTGCCTTCTGAGCAGCACGAACTGGTTCTAAGGCAAATTCTTTCAGTGCCCTGTTACGATTGTACGCGCTCCATTGCTGCACTGGTGCTTTTCCATTGAGAATTTAGAGTTGAGGGCGGTCACAGAGGCATAGGGTAGAGAAACTTAACTTCTACCCCACAGAGTGCAAGCCTGAGTTTTGCAGAAGAGATGTGAGTACAACCCAGGATCAGCCACACTCTAAGCAAGACATTTCCCTGACAGATACCATGTGTTGTGTGCAACTATCCTTTTAGGAATGAACCCCCAAGCAGAGATCCTGAGCCTCTGCGGTGATGCCATGCAGGAGCATTTTTCTCCTTACCCTCAGTGATGTGGGAGTTTGTAAACTTAATCATTAAACCTGAGAACATTAAGGCACCCATTGGCGGCAATGAAGTCAGGACCTCATCTTCCTGAGTGTGCAATGGTTATGCACCTGCTAACTCTGTATTCCCCATGGGAGCCCAATATCCACCAGCAGTGAATACCATCTAAAAAGAAAACTTAAAAAAAAAAAAAAGAAGTCTGTGATTGTCTTCTGCTATTCGCAAAGAATCTGCCACCAATTCACTGACCCATGGAATTTCAGTCAGCCGTCAACATCTCTAAGTACTGCAGTTTTAGTTAGTGAAATCAAAAAACCCCTGTGATGACAGCAATTTTGTTTTTAATAAAACAACCTGAGAACCTTCAGTGAGGGGTCTGGATTACCCACAGATGCCTCACCTCCCAAACTGGCATGGTTTCTACATCATTTGGCCTGAGTGTGATGTCTGACGGCATTGAGATTCAGTACACATGGAGACAGTAGCCAGATTATATAAAAGCTTGCAGCTACCTGCCCAGGAATCCAGTCTTTGCCATGCTGACCACCCAGGAAGGCACCACTAGAAGTCAGAGTGATGAAAAGCCAGACCACTGTCTCTAATCACAGCTCAGGGGGCCAAACAACCGCCACCAAATCAACCAGCCCTAAGTGGCCAGGGTTTAAGTACTAACCAACAGCTTTCTTCATTTTGTTACCACCTCCAACTTGAGACTAACCGTCAAAAGTCAAATGTGCCCCCTAACCACTCCCAGAGGATGCCCCACTTCCAGACACCCTTCCTGCAGCTTCGCCACACAGACACCCCTCACACACATGCCACAGCATACCTGAGCCTTCCCTTTCTCACACTGGATAGCTTCCTGTGCCTCTGCCTGCCTCTGGGTTTCTGCCAAAACGCAGATGGCAGAGACTCACTCGCTGCTATAGTGAGCTCAGAATAAATAGCTTCTTCTTTTTTCACTTAGTTGGTCCCCTTCTATTTCGACCACACACATGGCTGTTCCACAGCTGTGACTAGAGTCCTGGGTACCTGGGCCTGGGGAATCTCACCTTCTCAGTCATATCTTAGGTTCTTTTGGCCATGTTTACACGCCATGGGCAGATCTCTCCCTCTCTCTCCCACTCAAGATCCTTAATTCACTTTTAGATGCAATGACCCCTTTTCCAAATAAGGCAACATTTACAAATTGGTATCTTTTGGTGGCTATTATTTTATCTAATATCATATGCATGAAGTCACATTGGTAAGGGTCATTTAAAGAATTTTTGTCAGGAAAAAGCTTGACCCTTTGATGAACTCATTCTCTTGTGGAATGGTCTTCAAATAACCTTCAGGGAATCTGCCTACTGTAGTGCCCTTCCCCCCACCATTTCCTCTGGGTGTGTAATTTTAGTTTCTTAAGTGTGTTAAGCATCCTCCTATCTCTAGGAGTCCCCCTGCAAAGAACATTCCCTCTCAACTGTGAACCATCCCTGCCTAGCCTCTACTAAACTTAAATTTATTCTATATATATTTCCTGCTATTTTAAGTGCTGGATATGATTGCTGATTAGTTAAAAAGGTACCCACTGCTTGGAATTGAGTGGTAAACGTGCCCTATAAACTGACAGAGGCAACGATACACGCTGAAGAAGGTGGGAGCCAGTGAAGCTACGATTGGAAAAGTCAGATCAGGGGCCATTTTCATCTAAGCAGAAGTCGAAGTTATAGAAGAGGCTCAGACCAGGGCAGGGATAGGATCTACTCCACATACTCTGAAGGAATGCTCTGGGTGCCATGAAACTCCAAAGGCATGCATCTGAATAGGAAAGATGGAGGCCTGGCCATGGGTAGAAGTAATGGATGGACATAAAGGATGGGCTAATGATGGGGAGGATGGAGTCCACACAGTGAGGATGGACTGCAGGGAGACATGGGTACCCTGGAGCATAGCAATCCTAGCTTTCATGCTTGCTCTCACAATGCCCGCATAGCCTGCTGCACACACAGCGTAGTGGCTTCTTGTGCCCACATGCCAACAAAAGCTAAGCATCCACCACTGTTCGTATTCCTCTTGTAAGAGGAAAAAGCAGAATATAATCCTTTAAAATGCACAGTCTTATCTCTCTCTCTGAATCTCTTGCTTTAGAATCACTGGAAGTAGGCTTAAAATATTGCAACTAAAGCCACAAATGATCCCAGTGTGTTGTAGCCATGGAACAGGAAGCCATTTTCTCTAGTACAGGTGTAAAAGGAATGCTGAGGAAAACCCCAAGGCTCAGTGTGAGACATAATTAGGTAATGCAGCTTTTACACAAGAGGACCAAAGTAAAAAGGAAATAAATTGACAAGATGAACCCATTAAAAAAAACTAATATCTGTCCTACTTCAGGTCCTGTCACAACCCAAGTTTACATAAACAAGTCTCTCCTCCTGGGACCAGTCTTGATTGCAGACTTCCGAATATTTTTTCCTTTTTTATTGGCAGTTCATGACCACCTGGCTCTCACTTCCTATCTTAGGCCCTATCTCAGACCCGAAATGGTTTTTAAAAGCCACTATTTCTGGCCCTTCACATTAAAGCTTGAGAAGAAATCACTATACCTACGGAGAAAGGCCTTTAGAATGGTAGACCCCAAATATCATTGAGAGTGGTTTGAGGATGCTTGTGAAAAATCAAGATGTTAACCAAATTGAACAAAAGTCTGGCAGTCTAGTGTAACCGAACTTTTAAATTATTATTTAACACTTATTTATTTATTACTAAATTCACTTATAACAAACACCAACAATTTCTTAACTATTAATCCTATAAATTCCTACAACCCCTTTAACCTATCCACTAAACCTATTGATAATCATAACAACTACTTTCATAACCTTTTAGAATGATACAGTCTCTGGGGCAGGTCCTCAGTCGTCAGGAACACAGTCTTTGTTGTAGATTCTTTAACACACTTAGCAGTCCTTTTTCTGGATCTCTCAGATGCAGGTTCGTCAGGGTCGTTGGTTATTGCAGTCTCACCTTATATAAGGCTTCATGCTTTCTTCTCTGTGGGAGACCCCAGCCGTCTGCAGGCCAACTTACTTCTTTTGAATCAGGAACTCAGCTGCTCTGCCTCAGTCCTTAAAGCCAGGCACCGTTTCCTTTAGGCCACTGTTTGGACAGATCAAACCCCTCTAGGCAAAAGCTGAGCCACAGGGTCCAGTCCTTGGCCTTTTGGTGTCTTGCTCAGGCTTTCTTTGCTCACCGGCTTCTTTCTGCTTCAGGGAGAGAGCTGGCCATCAATGGCCAGCCCTTTTTTCAGCAGGACTCTTGGAGCTCTCTAGCATCAGGGGCCTCTTCTCTTCTGGGCTCCACGCACTGTCCTCAAATAGGAGGAACTAGCCGGGTGGTGGTGGCGCACACCTTTAATCCCAGCACTTGGGAGGCAGAGGCAGGCGGATCTTTGCGAGTTTGAGGCCAGCCTGGTCTACAAAGTGAGTCCAGGACAGCCAGGGCTACACAAAGAAACCCTGTCTCGAAAAAAAAAAAAAATCAAATAGGAGGAACTCTGTTTCAGCTTAATTTGGGCTCCGCCCACTTAGCAGCTGAAAACAATGTCAGGCCAGATACTTTGTTTCTTCAAGTCCATTGAGTATTTCCTGTTTTTGCTGACTTCAAACTTGTTTTTCAGTCTATTGAGTCTTTCCTGTTTTTGCTGACTTCATGCTGATAATGCTCTTCAGGCCCCGAATTAAGAGACAGTATCAGAAACTCCTATATATTTTCTAAATCTAATAATCTAATTTATCTAACCCCTACAGTCTAGGAATCATTTGAGAAGCTGGCCAATCAAGGCAATACATAAAACTTCATAGCTCTAGAAAAGACCATGTGATAGGCATAACCAAATGTCTTATTTAAAGAACAGTATTTATAGCGTCGCTTTCAATCTTTTGATGACAAACTCACTTTTCTGGGACATTATGGAACATTCAACTTCCCAAGCCCCTTCCCCAAGTCTTGTTCTGATATTATGGGTCTAGAAGGTTTTTTGTTTGTTTGTTTGTTTTGTTTTGTTTTTAATGTAATTCTATGGGTGGCTCAGATAATCAGGAAGGTTTAGGAAAAATGCATTGTTTTAGGAGGTTCACATTCAAGGAAAATTCCACAAGTCAGTCAGGAAGAATGCCATGCAAGGCCTTGTTCAGATTTTACAAGTCAGCTTTAGCAGAAGGACCAGTTCTTGCTGATAAGAGGAACTTGTAGTGAAAGGAGGTTTCTAGAAAGGCCCTTACCCTCATCTAAATGTTCTGGGAAGTGGACACCAAACTTGATTACGAACAAAGATATCCATCATGAAGGATTCTATATTTAAAGAGAAGTCAACCTGGCCTTCCTAAGAGAAAGGACATCCAATGGGGAACAAATGGTTTCCCAGTCATTGCTTTATTGCCTCATGGTAAAAGCAAGGCTTAGGAAGAAAATTCTTCAGCTAAAATCATCTTTGAGCATCAAAAATTCAGTTGAGAAGACAAGATGAAAACCCTAACTACAAAACCAGGAATAAACATTCGGATTACTGTGAAGAAGAAAGCGTGGCAAGAGATGACAAGGCTGTTACAGTGATTAAAAGAGATCACATGACATGAAAATCAATGCAAATTCACTTCTTGGCAAAATTTCACTTAACTAACAATTTATGTGTTTTTGGAGAGAAACCAGGTGATTTCAATGTATATATTTGGCAGAAGACAACAAGTAAAAATGGATCTAATTGGGCATTTATTTAAACTTTATTATTTTTTAAAGAAGTATTTTTTTTTTTTTTTGGTTTTTCGAGACAGGGTTTCTCTGTGTAGCCCTGGCTGTCCTGGACTCAATTTGTAGACCAGGCTGGCCTCGAACCCGCAAAGATCCGCCTGCCTCTGCCTCCCAAGTGCTGGGATTAAAGGCGTGCGCCACCACTGCCCGGCTAAGATGTATGTTTTTGTATCTTTGTTTATGTGTATGTGTCTGTGTGAATGTATGGCACATGTGTGTGGGTGCCCGTGGAAGCCATAAGAGGTGTGAGATCCCCCAGTCCTGGAATTTCAGGTAGTTGTTAACCATCTAATATTGACACTGGAACCTGAACAAAGGTCCTTCAATGCTTTAGGTACTGTTCTAAAGTAGGAGCAAGTTTTAGAGTTAATAACCTCTTGGAGTGTTGAAGAAGGAAGGACACACTCCCCCACAATAAAGCACAGAAGAGATTGTTAGTGGAAGAACCTCATTGCTAACTCACAAACCAAACCTCGTTTCTAAAAGCACTCTGAGGGTGGGCCCAGGGGGACCCACCAGAAAAATTAAAGCTGCACATAAATTAGTGTTCTGTGAATCGGCTGTGCTATGGGCTTGGGTGCCCTTTGAAGAAAGTAGCATGGAAGCACTCAGGGAACAGAGATGAAGTAGAGGCTTCCTTTTCTCTGTAACTCAGTACAGGAAGCAGACAATGCCCACACGGTAGGGCGGCGTTTGTAGAGTCTATAGATAGCCACCAGACACTTCTGGCCCAGAGGGAGTGGCAAGCTGAGTTATTTCGCCTAAAGATTAAATTGGATAAAAAGCACTGATAAAACTCCAGCAACCCAAAGCAGAAACGTGGGTTTGGAGAGATGCACATGGCTGCACACACACACACACACACACACACACACACACACACAGAGAGAGAGAGAGAGAGAGAGAGAGAGAGAGAGAGAGAGAGAGAGAGAGAGAGAGACAGAAAGATTACAGTTAGCAACCACTGGAGTGACATACTGACTAGTGGTCTGCAAGGGGACATTTCAGGGGTTCAAGTGCCACACAGGAAACTTGTTGGGTATGTGTGGTGGGATAAGGTGCTCAAGATGGCTGAAACAAGTAGAAATAGGCACTTGTAGTGACTGTCTCATTATTTGGCTGGACTTGCCCATTGAAGCCCCTCAGAGGGGACTTTGGGTACACAGTAAGCCTAAACAAACAAACAAAAAAGCAGTTTGCAAACAGGCAACATATTCACTTCATCTTTGGTGTCCAGCTGTTGAGTTTGTTGGATTTCCGCCCAATGTTCTAGTGGGCCACAAACTCAAACAGGTGATGAACCTGCCTCTCAGCTCTGCCCTGGAGTCTGAGTCCCTGACAAGGAGGCACTGGTTGTATGAGAAGGGATTGTGAGAAAAGAGGAATGCTAGAATTCAGCCTTGAGAGGCACATTATATCACTTTAAGGATGGTTTCTGGGCTAGCAAGAAGGCTCACTAAGTAAAGATGTTTTCAACTAAGTTTGATGATCCCAGTTTGATCCTGGGGACCTACATGATAGAAGGAGAGAAGCAGGTCACAAATTGCCATCTGACCTCAGCATGCATGGCATGGCATGTACGTACACACATACACACACACACACACACACACACACACACACACACACACACACAAAACGCACCCACGCATGCACGCACGCACACAGCACTCAAACACACACACATACACTAAATGTAAAAATAATGTTCTAAATATCACAATTGGCAGTTTTCCTTTCTGTAAACATGAAGACCAAAGTTACCTATGATCTCATGTCATGGGGCTGGGATATGTTTTTGGTTTTGGTTTTTGTTTGTTTGTTTTTCCTTTGTTTTTTAAATAGGATCTCATTACCAAGCCTAGGCTGGCCTTAACTTGCCAGTCTCCTGTCCCAGCATTCAAAGTCCCGAAACCAAGCTATTTTTGAATGTACAAAGTTATGCCTATCAAAACATTTTCAGAGGAAACCATGTCAGCAAATTTGTGGAATTTAAATGCATGGCAAAGAACATGGCAAAGTTCTGAAGTGAAATAATTTATAAATAATTTTCTTTTTTTAACTTTTTTCACATTTGTATATAGAAGGGAGACACGTTAAACGTGGGCTAATTTGGGGGAACAATTTTATGTGTTTTACTCAGAAAACTAAGTACTTTCGGTACTCACATTGCCCATTATAAACTGTATATTTCCCTGTTCCTCATGATTAGTCCTCATGACTTTACTTTCCATCTAAGAAGTCCTATCCCTTACCTCTGGCTGCCTAAAATGACTGTTGGTTATGTAGTTTAATTTTAAAGGAGTCTTTTCATGAGCCAGTGATCTCTTTTCCCTCCTACTCCAAACAGCAGACATGAAATTACGTCTCTGGGTACATGTGATTAATCTTCAACTCAGAAGTGAAGAAAAGAAGAAAAGGTTAGGAATATCTAAAGCCTCCTTTTTTTCTTTTCTTTTTTTATTTTAGAAGAAAGCAGGCTTTAGGTTGAAAATGTGATTTATCTCCTTTAAATCCACTCGAAGATCACCTTTACAACAAGGGTCAAATGTGACTTGAAATGAATTCCCTGTGCAGTACTTAGGCAGGACCTGGGTTATAGCTTTTCAAGGCTAATAAATACGGTAACCATGTGATGGCATTTAAATGACTGTACATAGGATTTGGGGGGGGATTGTGGTCTTTCAATGAAAAGAGTCTGGTTAGAAGGGAAACATTAGAGTTGACTTGTTGGCCAGACTGCTTGAAATCAAATGATATTCAATTTATGTTTGGCCTTCAGCCACCAAATAAATGAGTCATTACTGCAATCTTCAAGGTTGTTTTCTCTGGCAAAATGATTCACAAAATGAGTTCAATAGATAGGTAACTTGTTTTGGGAACAGTCTTAATATCTTCAAATATTTACCAGGTTAATTGTAGTTGTATGCAAATCCCCAGGTCAATCTGTATTCTTTTTTTTCTTTTTTTAAAAAAATATGTTTCTTTATTACATCAAGTTACATCTCCATCATAGTGCCCTCTCTCCACCCCTCCTGGTTTTACCCTCCCACCCTCTCCTCCCTCTCCCACCCATCCTACTCCTCCGATGTGGAGAGTCCCTAAAAATCAGCTCCTCTCAGTTCAACAGTCATATGAGGGCTAAGAGCTTCCTCTTGCAATGGGGGCCTACATGGTAGCACACCTAGGGGGAAATTATCCCATTGATAGGTAACAAAGTCTATGCTCCTGATCTTTTCGGTGTGTTGGTTGTAGGATGGTTATCCTGTACTATATGGCTAAAATCCAGTTATAAGTTGAGTAGATGCTATGTGCATCTTTCTGAGTCTGGGTTAGCTTACTCGGGATGAGATTTTCTAGTTACATCCATTTGGCTGCAAATTGCATGATTTCCTTGGTTTAGCTAGATGAGTAGTATTCCATTATGTAAATGTACCACAATTTTTAAAATCTGTATTCTTATAAGCAAATTTGGTCATTTATTTCCAAAACAGCAAATCAAGCTGTGTTCAGTTTCATATGGAAATGTTGACTTTTCTTTCTGAAAATATTAAGTGAAGTGTACTGAAATATCTTTGATTTTGTCTTAAGAAATAAGAAGTCTCATCTCACCTCTAGCACACCATGTATCTGATAAAAATGAAGAACCTTGAAGCATCATTTAGGCCAAGAGAGATGTAGGCCATGAAGATATCTTAGTGACAGCGGGGTTTCCACTGAGTTCTACAGGACTCATATTAGGAAACATTCATGTACACTGACTAAAAACACTTTAGGAATCTCCCACTTTTGGGATGAGAGAACCTGTGAAGACAGTTCAGGGGTGGATTTGTTACTTTTGCAAAAGAGGATCTGCAATGTTATAGAAATTCAGATATGCAAAAAGTTAAAGGGATAAAATTATCAATAACCAAGATAAGAATTGGGAACCAGGCCATGTGATGCCCTGTAGAATCTCCTGAGTCTTTCCCTGGATCCAATTCTTAGTTGTAACTTCTTAAATTTTCTTTTTTATAAATCTCTCTTACTTCTTTGATTTTTGGTGTCTCCCAAATCTTCTTTCAATTCATTGTGGGAAATAAAATGAAAATGCACCAGGACACTGCTATCACTACACCATTTTAGCACTGTGTTTATTTAAAAATGTACCCTGAAGGGATATTTAATGCCATTCAATATTTGATAATGACAAAAGCAAGTTATAAAACAGAGCGGTAGGATGCAAATACGTGCAGCATTACTAAAGAATGTTGCACATGGCCTGTTACTCTACTCACACCTTAACAAGGAATTTGACTTTGGGGTTATATTTCATTCATCTCCAACACTCTATAATATACAATGGTTGCTTTTTCAAATGTGAAAATAGCCTTAAATTTTAAAATGATGTTTTTTTTTAAGTCTCAACTAAAACACTTTAGAAGAGAAGAATAAAATCTGTGTTTCCCTAAGTTCCTCCAACTCTTAGCTCTGTAGCCAATGACAGCAGTTTCTTAGGTAGCTTGTCATAAACGATGGTGAGCAAAATACCCATTCATCTTCTCCACTAATACATTTTGAGCCACTTACCATATTGGCTCATTTCAATTGACTTAATACAGATTGGTGACAGTATAATTTCTTTATTTATTTCATAATCTGTTTAGCCTTCAAACTTCAATTAGTGGTTTTTGCTTGTTTTCTGAACATGTTTTGAGATTATAAGGAGAACACAATAAACTCCATAGCATACTTCACACTCATGCACACAATTTCGGCAGACAAGACTGCTGAATAAAATGATACACGAGCCTTTGACGTGTTAATGGACTGATGGCTCTGGTACTGTCAATTTCACCAGCTTTGCATGAGAATGAGGATCCCCATGATTTCAAAATACTTTCCTTCATTTTGCAGGTAGGAATGGGACTTTACTGCTGTGTTCACCTTTCTTTCCTACAAAATGAATTAAAAACTTCCTCCTTATATTTAATAAGCCATTTGTACTTTTTTTCCCCTGTAAACTGTCTGTTAACATCCCACATCCACTTTCTGGTATTTGTCCTTTTCTTTTTTTACTTGCTAATGTCTGTATGTTAGAAAATTCAGCCTTTTATAGGACAAATTTCTTAACATTTATTCCTTGCCCCTCAAGTTTAGCTTTTTGTAGTCTTTCCCATAAAGGCTTGTTTTGACTAACCTTTTCTTTTATGGGTTCTGGGAACCAGTTATTGTAAGGAGACCATCCAATATGACATTTGAACAAAGGTCACATAGTATTTTCAAAGCATATTTTCAGTATGTAGGTGACATTACAAATGGTTCTAGAAATGGCCACTAATGCGCGTTACTTCAGCGGTCTGTGCCGTAGAGCTACCTTAAGGAAGCAACACGTGACTCTACCTTTTATATACCTTTAAAGAAAGAACAGAAACAGGCTGCTTGACACAGAGACAGGCTGGATTATCTGTTATATTAGGGACTTTCAAATTTTCAAGTTGTCTTCTTGTCAGACTAAGTTAGAGGGTTTTTTAAAAATTCTTCAATTATAACAATATTCTATCAAAATGACTGTAGTATAACTTTGTGCTTTCAAATAAAAGATTTACCTCTTTTTTGTTTGCTTGTTTGAATCAAAATGACTCTTGGCCCCACCAGCAGGTATGGGGTTTACTTCCGGGGTGAGGAAGGGGCTGTGTGCTGATTGCGGTAATGGATGCGCAATCGTCTCACTATATTAACAACCACCGAGGTCTTCACTTTGAGAGAGTTTAATATGTAGAGCATAAGTCATAGGCCAGGAAAGCCACCATAAATAAATTTCGATACCTAAAAAATAAAAATAAAGGTCTCTGCCTTTCGCTCTGTGTTCGTGCTGCCTGAGGCTGCTTCTGCCTTGGACAGGAAACGACTCTATTGGGAAACAGTTTTGCAGAGAACTCATCCCAGGCAATCTCCACCTTGTCTACTCTGCTGCCATCCCCCTTCTACAATTCTTTCCTTCTCTTACCTGGGTATAGGACAAGACTGATGAAAGGATGTTTTCCCGTGTCTCCTTTAACATGTTTGCTGTTCTGATCATGGGATTCTAGGTTTGACTCTGTGGTCTGCAACAGCTATGCTTTGGGATTCGACAGGAGGCCTTGAAGGAGTCAAAGAGTTTTTGGTGGCTGACAAAAGTCGTGTCACATTCCCGAAGAATATGTGACAGGCCATATTATGTAACCACCACTTCCAAGAACACTTTCTCTTTTCTCCTAATTGCCTGCACCAATTATTCACTGGTAGTGCTCTCTGTATTTTTATTCTTTGAGATCTTCCATTAAAGTGTAAGCTAACTGTAGGCTTTACTGCATTGTTCCCAAGTTAGTCAGCACAGCCCCCACTCCCGGAGCACGTGCCAAAGTCAAGGTAAAGCGCCCCTTTCTCACTGCAGATCTGAAATGAGTCGCTGATGAGCAAGTTTTTACAATTCATT
This sequence comes from Lophiomys imhausi, assembly GCA_907164525.1. Classification (NCBI taxonomy): domain Eukaryota; kingdom Metazoa; phylum Chordata; class Mammalia; order Rodentia; family Muridae; genus Lophiomys; species Lophiomys imhausi. Next base: position 424,217 of record CAJQZJ010032244.1, read on the forward strand.
ATAATTCAGCGGAATTGTCCTTCACACACAAATTGGGGAAACACTGTCAAGTTTTTCGAACCATTAAGCTCTCCATATTTGCTTCTGCGTTTTACACTCTGGGCATTGTGAGTCAGATACAAGTTAGAATTCAAAAGGCAGTGATGAGACAGTTGCACAAAGGTTCTATCTAGAGTATTCTGCAGGACCTCACAAGGAATCCAGAATCTGTTATCCTGAGGGAATTCACATTCACAAGATTATCATCCATTCATGGGCTTTTCCCGTGCATGGTCACTGGTCAGCTAACTTGCATGCGAACACAGGCAGCTCCTGCTTTAATCCTATATCTTTTTTTTTTTAAAGATTTTATTTATTTATTGAGTATACAGTGTTCTGCCTGCATGTATACATTCACTCCAGAAGAGGGCACCAGATCTCATTTTGTAGATGGTTGTGAGCCACCATGCGGTTGCTGGGAATTGAACTCAGGACCTCTGGAAGAACAGCCGGTGTTTTTAACCTCTGAGCCATTTCTCCAGCCCCATTAATCCTATATCTTATTGCCTTGCTCCATGCAGGAGGCTGGCTGCAGTCCCTCCTGCTGAACAGCTTCAGCCACCCTCCCTGCTTGTCTCCAGATGTGAGCAAGACAATAAACTGGGTAATTCAAGGACAATTTCTAGGATGGAGAGAAGAATGACAAGGACTGGAGTTTCCCGGAAAAGAAAGAGGCATATGAAATATGTTAAAACAAGGACTAAAACAGATCTCCCTGTGTGTTAACAGGCCAATGTCCAAAGTCCCTTTCCAGCAGCGGAATGGCAATATGCCCCTCACAAAGGAAGCTATCCCTAAATGTGGAAGGAGGAGCCCAGGATTATTTGCTCCAAGAGTGTGAACAAAGAAATGAGAAATGACAGTAGTTTCTGGACTACAAAGGAGGTATGGGGCTCTACAGGTGAAAGAAAAGGAGTTTGTGTGTGTGTGTGTGTGTGTGTGTGTGTGTGTGTGTGTGTGTGTGTATGGTGGGGTGGAGGGGGCAGATCTCCCATAATGATGTGAACTTTCCCTGTTGTTTGCTCACAGACCCTACTCTAATCACATTCTATCCACTTGGCACACAATTCCTGAGTAGCTATTATTTTCTAGAGACTATATACTTACAAAACACAATGAAACACAGTCTCTAGCTTTTAAAAAGTCAGATAGATAATGATTCTAGTAAATCATCAATACCTACCATCCCTATAACATGTCTATGTGTCAGGCCCTATGCCAATTCTTTTACATGCAGAATTTTACTTCATGTTCCAAGTAGACATCAGTGTGACTCCATTTTAAAGATGAAGAACTCGAGGTGACGACTGACCCAGGAAAACAGAGCTTCATGGAGCCTGAGCTACAACAGAACTTAGTATGCTCTGCTGCCAGAACTCAGCAACAGGCACCCTGCCCTGGGATGGGGCTTTAGTAGCCGAGAGGAGTGCATTGCTCCAGTCTGGGTGTGGGAGAAATGCTAGAATGTTCTAAGCATATGATGCTAGAACATATTCCCCAACTTAGGCACATGGGTACAAAAGAACTCAGAGTGTCCCAGGAAGGTTCGGAGGGAGGGTAGAAGGAAGGTCATGCAAGCCCTGAGCATACAATCCCAATTGTTTTCCTTCCACCCTTCCTCCCTCCCTTCCTCCCTGGTCTGCTATGGATGTGTGATTTCCAGGAGTAGACGGGACCAAGAAGATGAGCAAAGGATTAGATCTCAACCAGGTTTGTTCCAAACTCTCATAGGCAGTGACCTTCATTTTCAACCACTTGGGCGTAATTAAGATCAGTGGGAAGGCTGGCTCCAAATCGGAACGCTATTGCACGGTCAGTTATAGTTAAGTGGTCCTGAATGCCTAGGCTTCTTACAGGAAAGAAATAAAACCTCAGATGAAAATTCCTCATACTGATTTTTAAGTATGTTTTGATCTTTCAGAATTATGGTTAACACCCATTCATAAAAACAAATGAGAGGTCAGCTGTGATTAGGAATTGACACTGATCTCTTGGACAACACTTAAGTGTTAGATCGATCCCATTTAAGAAACTGTATTTTCTTTTTTTATTAAAAATAATTTTCATTGTATTATATGTGTGAGGGTTTTGCCTACATGTATGTCTAGGTACCATATGCATACCTGGTGGCCATAGAAGCAAAAAGAGGACATCGGATCCTTCAGGACTGGAGTTACAGCTGGTTATAAGGCATCATGTGAGGGCTGGAAATTGAACCTGGGTCGTCTCCAAGAGCAGATAGTGCTCTTAGATTCTGAGTCATCTGTCTAGCCCCAGGAATCATATTTTCTAAGTTGCATAAATTTCAAAGCATCATGGACTGTCAATGTAACCCACATGTACATGATTCTTAGTCTCTTTGTCTGAATCCTTTGTCTTTAAATGATGACTAGCTGTTTAGTCAGGCCCTTGCACGTGTAATCTGTGGGTAACTATGAATGATTTTACGACAAGATTTTAGAGAAGAACAAAGGATAGATTTATGTGAAAACGTAAGCACTTTCCAGAAATCTTCTTTATAATTCAGTATACATACAGAATTAAAACCCAAAGCAAACAAAATCCTACGAGGAGTTGCCCATAATAAACTTGAAGATAGACTCACTTTCTAATTATCATTACTTAGTAAGAGTAAAATACATCAATTTTAATGGGAAACATAAAGGGATTATGTCCGCTCTCACATGTGCAAAGTTTTAAAAAAGTCTACAAGTACCACACTGATGTTCTAATGAATGCCTTTTTCTAATTCATATGAACATAAAATTCTCATTAAAAAAAATTGCTCTGTGCCTCCCCAAACTTTCTTAGAAAACTTTAAGGCGAATAATTTACCTTGACATCAAATAAAATGTCAAGTATACAAACAAACCCACACATACCAAGGAAAAGCACACATAAAATATTTATTTCAAACCAAAGTAGAAAAATGGATAAAATGTGCACTCAGAACACACAGATTTCAGAGATTTTGCTTAGGCTGGCATAGCAGTAACCAAGAAGGTAAACCTTTAAACGTGTTGCTATAACTTAGTAAACTAGAACAAAGGCAACTGCAGATGACCTATTTTCATTGAAAGGACAAACGAGAGATGGATGTTCTTTTTGAGAAATCTGGCAAGGCTCGACGGAGAGTTTCTCTCTCCCATCTCCCATGTTCTCAGCACCAGCGCATTAACATGGAGAGGAATGGCCCCTACTTTTAGACAAACCTTTAGATGTGTGGGAAGGATGAAGATACACCTGGATCATTTCAGCACTGTGGCTGGAGTGTTGGACTAGAAGACAAGAAGGTATGGAGGCCCACCTGGGTGTAGGTGAGTCATGGGGGAGGCCAATGGAGCAGGTGACAGTAACAGCCCAAACTCAAACGTTATGTTTTGACATGGATTTGAAATTTCCCCCCCAAAAGCTGTAGAGTGAAGGCTTGGTGCTGTTGTGTAAGTGGGGCCTCTGGGAGGTGACTGAATGGGGAGAGCACTGATGCCACAAACAGGTTAACTACTGACAGCAGCAGCTCTTGATGGCTTATTAAGAGAAGCTGGAAACCTGAGGAGGGGGGCACATAAATAGAAATGGCTCGCTAAGAGCTGTGCCTTGAAGTGTGAGTTTAGGTGTATGCTTCCCTGGTCTTTCTCATTCATTCTTTCTCTCTCTCTCTCTCTCTCCCTCTCTCTGTCTTTCTCTCTGTCTCTGTGTCTCCCTCTCTCTCCTCCTTTCCCCTCTCTTCTTCTCTATTCTCATCTCCTCTCCCCTCCTTTCTGGTCTCTTTGAGATGAGCAGTTTTGCTCCATTACTACAAATCAGAAAGGACAGAGCCAAGTGACCATGGACTGAAATGTGAGCCAAATAAACCTTTCATCCTTAAGTCGATTTTTCTCAGGCATAGCAATGGAAAGCTGACCAATACAGACTGTTTGGTACTGACACGCTGAGAAAAGGAAAATCATGGCAGAATGTAGAACAGCACAGTCAAGAGAGGGAGGGGTAGGAGGCAACCCAGTATGCAACCCTATCAGGTAGAGATGGAGGCAGGGAAGAGCCAGAGGATATGGGGGTGTTTGAAACTCTTTAATGTGGACAAGGGAACCTACCAAATATTTTGAAGAATGAAATTAATGTCAACAGAACTAAATGTTAGGGAAAATAGCTGGCAGAAATTTGAAGGATAGACTGAAGTTCAAGATTAGTCAGGAAGGCAGCCAGAAGATGGTCATCATGTGACAAGAAGTGAAAAGTACCTTGACTTGATCACTCCAGTAAGTGAGGGAGATGAGGCTCCAGATAGGATGTGCCAGCTGAAGATGGCATTTCACAAGCTCAGTGAAGACTGAAAGATGCACACATCAATATGGGTGACAATAGGGTGACAGTTGGGCCACACCTGCTCTGGCTATGGCAATCAGCCACAATGACTCATAGTCTATAACTCTTTCCTTATCAAAGGTCATCGATTAAACCATGGATGGATTAGGAATAGTGTACTCCATTCACTCTGTCAATGAAATGTATCAATCAACTTTTGTCCTTAGCTGTGAAGATTTCATTGGTGGTAATAGTAAGGAAGCATTGGAAACTCCAGAAACTCAAGCCAGCTACTTACAAAAACAGAAACAGAGAATAGCCATGAGCTTGACTCAGCAAATACCACAGGAAGTTACATGTCAGATCCTGGAAGATATAACTATGTGTATTGTGGGTAACTGCCATGTTCTTAAAGGATCAGATCAGTTTTTCTTACGTATTTTCATTTCTGTGTTGATTTTTGTGTTTATAACAAGAAACTTTCACTAAGAACTGAGAGGCCATCCACTCAAAAACAGTCACGGGAAATACCAATATGGAAGAGATCTTCAGGTCTGTGTGAAACCAATAAATACCTAGACTGGAATACAGGTTGTGTACAAGCAAGGGCATGTGTTATTGATTAGGCTTTTCTTTAGGGTTTTCATGAGTTTCCTTCATTACTGTTCACAAAGGTCTACTTTGAACTCACACTTAAAGACTATGAAAGCCTAAATAAGTCCCAGTTACAGCTATTTGATGAGTTTTTGGAACTATGAAATACCTATAAATCTCTTATCCTGGAAAATTGGGCTGCAACATGAATTCCCTTCAGGGCCTGCTAAACTGGTCACACTCAAGTCTACCAGGAAAGTCTGTGGGAGACGAATGAAGTATGTTTCTCATTGTTACACATCCTTGGGAAGAAATTTACTAACATCTTTCTGGTAGGTGTATAAAGACACATCTGGAATCCTTGCTCTTTGGAGTCAGAGCAAACATGGAAAGGAGGCATTCCATCTACTACAGGGATTGTGTCTACAAATGATGAGAATTGAACTAGGAGAGAGGAATATGAAGGATCCAAGGAAAGAAAAGATAAGAAGTTGATATCCTAATCACCCTGATTTGACTAAAACACACTCCACCCAAATTATCATAGTGTACCCAATGAAGAGACACACTGCGTGTTAATTAAAAATAAAATTAAAATATATTGGGCTACGGTCACTCATATATTTCTGTTTTTTAAAGATTTATTGGTGTTATTTTTAATTATGTGTATGTTTATGGTTTTGTGCCTGTTGTGTGCAGGTGTCCCTGGAGGCCAGGAGCACTGGATACCCTTGAAGCTGGAGTTACAAATGGCATGAGTCACCTGATGTATACAGTAGAAACTGAATTGGGTCCACACTCTGTTAACCTTTGAGCTATACGTCCAGCCTAGGTTTCTCATGTTCTCAACAACAAGGCCCAAGGCTGGTATGACATTTAGTGATATTTTGTTGGTATGTCAAAGACCAGTTAACCCTTTGTGTTCTTAGTTTTGTGAGAAAAAAATTTTAGTAATTGTGTACATACACACACACACACACACACACACACACACACAGAGAGAGAGAGAGAGAGAGAGAGAGGGAGAGAGAGAGAGAGAGAGAGAGAGAGACCACATGTATGTCCACTGGCAGAGGCCAGAGTGTCATTTCTACCACATTCCATTGAGGCAGGGCCTTTCATCAGAGCTGGAACTGGTAGTCTTGACTAGGTTCCCTGTCCGGTGAACTTTTGGGGCCCCCTTGCTTCTGTTCCCCAGTGCTGGGGTCAAAAGCATGTGTGTCCATGCCAGGCTTTTACATAGGCACTATTGATTCAAAATCAAGTCCTCAAGCTTGTTCAACAAATTCTCCTACCCACTTACTCAGCCATCTCCCCAGTCCCAACTTCATGTCCTCAAGCTTAGGTTATGCTATTTTAATTCCTTAAATCATAGGCAGAAAATGATGCTTTGATTATGGGGGAGTGGGACACCCACGAACAAGGACTGACAGGGGTTGTATCCCTGGAGTCTAGTTTGCGTCCTCCCTTTCTTAAAACAACAGAGAGATTTTTGACTCTGAACTATCAAAATAATGGTGAAAATGGAAGATACTAGTATTGTTGGATGTTTGTTTTTTACTATTGTTCCTAAGATCCATGATCCTAACAGAAGCAGCCAGCCAAAGGTTGTTTTGGTATAAACGTGTATGAATGGGAAAGTTGAGAGGGAGGGGTGCTGATAAGGAAAGCAGGAAAGAGAGAAAACAAAACAAGGAACACAGTACTACCCAAGGGAGACTGTCAAGCTAATGCTGACTGCAGGCGCTGGAAAACTACCTGAACAAGCAGGAGGTTCTGACAAAAGTTTAATTTGGCTGTGCAGAAGGAACGCTAACTGCAGTAATTTCTCAGCACTGCTTACCATATGCCTACTTATCACTCAGTGCAGCAATGAATATGCAGATCATTAAATATGTTTCAGATTAACCTGAGAACGCCGCTCTTTAAAGTTTTACTTTATGTGTGTGGGTGTGGTGCCTGCGTGTATTGCGCCATGTGAATGTCTGGTGCCCACAGAGGCTAGAGTAGGCCGTCAGGTCTCCTGGAGAAAGGATGAGAGACATGGGGTGCTGGGAATTCAGCCTAGGTCGTCTGGAAAATCAGTTGGTGTTTTCAGCTTCAGAGCTTTCCTTCCAACTTCCCTAAGCATTTCTTAACCACAACACAACACTCAAGTCACCATAGTAGGTCCTCACAACTTAGCATTCCTTTACCCTGCTCACTGTGACAAAGTAAGGAAGAAGTTAAAGACTGTGTATAAGGAAGAGATTAATGACTATGTATAAGGAAGAAATTAATGACTATTTAAAGGAGTAATACATTCTGAAAACAGAATATATAAATGAAGATACACTTGCTGGTCTCTTATTATAAACTGTTTGTAAATTAAATTTACCTTAGACGTATGGACAGCTTGGGGAAATGGACATACTAGCAAACTTCATAGTAAAATTCTCAAAGAACAAACAGCTAACAAATTGAATAATCATATTTCTTAGGAATCTGCAGTAGGTGTTAATTGGAAATACAAATAAAATATTTAAAAAATGACTTCAGCTTTCTCTAAAGTCACACCTATTCAGTAGTGAGAAGAATCAAATGCACTTCTGGTTTTCTTCTTCATTAATTATCATGCAACACCTTGGAGAAAATATCTTAACAGAATTAAAGCAAAGTAAAGCAACATAGATAAGAAAGGAGGGATCACTGGATACCCCGAACGGAAATATCCCAGCTATGGAGATGAACTCAGAACCAAAGCCATGTCCTGTAGCTTAAAGAAGATCTGGCTTTATTGAAATACACATAAGAAACTATTTCTCAGGGTTTGTTACTTAGCCACATACAGGTTTACCTTGTGTTATGGCAGGGTTCTCAGCTTCACGCTGTGATATTTGGAACTGACTAATTATTTTTTGTGCTGGAGAATATTCACTGAAGGATGTTTCCCAGTTTCCCCAACCTCCACCCTCTAGAAGTCGGTGCTACCAGCCTCCTGCCATGGAGGGAAACCTCTAAAACAGCGGTTCTCGGCTTTCCCCACTCTGTGATCTTTTAGCGCTGTTCTTCGTGTTGTGGTGACCCCCCCCAACCATAACATTATTTCATTGCTACTTCATAACTGTGGCTTTGTTGCTGTTATGAACAGTAATGTAAATATCTGATATGCAGGATATCTGATGTGCAACCCCTGTGAAAAGGTTATTGGAACCCCAAAGGAGTTGCCACCCCAGGTGGAGAACCACTGCTCTAAACCATGAGCCAAGGACTGAAGCAATGGCTCAGAGGAGGAGAGGGCCAGTTGCTCTTTCAGAAGACCCAGGTTCGGTTCCCAGCACCCGGATGGTGGTATACAGTCATCTGCAACTCCAGTTCCAGGGGATCCCATAGCCTCTTTTGACCTGTACAGGTATTACATGCACACAGTGCACATCCATACAGGCCAGCAAACACCTCTACTAACAAAATATTTTTTTTTTTTTTTGGTTTTTCGAGACAGGGTTTCTCTGTGTAACAGCCCTGGCTGTCCTGAACTTGATTTGTAGACCAGGCTGGCCTCGAACTCACAGAGATCCGCCTGCCTCTGCCTCCCAAGTGCTGGGATTAAAGGCCTGCGCCACCACGCCCGGCTGCTTATAAAATATATAAATCTAAAAAATGTACTTTTCAGATCACAAATCAAAGTAATCTTTTGTGTTTATAAGTTGAACGCCTTTGGTATTTGTTATAGGGACAGAAAGCTGACTGACATTGCTAGTTGTGCTGTTGATTAAGAGCCTACCAGTGGCTTTAGAATCCTTCCGAGCACAAGGCTCTAGGGGCCACTCCAAGTCATCTTTCCTCTTTCCTGTCAGGATACTCTGTCACCTCTCAGATGGTCATGAAGAAGAAAGCAATAGAGATGCAGGTAGGATGCTGTCATTCTCATCTATGGGGGTGAGTTAGAAGCAAGGGAAGGGTATGCATAAAGCATGACTGAGTATGCAGGGGCATTGTGACTGGTACTGAAGCTATGAGCAGCAGGTACATGGCACTGTGAATGCGACCCTACACATGGGTCAGGGGCTTCTGCTGCCACATCTGCAGAGGCAGCTGGGAGAAAAGCCAGGGGAAGGACTCCCGACGCTTTCTGCCCCATGAATAGTTACAACTGTGACTCTAAAGGCATGCGTGTCCGAAAGTTTCTGACCAAATGCTTTTGTGGAGGAGACGAAGCAGGGAAGATCCAAAGTCCCTATTTGAAAAGCTCTGCTATATGTCACTCCGCAGTGCAACAAGATATCTTCTAATTAAAATGATTACCAAATAATGAAAATGGCAGTTCCCACATTCCTGGTTTCATTTCAATGGACTGGCGGGGGAGGGGGGTGTCTACTCAATGGCACAGCAATAGAATTTCACAAGCAAAATATTAACCCTTTAGTGTTTAATCAAAGAAAGATGTTTTAAGCTGCCTTCACTGTGAGATCAACAATGTGAGGCTTCCTACCACATCTAAGATATTCCTCTAACCCCATCATGCCAGGAACATGTGGTAAATTTAACAGAACACCACTGGCTATACCACTCATGACTGGGAGGCAGGGTGCTGAATGCATGAACCAGCATAGGAAATTTACCCAGGAATATTCTAGCCTCGAAACAGTTGTTTTCTTTATTGTCTGCATTTAATACGTTTTTCATCTTGGCCTTTAAAAAATCTTTCCCTCGTATCCTCCTGTTTCATCTATCCACTTCATGAATGTCTAAGTTAACTTTGAAAAACCATTTTGGTGTCATATGGCTAATGTTAGTCTTTAATGTTAAGTATCAGGACATTGAGCTGAATGCAATCAGATCAATTCAACCTAACAATTCTGAAGGCCACACATACATCACACACAAAACACACATACACACTTCACATACACCCCCATACACAACACATGCATGGTACACATACTCCACACATCACACCACACACAAAGTGCCCATACACACGCCACATATCTCACAGTACACAAATATATACAACTAATATACATATTATATACATACACACAACACATACACACACTAAAATACACATACATACAGCACACATAGAACTCACACACACATCATATGCTATGCATACACACATAAACATGCACACACACATACACATGCAACACAACTCACATATACATCTTATACATACACATATATACATATAACACATATATCCAACACATGCTATATGTGCACATACACATTCATATAACATATATACATATATTTATATACATTTACACATACATACAACACATATTTTATACACACACACAAATGTTCTAGAATAGAAACTTTCTGTAATTTCCAAAATAGTTATATAAGACCTAAGGAAAAAAATGAAATGTGCTTTATAACAAACTATTAATCACTACAGAAAACACAATTTCTATTCAAAATATAAATTTACTAGTGATTTATTTGCCCCAAATCAAACAGCTCACAAATTCACAGGCACAGTTCACAGTTCAGTATCGCTAATTTTCACAGAACTGATAGTGTGAAAGTTAGTGAGTTATTTCTGAAAGAATATTTTGATCCTAGGAATTATTCATGTGGCCGGTTTCTTTCCAGTAGTCTAGACAGGCCCTTAAAATATTTCCTAAAATGTTTCCTGGTAGGTATCAATCCATACAAAAGCTTTGAGTTCCATTTGTTACTTAGGAGTTTAAAGCTGCCTGCGTAGATCCCAAAGACCAGAGCATTGCATCACATAGGATATTCTAAACTAAATATACTTTGAACAGCACTTCAAGTGGCTCAGAACACCACAGGACAGTTTCAGTAGCAGCAAGGCTTCACTAAGTACTGGTTTTCGTAGGGAAATGTTCTAAGGGCTCAAAAAAGGAGGTTCTGTTGATGATTAGCCTTTCTGCTCTGGTAAGAGAAAGGTTTTGAGGTGGCAAAGGGGTAAGTGCTGGTTGGGCAGGACTCCATAGTTTTAGCTCTCCTGTTTCCATTCCCTGTGCCTCTCAGAACAAAAGAACCAGACAAAGAAAAGGGATTTGAAGAGTTAGGAACTATGTTCTGGGGAACAGACTATGGACACTAAGGTGAACGGAGTGATTTTTAAATCACATTTTGTGATTAAAAAAAATGTTTTATTTCTAAAATGTTCATACAGGTACACACAAAATACAATCTCATCTACCTTGATTTTCCTACTATCTCCTCCCATATTCCCCATAACTCCCTGCTCCCAACTTCACATCCTTCAGCCTTGTTAGTGCTGCATGCATACGTGGGTGTGGTTGTGAAGCCATCAACTGGTACATGGCGAAGCTACCAGTGTCCGTGTCCTCAATAAAAGAATGAGTCTCTCTACCCATAGCCACTGTCCACTGCCAACAGCCAGTCAGTACAGGGAGGGGCCTGGAGATCACCTATGCCATCTCTGCCTGGCTTTTGGCTGGCTGGATCTTAGATTAACATAAGCGCTGTGAAATTCTGACGGTGATAGACACACCATATTCAGAAGACAGCATCTCACAGCTCCCTTCCCATTCTCCGGCCTTTGCATTCTTTCCATGCCTGTTCCCCTTAGTGGTGTAGAGTGTGTGTGGGGGGGGAAGGGGTTAAATATAGATGCCCCACTCGGTGCTGAGACTTCCCCTTAGTGGTGCAGAGTGTGTGTGTGTGGGGGGGGGGGGTTAAATACAGATGCTCCACTCGGTGCTGAGACCTCAGGCTTTCATTCCAGCACTTTGATCAGTCATGCATCTCTCCCACTGACGGCTGTCCACTGCAGCAATGAAGCGTCTCTGACCAAGGTTAAGAACAACCTCTGTCTGCTAGTGCCATTTGTTTCAAATTAGTCCAGACACCTCTTCTTGGGGACTGACAACCTCCATCAGTCATCAAGTCAGCTAATGCCCTCAGCAAAACTGCAGCATTGTGGGGTTTTGCCTTTATACTGTGCTTTCTAAAATCTACCTTTTCCTTTTATTTATTTTTTAAGGTTATATGTAATTGGTTGTTAGCTGTTAATTCTTTTTTTTCCTCTTTATTTTTTATTTCTTCAAGTTACATCTCAATCGCAATCCCCTCCCTACTCCCCCCTCCAGTCCCATCCTCCCACCCTCTTCCACCTCAACCCACCCAACCCCTTCCTTTTTTTTTTAAGTTTAAGATATATCTTTTTCACCCCAACAGCTCCCCCTTTCAGTCCAACAAATGGCTGTTTCTCTTATAATAATAAATACAATACAAACCAACAGAGGTAATTAGGACACAATTATAAGAATTATATGGCTTAGCATACATTCCCAATGTCCAGTCCATATGTATTTGGCACCTGACTTTAATGTTCTACTATCTAACCATCTCCATGAGTTTAAAGTTCTATATCTAACTCAGTCTTCATACTAACTTGCATCACAATTTTAAAAACATCTTCTTAGATCCAGAACACTCTCTTGATTCCTAAACAACTCAAAATTTAATTATGAGACTCTAGCTATCTATTCTTCAACCACCTCAGAGACCTGAGAGGGATAAATATATCTGATTATATAGGAAGTGCAGGGCCTGCAGCTTCCAACTTCCAAAACTAAGAAATGATATACTAGTGGCTGCCTGGACAGTTCCCATTTTCTCTCCATACATTACAGCATTGATCTTCAGTCATTTGGCCCTGTTTCTCTGACAGACATTGATTGTAAAGCAGGAATTATGAAGGACTTGCCTACCCTGTCTTGGCAGAGCTAGGTTGTCAACTTACCTGCTTCCAAGTTTTGTCCTTTTTGGACAGCATTCTGTCTACAATTGAAGCAAGGGGTTTTTCCTGCCAAGAGATAGGTTTCCCACTAAATTCAATCATCTCCCACTGGAGATTCTTCTATGTTTATCTTCTACTTGGAGTAGAATAGGGAGTGCTGTCAGGAGTTGACATGTCTCAATATCAAAAAAATCTAAAGTTAAGAAAACATCTTTGAATGCCATATTCTGCAGATCTCTTGAGGTTTTTGAAGACCACCTATCTATCTCCTTGTATTTGGATAAGCAAATGTTTCTTGTCTCTTAGCAACTTGATTTCTGATTAGCTTAGAAAATAACTATAGTAGACTGTCATAGTACCTAACAAAATGACAGGCTTGCATGACTATTAGTTTGCATTTCTTAATTATCCTAAACAGTTTATGACAATTAGTAACAAAAGGCCAAAACTTCACATTTCATTTTTTTTCTTTACCCCCTAACCCTTCCATCCCACTTCTCTGGAGTGGAGTGTCCCTCATCCCAGTTCAGAGGTCATATGAGGGCCAAGAGCCTCCTCATATAATGGGGGTCTACAAGGCATTACCACCCGTGAAAAGTGCCTCATTGCCAGGGAGAGAGAACTAACATTTTTATTTTTATTAGTTTTTTTTTGAGAATTTTGTACATCATGTTTTGATCATATTCACCACCCCTAACTCTGTCCAGATCCACAACCACTTCCTTTACTATAACATTCCAATCTGTGTCTTTTTATTTAAACAAAGCGCCAAGACCAATTTGTGCCGCCCAAATATTCTTGGATGTGTGGATGTCCACTGAAGTATGGTTGACTCATTACAGGCTACTGTCTGGGAGAAAATCAAATCTTCTTCTCCTAGTACCTATCAGTTGTCAATAGCTCTTCAGCTAGGGGCGGGATTTCATGCCCAATACCACTCTCATGGTGGGATTTGGTTTGTTGTGTCTTTACACAGGTCTTGCCCATGCTGTGTCTACACTGTGAGTCTTTATGTGCAACTGAAGATACTGTTTCCTTATAGAGTTATCCTCCATCTCTCTCTGTCCTTGCATCCCATCCTTACACTTGTTCTGTATCCTCAGCTGAAATGATCCTTGAGCCTTGGGAGAAGAGATGTGGTGCACATGCCTGCCTTTCTAAAGGGCCTTTTCCTGTCTCTGCAAGCTATTCCTTCCTTCATAGTGCAAGCTTGTCACATTATGAAATTGCCTTGTGTCCTTTCTTTCTCTAGTAGACTGTACTTTCCATGAAACCAGGGACATGGTCCATGTGGTTTATCTTGCTACCCTTCTGTAGCACCCAGATACCTACACTGATAATGCCTAGTATACAAAGTACTCAAAAATGGGTTGTTTGGAGATAAATAGGTTTTGTGAGTGCTACTGGCCTCCTTTCCTCAGCCTCTTGTTGCCCCCTAGTTAGTTTCCCATTATTCTTACCCAGGTCTGGCTGGAATTGATGTGTCTACAAAAATCCCATGCCACTTGACATAAACGAGGGTTGCAGCACCACCCTCAGCTCCAGAGGTGTGCCTTATATTCTCTTCTGGAACAGAGAGAAGATACACATGATATTATTTAGATCTGGTTCAATCAGAAAGAGGCTCAGAGCTTCACTAATGTTTTGCGTGAAATAGACAATTTTACCCATTCTCTGGGAGCCAGTGAGGATATATCCCCAGAACCTCTTAGTAATCTTTTCCTTTCCATTGTCAAAGCCCAGAAATCCAAAGATCAAAGCCCATGAATCCAAAGGTCAGAGACCATAATATAGGTCAAGGACAAGGCCTGTGAGGTCAAGGTCATGTGTAGATGATGACAAAAAGCCAAGATCATTTCAAAGATATAAATTGTCAGCCCAAAAACTTTAACATTTTCTGACTCATATAAGCCTGATGTCCACCAATGGACATTTCACAGCTGACCAAATCCATTCTCTTTATTTTTTTAGGCTGCCATAGCTGGTGCCTATCCCATCAGAAAACAAAAAAAAAAAAAACACTGCCCATTTTTAACTCCTACCATTTAATTAACTGAACAAAGTAAAACTGAGGGAGATTTAACTTTCTTAGAGATTTCTTTTTTCCTTAAAAAAATGAAACAGAATATCCACACCTTGTATGACATTAGGGTATTTCTGAAAGGGGTGTGGACTCCTCTTGTTCTTGTATCCCCAGATTCTGATGCTTTCAGGACTACTCTAGCCCATTCCCTGTTGATGATTGATCATCCAAAGAGGGACAAAAAGCCAGCACCACAACCCTACCTCATCCTCTTCATTCTCATCCTCAGTTGTATTCATGTAGCAAACAGCAGAAGGCTTTGCAGTAACTATACTGCTCCTTTGCCTTAAAAATAAAAGTCCCATCTTTGACATGAACCTAGTGCATGTGCTGATGAGGGGAGTTACCAGTAAAGAATGGAAACGTGGCTTGAAAACTGACTGGGAGCTGGTCAGTGTGGGCACATGCCTTTAATCTCAGCACTTGGGAGGCAGAGGAAGGAAGATCTCTGAGTTCAAGGCTAGCCTAGTCTACAGCGTGAGTTCCAGGACAGTTAGGGCTACATAGAGAAACCCTGTCTTGAAAAATAAAGGAAGAAATAAATAAATAAAGTAAGGAAGGAAGGGAAAGAAAGAAAGAAAGAGGGAGGGAAGGAGGAAAGAGAGAGAGAGAGAAAGAAAGAAGAAAACTGACTGACAGGGAAAGACTGACATCCTCTCTCTACTCCATTGGCTCTGAGAAATAAGGAAGAGAGGGCCATACCCTGGGCCATAGGGAAAACAGGTCTGCAGTGGTTTAAAAATGGTCAAGAGGAATCCAAAGGGCCTAAAGCAGCATAGGAAAGTGGTGGCCACATCAAGAGCTGGGACAGTTTGAAGAGAGCTACTTCCTGTCATTAAAGTTCCAGTGTCTCAGTCATCAACATACTTCCCCGTACCAGCCAGAATTTAAAGGACATAGCTCAGGGATCCAGGCTCAGTATGAGCTAAAGAGTTACAGTTACGAAGTGAGTCAGCCTAGGGCCTTTCCCACCACCTTCATTGCCATTGCTGTGGTGGAAAAAAATGTTTTGCTTATTGAAAGAACATCCTTAAAACAAGAGAATAGACCACACCTGCATGTAAGTAGGGAACATCAGAATAAGTAGTTGGTAAGAGTTTATAAATTATCATATGTTTAAAAGTAGGGCTTCTACGAACATTTTTTCTCTCTAGATCCTACTGTTCCTCTGAGCTTTTAGTCTAGACTATATGTCTCATTTTATCTTAAGGTGGCTTTGGTGATATTATATAACTTAAGAACAGTACTGGTTCGGACAACCTTTGTTTTTCCTTTCTTCTGAGGAGTTTTAATAAGTTGGAGTTGGGTAATAAAGAGCAGTTAAATTATGGAAGAAAATTTAAAAGGGTTGTAGATATTAACTTAAAAGTCTAAAACATTTGACTAGGCATTGGAATTAGCAGACAGATAGATTTCGGCCAATGCTATCATTTCTCCATAGGAAATAAAAACTTTCTCACCCAAACAAGACCTTTTTATTTTTATTTTTCATTTTGGTGTTTATATAAGTTTTTGTCTGTATGTATGTCTGTGTACCACATGTCCCCGGACATCAGAAGATGGTGGCAGATTCCCTGGAACTGAGTTACAGACAATTGGAACTGCCATGTGATTGTTGGAAATCAAATCTCTGGAAAAGCAGCAAGTGCTCTTAAACACTGAACCATCTCTCCAGCCTCCTCCCCCCAAACCACTTTGTTAATCAAATCAAGTAGTAGAAAATGTTGGTTAAGAATGATGAACAAAGGATGTGGGTTTTGCTGATTCTTAACTAGCTTAGACAATAGATGTGCTGCCCTTTCTCTTATGGCACCATTATTTGCAGGGACATGATTTCTCGGTAATCAATTCTTATTGTTGTGTTTTAATTTTCTTATAGTTTGGTGCCAAAGAGACAGGATACAGATGTACAGACTGTCTTGAACAAAAAAACATAAAGCTTTTATTTTTCTTGGCAATAAAAAATACATGTCTCTAAAAAGTAGCAGGAAATAGAAAACATATTCTCAAAAGTTTCTCTATCTCTGTCTCAAGCCAGGGGCTCCTGAACTGCTCTGAGAACTGATTGGGTAAGTAGGCTCATGCTGCATTAGGCCCAACACTCCCAACACCATGGGTAGCAGCTATTTTATGGTGCAGAAGGAGGAATAATGTTGACAGCGAAGAAGAGAGCTGACCAGAGACTGACAGACCAAGGTGGCTCTTATGCCATGACTGGCCTCCCAGGCTGGGGGTCCTGGCTGTATTCTATAGCTACAGTAGTAACCCCTTCACGGGACGACCCTACATGTCAAGATTGCTGAGGATCCCTGGGACCACAGATAGTACAAAATTCCTAAACATAGCTTGTTTCTTTTTCCTATACACACACACCTACAAACAATAAAGTTTATCAGTTAGGTTTAGTAGGGGATTAATAACAACTAATAATAAAATATGATAATTATAAAAACACACCATACTTAAATTGGCAACATAACTGCTTTTGGAGTCACTTTTACATAACAATATTTTTGAACAGCACTGCAATGCTACAACCGCTGAAATGAAAGCTTGGGCAGCTACTAGGTAAGGAGTGGGCCAGTGTTGTGTACAATGTGGCTGTAATGACAAAGTTGACCTGTAACACAGACTGAAGGAGATTCCAACAGAAAGTGCAGGAATAATGAGTTCATCGGTTATGTCATTTTTCACTTATTTTTGGACATAACTTACTATGTGGGTATCTGATCCCACAAAAAGAAAGGAAAGGAAAAGAAAGAGGAAGACAGACTGATTTGTTAATGTCCCCAATCAAATACATACTCAAGTATACAGAAAGTCAGAAAATAAACACACACATATTCATCCATCCATCCATCCATCCATCCATCCATCCATCCATCCATCCTGTCTCTCTCTCTCACTTTAAAGGTTTGGCCCTGAAGCTGAATAGTTTTTCAGCTTTTGGAAATACCAGCTGCTGACTACATGCCTTTTGTTCACTCAGCCTCTGTCAGGCCCCTGCATTTCTGAAGTAGGATGGTCCTCACCGGTGGCATGCTGGACGGGATTTCTGAGATTGTATATAAAATGAGGTGATCCTGGTATGTGGAAAGCCCTTGATAAATTCTGGCCCCGCATTGTTATTGCTCTATTTTATTCTACTGAGGCAAAGGACACCCATGGCTTCATAGAGAGATCCATGAGGGTTTTAAATGCCAAATGCGGGGAAAGAAGTTTAGGCAGGTTTAGAGGGGTGATGGGCATCCAGGATGGGAAATGATCTTTCACATTTCTAGGCAGGGTCAGAAAAGATTATCTCAGAGTTTACAATACCTTCAAAAGAAACAAAATCCCCCTGTGTGTGAGCTGGCATTTCCACAAGAAACAAGCTTGATCTTACTGCACCACAATCAGAAGCGTGTAGCATCCAGCATCGCGCCCTCGGCCCCCATGGCTGCCCTCGCACTTCCCTCCCAGTCCTTCTGTTTCCTCTGTTGAGTACTGGCGCCTGCACCCACGTGCTTCTTCTCCTTTATCTCCTCTGGGTGTCAGTTCCTGAGCGTCCGGACCAGCACAGGCTGCTGGAATTATGAACTCAATCACACATTCTCCAGTCTCTCTGACAAAGCTTCATTAACTACGGAAACAGCACAGGGCAGACACCCTGGGGCTCCCTTCCCTGTAACCTACTTCCAAATAAAAGCCATCTGCAGCTGATACCAGCAGCGACACTAGCAGCCAGTACAGCAGCCAAACGTTACTCCCAGAGGCTGAGAAGACATGGCTGCAGTTCTGAGTCATTCACAGACTGACCTCACGGTTGAAGAAGATGAAAGAACAGTAAAGAAAAACGAATTTGATTAAAAGTGGATGAATTTGAGACTCTATCTTGTACTGAGTCAGAAACTCAATTGTGCCTAATAGGAAAAAAAAAAAAAAAGAAAAGAAAAAAATATTTTCTTTCTGTATTGGAAATAGGAAAGGGTGTCACACATTTTCTTCCTTTAAAACAAAATAGTTCCATAAAACAGGACTTTTTCTGAGGAGCCAACTCCCAAACCCATCAGGCCTGTTTCAGATTAAGGGGAAACTAGCACCATAACTCTGCCTGGGACCACTGCAGCAGAGTGGAAACACAGAATTAATGTGACAATCAGCCTACACCTAGGGGACAGCTCAGAGAGTATGTAGATGGGGTAAGGAATTAAGAGAGGTAGCACATGAGAAGATGTGTCTGTGCCACACAATAATGCTAGTTTTGTGCAGTTTATCATTCTTACTCGCATGAGAAAATGGGATTCAGGACTGCTGGTAGAAGGATGTGAGGGTACATGGAGTTAAAAAAAAAATTCTTGTTGATAAATTATCAGTGGCTTCAAATCTTAGGTCTGTAGTGACGCTTGATTTTGTACCGATTACTATTATTATTTTTGAAATGGACACTTGTACACAGAAGAAGGAAGTAGATGACCTGAAATGGCCCTGTCCCTCTAGGGATGTCAGTCCAACATTGCAGGGCACACACAGCAGACCTACCCTTGGAGAGAAGGTGGTAGAATTCTTTGAAATTTTTTTCCCTGAGCCTTATTACACTCCAGTGAGCTTGTTTTGAGGTAGAGACAGATGGCGGTTCAGTGTCACATATGTAATATTTGTGTGCATAGATACTCATTAACTTATGATGGAGACATGCTGTCCTAAAATATGACCTCTTGGAAGCCAGAGGAATATGCAACTATGTGTCACACCTCCCTCTTTCTTTCGGGAGATGGTAACTCCCAGGAAAGCTTTTCTGATTTTTTTCCCCTGAAGCAGCTTATAAGTCCTCATAGAAGTGTTGCCCCTATGCCTGAAGGAAAGGCACGCTTCCGAACACAAAGGGAAGAATATGAAGAAACAGGACTGCTAAGTAAGCTTCCTCACTCAGCTCATTCCTGTGGTGTAATCTTCGACAACAGTCCACTCTTCATCCAACCTAGCTTCAGAACACACAGGTTAACCAGGCCCGGTGTGCAGTCTGTCAGCCCGACTCCCTGAGAGGCCGAGGTAAGGGGAATTCATGCTTCAAGGCAGCCTAGACAATGTAGTGAGACCTTCTCAAGTAAGAAGAAAAAAGGAGAGCTGTGATTATAGTTCAATGTCAGAGCCCTTGCTCAGCATTCATGAGGCTCTAGGGTCAATTCCAAGTACAAAAAAGAAAAAAAAAAAGGAAAGAAAGAAAAGCAAAGCTTGGGGAGGAAAGGGTTTTGTCTTACAGTTCACAGATCACACTCCATCACTGAGGGAAGTCACAACTCAAGGCAGACATCTGGATGCAGAACTGAAGTAGAAACCACGGAGAAATGACGATTCCTGGCTTGTGCCCACAACTTTCCCAGCCCGCTTTCATATACAACCAAGGACCACCTACCTAGGAATGGTACCCCCCCACACCCACACACACAATGGGATGGTTTCTCCCACATCAATCAGGCTTGACTGGAGGACCCTTAATGTTTTGTTTTTTCATTGAGATTCCTCTTCCCAGACAGCTCCAGCTTGGGTCAGAAAACTAGCCAGCAGGGCTGGAGAGATGGCTCAGTGATTAAGAGCACTGACTGCTCTTCTGGGGGTCCTGAGTTCAATTCCTAGCAACTACATGGTGGCTCACAACCATCTATAATTAGATCTGATGCTCTCTTCTGTCATTCAGTCATACATGCAATATATACATAAATAAATAAATAATGAAAAAAAAAAAAAACTAGCCAGCACAAAGGTCTAGCCATTTCTTTGGATCTTCGTTTCTTTTTGAAGACTCTCCAGCTACCTGGACCTTACGTGAACCCACTTCTTTGTGTTTCTCTTGTTAGCTTGTCTTTTATTACAGAGGCCTCTTTCATGGATTGAGAGGGATGGTAGTAGGGTGGCTACTCTTCCTCCTTTTCACATTAAAAAAAAAAAATCATTGCATGGGATGGAGGCGAGAATGGAGTTGCTTAGTCATCTTTGCTGTTCCTGTTAGGGACTTGAATCTGTTTCTTGAAACCAGCATGCTGTTCAAGCTGTTCCCTACATCTGCAATTCAAGGCCCTCCCGAGGTGGAAGTTTTTAGACAAACCTGTCAGGGACTTACTTACAAGGCGGAAAACACAGTTTTGAGGGGAAGCAACATAAAACAGAATGCAACTCAGCCTGGAGCATACCCAGTGTTTTTCTTGTCATGTTTCTTTTTAATTGAAAAAAAAACTTGAAGACAAAAAGAAAATGAACACTTATAAACTGGATATTAACTTAATTTGCATTCCAGCTGGATGACCCCCACCTACATGTTTGCAGTGCCTTGGCAACATGGCATTTCTTAAACTACTAGTTATCCTGAGGAAGGGCTAAGCGGAAATCAGCGCGTCTCTGGAAGCTTTCTCCACCTGCTGGAGATTGCACTATTGGCCCAACCCTTCAGAAGGCTGGGCAGGCATAGTGAGAGGAAAAACCTCACAAACCCTTAAAGCCAAATGTGGAGAGAATGAATAGAGACCATATTCAACCCTTGCCAGTCAACCATGCTCTCTTCTCCAAATATCCACTGTCAAATGATATGCTTGACTTACAGGAGGCTTGCTTTAGAATGGAGACCCTTTCAAGTGGCAAGAAAAAAAATAATTAACCTACAATACAAACTTTTATTCTTCTTTTGAAAATTCATTAAATAATAAACTTGAAATAAATATATTCTTAAAGAACCAACTTATAATTTATCAAGGTATGAGCCCTATTCGGTGACCCATACTTCATAACCTAGCACTCAGGAAGTTGAGTCAAGGAAATCAAGTATTTGTGGCCACTGGGGGACCCATAACAAGATACTATCTTGAAAACCAAAAAAGGTTAAAGTTAAGTAAAAATATTTGCATCGTGGTTTGCAATAAAAGTAATCTATGGATACTACAGGTAACAGCTGACAGATACTCCATCAAAGATATCAAATAGATTCAAACCTGAAATTTGGAGAACTAAAGGGTTGTGTGGTGAGGGTTTGCAGCTTTATGTAATAGAGGACAGCATTCCAAACATAAAGCCATCAATTTCCCAATGCCCTTGCTGTAAAAGCTTTCAATAAACTCCACTCTTTTGTCTTAAAGAAAGGCAGAGTAGGTTGCAATGCATCCCTGGTGTTAAAGGGCTAAGATCCAGATGCAATCACTTTCTGTCTGGGTTCAATCTTTTGATTTAACCAACACATATTTATTTGGTAATCATGATGTAGTAGACCCCGAAGACAGAACACCTAGCAAGATAAGACAATGGTACAAAGCCAGTCATTTTGCCATTCTGAATCTGTGACTGACACTGAAAAATAGTATTAACAATGAGAAGCCTTACTTCCCTTATGGGTACTTGTAAGGCTTTGTGAAGAAATCCACAAAAGTATTTTAAAATCATCATGACCTATGGTGCCACACATTCTCACTTCTTGTAATTTACTTCTAATTTATCAAAGGAGGAAAACATGTTTCATGGGGGCTGGAGAGATGATTCAGCTATTAAGAGGACTGGCTGCTCTTGGGAAGGACTGGGGTTCAGTTCTCAACACCCTCCTGGTAGCTCATAATCACCTGTAACTGGGGACCTTGTGGCCTCTTCTGGTATCTGTGAGTACTGCAAGCATGTACTGCACATAAACTCCTGCAAGTACACACATGTACATATAAAAATAATTAAAACATGTACATTAAAATAAAGTATATCAAACTTATTATTTCCTTTCAGTTGTAACCCTTTCTTTGTCCTGAGCAGACTTCTGTGGACTCACAGCATTTTTTTTTGTTGTTGTTTTTATTTTTTGTTTGTTTTGTTTTTTTTCAAGACAGAGTTTCTCTGTGTAGCTAAGGCCTATCACTCTGTAGATCAAGCTAGACTTGAACTCACAGAGCTCCTCCTGCCTCTGTCTCCTGAGTGCTGGGATTAAAGGCATGTGCCACCACGCCCAGTAGGACTCATAGCATTTAAGGCAGGGGTGACACTAATTCTAACGTCTTCAGCATCCCACACAATTAAAATCGTTGGATCCAGCAACTCAACTCTTTCCTAAGTAGGGAATACTTTTTCTCAAATCTTATTCAGAGCCAAATATATATAGACAGATGCCACCCGGCTGCTCTGACACATGAAAGGGGTTGGTCCTCCAGTTGTAGACCCTGAGGCTCATATTGGAACACTAGGGAGCCCAAGACATTTTGAAAACCACTCCATTCCTGTGGTTGAACATTTAAACGGATGGACTTTTGAGTGACACAGGCTAGACTTCCATCTTGACTCCACTAGAGTTTCTTCTTCAAACCTCACTTTCTGGCTCCATGTAATGGTGCTAATGCCAGTACCACTCCAGTGGGTACTGTGGGAACTTCATCACTTCACCCACAGAAAGTTCTTAGCATGCAGTCTGGAAGGTACAGAACCAATTCACTAATTAGTATCAATCTTTCTCCACTTCAAATTCACCCATATGTGATTGGCACGGTAGTTTTCACAAATCATTGCACTCCACATGTCCTTGCCCCAATTTCAAGCTTTATAACACATCTCTCTTTGCTATTGTCTGCCAAGGAAACGGCATCACTGATCCTATAGAGGATGAGTGACTCCAGGTGTGTGTAGGGATGGATATTTTGTTATGTCTGCCACCATATTTACTTCTATACAGCTGTCATCAAACTCCACTGCCCCATCAGTGGATAAATGTGTGATAATATGTGTGTTGGCTTTTGCCAACTTAGCACAAGCTAGAATTGTGTGAGAAGAGGAGAAGAGGAAACCTCAATTGAGATAATGCCCCAATCAGATTGTCTTCTAGGCAAGACTATTGAGCATTTTCTTGGTTAATGATTGGTGTCGGAGGGCCCAGCCCACTGTGAGTGGTGTCATCCCCTTACAGGTGGTCCTGGGTTGTGTAAGAAAGCAGGCTGTGCAAGCCGTGGGAGCAAGACAGTAAGGAGTGTTCCTCCGTGGTCTCTGCTTCAGTTTCTATCCCCAGGTTCCTGCCCTTACCTTTCCCTCAGGGAGGGACTATAACCTGTAATATGAACTAAACCCTTTATCACAACAACAGAGACTCAACTAAGACAACATATAAACATGACGGACAAAAATGCCTAAAAGGAGAAAAATGCGACAACTCCAGGTAGTGTGTGTGTGCTCCAACTAGGACATGAGTAGCAAGAACAAACCTGTTACCCGGTGGAGAAAGTTGGCAGTATTCCGGAGGGAATAGGCTTGAAGTGGCAGGGGAAAGACCTATAACCCAAGTTGAGAATGATGCCTGGGGATCATGGAGGAAACCTGCGACCTTTACAGAAAGGGTCACGGGAGACAAAACTGAGTTCAGAGAGAGCAACACGTTTCCTTAATAGGCTCAAGTGGAGTTTAGAAAGTACTGGGGCTGGAGGAGTCAGGAGGAGGGACCATCTGCTTGGGGGCTCCCCACCCAGTACCCACATCCACACAAAGGTGACTATATCTTGCTCCCTCTTGCTCCTCCTCCCACCTGCTCTTCCTGTGTATTTCTATCATGTAACAGTATCGTCCAATGAGAGTCAAGCAAGCAGACCTGCCTGTCATCCCTCAGTCACTGCTAGCCTGCTCATACCACATTCAGTAAGTCACCATGACACTAATATCTACTTGCAACATTTTTAATTCTGTTCACCAGTGTCTGTTCCTGCATGTTACCAGAACCTCTGTGACTATTTCAACTGCCATCTTCCATGTCCCTTGAGTTCCTCTTTCCCCTTCTTAGCTCTATCTTCAAAGACATCTTTTTAAAAAAATGTGCATGGGATCATGCTAAATGTTCCTTTTAGCCCCAGGATGTCTCAAGTCCTTTACAGAGGCTTGTCACAGTCTGCATCTAACCTCTTCTCTTGGTTCTTTCTCTTTCCATTTTATCCAGTCTGGGCTTCTTTCAGTTCTGTCACTGTCTAGTATTCAAGCATACATTGCTCTCACAAGAATCACTTTCCTTTCATGCCACATCTGTCCTGACGCCACACTACACCAACCCTCACATACCCACTGGGTCATCATGTCCTACCGCAGTGGCATGGTTCACACCTCCTGTTCCTGTAGGTCTTCGGTTTAAAGATCAGCTTCCTGTGAGAAACCTACTTAGATGCACACCTTAGAGCCACAGTGCATGCTCTCCTACCCCCACCCCACCCAGCACACCCTCCTTCGCGGCACAAATCATTGCTGTCATTCAATGTCTGTATCTCCCGCTAGAGCTGATGGTTGGTCCACCAGGCAATGACCCTGTGAATGCTTTGTATAATATGTGTAGCCATCAGAACTGGCCAGAATAGATGCTCAATAAATATCTGGGAAATGAACCAAGAGTGGATCACTTAAGTGCCCTCTGGAGTCAGAGAATAAAACAAGGACCTAGAGACATTTGGGAAGCCATGCCATTGGGATGGATGAGTGTGAAAAAGGAAAAAAAAAAAAAAAACAAACAAACAAACAGGGATGAATCTGCCAGTCTACCACCTAGGAAGAAGTGGCGTCAAAGACACAGGCTGATAGCTGTACTAGAAGCATATTTTTTTTAAAATTTAAGTATAAATGAATAGAGACATACAAGGGTCATCCTCCTGAAGGCTCCCTATACCTTTGATGAAGATGAGTTCTGTACAACTAAAAAAGTTTACTAAAACAGAAACCTTGCTCTATCCTTGAAACATACTCAACTAGGGTGGTTTTATTGTTGCTGCTCTTTAAATTATGACTTGTGCTGAATCATATTTTAATTTTAAATCTTTTCCCTTAAGATAAGTATGAAAAAAAACAACTGGAAGAATAAATCACATTTTATAAAATAAGTAGTAGGTACTGTAATTTCACAGCCTCCAACACAGCAGATAACTGCTGGATATTTCTCAGCATGATGATAACTGGTTTCAGGCCTCTGCTGCCTGTCGCCTCCCTCTGCCCATGGTGGACACCTTGAGGAAAAGGATCATCTCACCCACACAACACCAAGTTGGGAGCAGAGCGTGCAGCAAGTGGTGAGTAAAGATTGATTGATTGTCAGGAGTAGACGTGAGTGGAGGGAGTCAGGATGGAGGTGCTTGTTCAACATGAATCTGAGTGGAGGACTCCGGCAAATGCCGTGCGTGCGTGCGTGCATGCGTGCATGCGTGCACGTGTGTGCCTGTTTCTGCTCCTCATGATAACCCTAATGAGAAAATGAGCTTGGAACTGTTAGACTTCAGCAAAGCCATACACCATCAATTGGGCAAGCTGCATTATATAGTAAGTTCCTTCAAGCTTATTGTCATCACGGGGTACTTCAACATTCATCTTGTTACATCTGTTTCCTTTTGTTGGTTTCCTCTGACTGAGATTTAATGATCATTGAATTTGCCTGGGACAACTTGGGGTTCTTGAGACATGGTAATAAAAATATGAGCTCTGACACACAGTACATAGTTTGATGGCAGATACAGATTTCAATAGATATATCCTACAATATGCCATGCATCTAATAAAACTGGGGTGTTAACCTTGGGAAAGAATATGACAGGAAACACTAGGGCGGTTAGGGCTTGGGGATAAAGACAGTGAAGACGGTAATGGGAACAACTGACATTAAATGACACCAGGCTAAACTCCTCACATTCATCAATGTCCTACTTTAGCAAAAGTAAATAACCTGTCACTTTTCAGTTCCCATAGGAGATCCAGTTGATGCCACTGTGTACTTGGGATACTGTACTACTGAGTTAAAGGACCTGTTCATTTACCTTTCACAATTCACTAACAATGTTTTTAACTGTGTCTTCTGTTTTTAAGAGAAGGAAGGTGGGAGATGTGAGTCAGTAGAGAAGAAGTGCCTAGCATGCAAGAGGTCCTGGGTTCAATGCCCAATCCTGAAAAACCAGATGTTTTTGTGTTATACCTCTTGCACTGAATCAGTTCTCTGAAGGTCAGAACACTTTCTTCCGCTGTAACCTCAGTATTTACTACATGGTACAGGATCAAAACACAATTCCCTGACAAATTCCAGAGAAAAACATTTTGTTTGCCTCATATCACACTCTAGATAAGCAGATCTCCACAAGTGGGTTGTGACCACTTTGGGAGTTGAATGACTCTTTCACAGGGGTCACCTAAGACTATCAGAAAACACAAATATTTGCAATTTAACACATAATTTAAAATTCCTGACAGTAGTAAAATTACAGTTATGAAGTAGTAACGAAATTAATTTTATGGTTGGGGATCACCACAACATGAGGAATTGTATTAAAGGGTCACAGCATTGGAAAGGTTGAGAATCACTGCTATAGATGAAGCCCTGGCCATCAAGAACCTTGCAATTTTCTCAAAAAAAAAAAAAATCCATATAATGTGGTCAGTGGCACCAAGCATGCACTGAGCATGTGCAGAAGACACATCTTATTGACTGCAGCTAGAGTACTGGGCTTTGTGTAGGGCACACGTCTCTGGAAAGCCATTGTTGGGGCACTTCGGCTCCCTTCTGTCCGGCTTTCTACTCACTAGCAATCTTTTGCTGGAGACTCCATGTCTACATCCCTCTATGCATATTACCTGTGCAAAGGTACATTTCCCAGATGACACCATTCCCAAAATCATTACACAGGTAGTGGAAGATGGCCCCAGCATGTGGCCCCGCCTACCATGCATAGAAATGGCTAGAGAGAATGGACTGTTGGTAGGCCAACATTCTGGAGTGTGATTATGACTCCAAAGAATTCATTTGGCTCCAGACCTCCAGCAATGATGGAGGATGAAAACCGAAATCTAAAGTGAGCCAGCTACAAAGATAGGAGTACTGGACACATAAGAAGAGAAGCAATACATAGCCAAGAAGCAGGCCCTGATTTTTGTAGGATAGGGCCTGGCAAGGGCAAAGCCATGGTCCCAGGAGAGTGAGAGGAGGTAAGATCCTGAGGGCAGGGCTGATACAACTCAGAAACCAGCTATGAACTCCCAAAGACCTGGGGTCAGAGTTTCTGTCCAGCCAACTCTTAGTGGTTATTTGATGGCGGAGAACATTAAAAGACTTCCGGTTGCCCCTGTCAGAACTAAGGTACAATCTAACTTCTAGGCTAGCTTCCCAGGACTGGGTAAAGCCCAGACTAGCCGGACTGACCTAACTCATGTTGACTACCAGCTGGATAAACGTCCTCTGCTTCGGAGCTTTGTCAGGGAGAGACAAAATGTCATCTCTAGCTTTGGTCCCTTGGCAGTAGCCACCAATCCACTTAAGAAGGGCCATAGTGAGTGCTCATATTCAAGGAGCATAATGGCTGGGAACCGCAGATGTTCGTTTCCATTGCCCCATCGTGCGACTGCCAGAGACGAGTATTCCCAGCCACAGACATTAGTGAAGCGCCACAAGGATGAAATGGAGCCAACTCAGAAGCTGTATAAGAATGTGAAAGAAATGCAGGTTCTCCTGGACCAGCTGGAGGACATAAGGCAGCCTCAAAAGTCAAAGGTTCAGGCTGAACATACTTTTCTAGAGTGCCTAATCAAAAAACATACCCAAGAAGAATCAAGAGAATCCAAGGAAGGGCTATGTCCAAGAATGTGGTGAAATAGGAAAAAGGAAGCATGTAGCCTCAAGACACATGAAGCAAACTACAGACCTTCAATCCTGGGACAAGAAGAATCAGACTGACCTCCAACAGCATATACAGATAGTGGCAAGGCAAAGGGCAAGACCAGAGAAGAGCTTGAGTGAACAAGACCTTCTACCTAAGGTGAAGATAGAAGAGACACAGCCAAAATCAGCCCTGGAGAAGACCCAGGTTTGGGAGCTGTTAGCCAATGAGAATTACCCTGCCATCAACAGAGAGAACCAGCAGCTATGGAAGAAATTAAAGCAACTTGCTCAAGACTATTACAGAGTGGAAGAGACCAGAAAGCAGCTACTGAAACAAAAGCAAGACCTGAAGCACCAACGATGGGACTCTGTGATCCGTGGGACATCAATAACCCTGGCAGAGCAAAAACATAAGCAACAATGCCCAAAGAACTTGAAATGCTCAAGACCCAGGTGAGTGGTCTCCATGCCCTCAGATCAGAACAAATCTGAACTAGTCTCCACCATGCCGGATGCAGTAAGAGTAACAGAGGAAACCAATTTAGACCTAAGAGAGCAAAACATAGCACAGCAGCCTCCTGGAAATTGTGCAGCAGCTGACCCTGGACTGGAAAACCCTGACTCTGGAAATGAGAGCCCATCCCTTTACCCACATTTCTGGAAGAGACTCGGCTTTGTTGCTTCCACCTCAAGGGTTTAGAGCAATGGCTCTTTGAGGTTGCTTGCCAGTGAGAGTGAGAAAGAGCTGGAGCAGAGAAGACTTGAAGTTCAGCACTAGGTGAAGCAGATAATAAACTGTTACAAGGACCTACAGAGACACAGAATGCAACGTCTCAGGACAGCTGAGAGTGTTTAAGTGGCCTGCTGAGGTCACATTCTGGTCTGATTCAGAAAGGAACTGGGATTCCACTATGGACTCTGGTACAATCTCATGCAGCCCGTCTCACTATGGTGCCGCTGTTGTCTCTAAGCTGTGCAAAGAGCCTCTGAGTCACTGGGGAGCATGCAGGGCCTGGTGGGCTGCCCTAGGCTGGTGGAATAGTGGGAAGGAAGAGATCCTGGGTCCTGTGGGTGTTGAAATGCTCATGAGAGATCAGTGAGGGGTAGGGACTCTACAAGACAAATGACACAGCTGGAGTCACAAACATAAAGGACACACGCTGGCTCAGTCCCCTGATTCACCGGTGACTCAGCATCTGTGGGGGGCGGGGGATATACACAGCCTGGGCTGTATTTTGGAAAAGGGCAGTGAGACAAAGTTCCAGAAAGTCCCTGTGCTCTCTTCTGCCACCGATAACAGAAAGAACAATCACCAGCAGTGACAATTACACAGAGGCCAAACTTTCATATTAATTAAAAGTTGTGTAATGTATATCTTGGCCAATTTTTCAATCCCCAGGAGCTATAATTGGCCCCAGTAAGAGACAGCTTCAAGCCAAAGACAATGCAAGGCTTGACTTGCAGATCAATGCTCACATCCTATTTCTGCCATACATGAGCCATGCAGTATGGGAAGGTCACATGACTTCCTTAATATACCATGAGATAGCCAGCCCTATCCCAAATGTAGGAATGCATGCTGGTTAACATGCAACCTGTCATATTCAGTGCTCAATAAAGGGCCAAAGCAACGGTAGTAGGAGTAACAAAATGTTCACCCTGTGTGTCTCTCTCTGCTATTATTGCTGAAACCAAGGTGTTAGACATAAGCCGCGTTCCTGTTCTGGAAAGTGACTAATTCTGTGAAGAATACCCAGGGAGGAAGAAAAGCTTCTTGAAGGGTGTTACAAAATATCATGCTATTTTGACACTAGCGCCCATGAGACAGTGCGGGACAGGAACAGAACAAATGCATGCCCTAACATGACCGGTTCCAGCAAAGGAGAGGGAACTGTGGAGCCAGGCAGTCAGAGAAGGCTCATAAGGAGGTTAAAATGGCGGCTGGGAACACCCACTGTGCGTGTGTCACCACCGAATGGCCTCTGGTTTCTCCTACAAATTGTATCCTTCAGGTCTTCAGCATATTCATGAGGGCCTTTGATATGTGTGGCTCCTTTAATTCAAGACCTCCACATATCCATCTAAACTGCAGATCTGAAGTCTAGAGTCTTATCTAGGTAGGAGAAAAGTGTTTTTTTATTCTTTCATCCCTTCCTTTTCTTTTTCCTTTCTTTCTTATTCTTTCTAGAATAACTGTCTCAGACAACCCAGGAGGAAATTGTAAAAGGTTTGCCCCCCCCCCCAAAGAAAAGGAGTAGGGAGAAGTCTAAAGAGATGGTTCAGTTGGTTACATGCTTGCTTTACCATCATGAGAACTTGAATCCATCCCCTAGCACCCATGTTAAAAACACCAGGTATAGAAGTCATATCTCTGCAATCTCAGCCCTGGAAAATCAGAGACAGAAAAATCCTAGACAGAAACCATGGTGATTAAAGAAGGCGCCTAAGTTGAGTCCCCTCCATTGAACACACACACACACACACACACACACACACACACACACACACACACA
>CAJQZJ010032244.1:455080-467611 GCA_907164525.1 Lophiomys imhausi
ACACACACACACACACACACACACACACACACACACACACACACACATACACACAATTTTAAAAAAACATTAGCAAGAGGGTTTAGCTCTTGCTGCACGAGCTGCTCTTACAGAGGACCCAGGTTTGGTTTTCAGCACCACATGGAGGTTTAAAACTGTATTCCACTGGCTCTGACTCCCTCTTCTGGCTTCCACAGATATCAGACATGCACACATGTGATACATTTACACACATGCTGCCTAAACACTCACACACAGAAAATGAAAATAAATAAATCTTAAGAAAACAAACCACTTGCAAGATCAAGCACTTATGATTTGGCTTCATGAATGAGTTTGGGAGAGCTTAATAGATGACAGAAAGACATAAGATAGATAGATGATGATAGGGAGATAGATAGATAGATAGATAGATAGATAGATAGACAGACAGATAGGTAGATAGAAAGATAGATAGACAGAGACAGACAGAGAGATAGGTGATAGGCTGACCCATGAAAATCCTTTAAAAATGTAGTGGTATTTGTATTGCATATGTACATATGTATACTTGCCTGTAAGTATGTACTTTTTAAATTCCTCTGGGGAGTTGAGTTGTGTTTTATTAAGCCCACATGGAGAAGAATATTTTCCAGAGACTAAAATAGAACCAATGATTTGGACTAGGACTCAACAGACTACAACCTGCAAGTCCTAATTAACCTAGTAATCAGGGCTGGGTTTACCTGTTGTCGAGTCTGAGTCACACTCTAGTATAGCTGAGTAGCCATGGAGATCATACAGCCCATAAAGCCTAGAAATGAGTTACTATGTTTAGAACCATATATCATAGCTGAGCAGTTGCTGGTCAATAATTACCAAATATCTAGAAGTGACCAAAGGATTTTATACTACCTTTTTTTTTTTTTTTTGTCCCTGCTCCAGTTGGTGAACCCACACATCAACTAATCTGCTATAGCTTGGCGCTCACTCCATCCTCCCTGGAATAAGGAGTGGTGGAGAAAGAGACTGGCAATAATTCCGACAAGGATCCTTGGGCCAGGCTTTCTTTTCAGACTGCTGGGTAGAGGTTCTTGGGCAATGGAATTGTTATCGTTCTAAATAATTCAAACAGGCTTTGTAGCTGCTGGCTCCAAGTCAAATATGAGCACTTATAATTAACAGCAATGCGCTTAAAATATGCTAATGCTCCCAGCATGTTAAAACAAAGTGCAGACCAACACCATATCCTCTCTTCTCAACCCACAATGTCTCACCCTGTGAGCATTTAAAAATAATGCTATCAGACTGGTAGAAGACTGTTTTTTCCCCCTTTATTCTTTTTACATAAGTGCATTTTTTTTTTTTTGCCAGTATGGTACTGTATGCCACAGTACATTTTTTTCTTGTGTTACAACCTAGGTTAACGAACTGTCTTTACTCCATTTTAAATTGCTTGCTTACATTTTCAAAGTGTGTTTTCATTGACATGTTAATTTGAGAATATTTTTGCGTGTTTGTTTCTATTATGGATCACCCTCATTTTGCTTACTTATTGGAAGATCAATTCATGTGTGTAAATTGAAGATGCATTTCTGTATTCTTCAGCCCCATGCAAAAAAAGATCGTGAGCAGGGTGTGGAACAGCTCTATTTGCAAATCTAATCTTAGTACCGAGCAGGGCATTAGGAATCATGTTGTATGTGCTTCCTAATCAACAGTGCGTCATGTGCTAGGGTTTCTGGACCCTCCTCTTTGGGTTCCCATGCAACTGTTATTTCACTTTCAAGTCTGGGTTTGCTAAGCTGGGCTGCCAAACACGGATGGCCTCTTTCTGGGAGCTATTTGTGAAAACATTTTTTCATCCTTCATCAATGTTACCCATCTTTAGTAGTGTGTTAGTAGCTCAAAATGAGGACCTGAAATCTGTTTCAGTGTAACTAAAATATCTCTAAGAAATGGGATAATGTCAAGCACTAAGATATGACCTTCTCAGCCGGGCGGTGGTGGCGCACGCCTTTAATCCCAGCACTTGGGAGGCAGAGGCAGGCGGATCTTTGTGAGTTCGAGGCCAGCCTGGTCTACAAAGCGAGTCCAGGACAGCCAGAGATATTCAGAGAAACCCTGTCTAAAAAAAAAAACAAAAAAAACAAAAAAACAAACAAAAAAAAAAAGATATGACCTTCTCATTACCTTGTAGTTAATTATTCTACATTCTCAGCCTTGTAGGATGGATTTTGCTCCTGTCACTGGTAGAATCCTCATGAGAAGACTTGCAGACTGGCTCTGGGTCTTCTTCATTCTACCAGTGGACATCATCTTGGAGAAAGCAACGTATCAGGGGCCACCATACAATGACAGTCTCCCTATCTATCTACAGTACCTTCCTGAGGCCATATTTTCCTCTGGTGGTGATGTGTTTGCTGACTGAATTATAGAAGCAAACCTGGATTGGAAGTCAGAGCCTGGGGCCTCAGCTCTAACAATAACCTGCTAGTTGACTGCAACAGGCATCAACCCCCCTCTAGGATCTGGCTGCCTCACATGTGAAGTTAAATCAGCATTAAGTTTCTCCGACAAGAAGGGAGGCTGTTGAGCAAGCGTAACCAGTTCACAGTTGATCAATCTAAAGAATGGGGATGTGCACAGCTTGGAGTATAAGACTCTCTACAACAAACCAAAGGGGGCATTGCACTATTCCCATTTTCAGATGGTTCAACCATAAGCCTCTCTATATTTGCACAGGGAGTTAAAAGCTAATGGTGTACACAGGCCTTTATGCAGAAATCAAATTTTTGGGACAAGTTTGTCAAAGAAGAGTGGTTATCCCACCTCGCCTTAGTTAGATGCTGGCCTCTCTATGTAGCCTAGACAGGTCTAGAACTCAACAAGGAGACAAGACTGCCCTTGAATGCATAGAAATCTATCTGCCTCTGTTTTCTGAGTGATACCATTAAGGGTATGTACCACCACACTCAACAAGATCCAGAAGTTTTTGATACATCCATTGCCTTTGCATTATTGATTCTTAATATGTGTGGTTGTCATCATTCCATGACAATATTTGCAGGGTTGATCGCTCAGATCTTGACTAAGCCCATGGTATATAAGGGGAGAAACAAAAACAATCTCTGATATTTCAAAGATGCTTTTACGCTATTTGAATTTTCCTAGAAACAATCTCCCCCCCCCCCACCCCGAAACACATCTGAGTGTAGGCTAATGAAGTGACACAAGATGGGCTGGCTGTTCACAGATTAACCACATTTAACTGGAAGGTCTGATCTTTGAGTCACATGATTATCAGCCTGTTGATCTCTAAGGATAAAGGAAAGGTAGAAGGTGAGTTCAGCTACATGGCCTTGAGCTAATCAACCATGCTATATAATGAAACCCATAAATTCTAGACTTCAAAGCATGTTGATCTTCCTGGATGGTAAACATGCAAGTGTACAAGGAGGAGTAACAAACATCCTGATTTGAGGAGGAAGCAAGAAGCCTTGCATAAAAAGGAATACTTTTTCATATACTTTAAATTCTCCAGTTCTATGTCTCTTGGCAGTTGGTTAGCGCTGATCCATAGCCTTTAAAATAAAAGTAGAATAAAAACATAGCACTTTCCTGAGCTCTGTGAATATGCAGCATATTATTAACCAATAGATCCGTGAGAACCTCCGAATTTATAGTCAATGGGTCAAAAGTGGGAACTACATAGTGAAAGAAGTCTTGTTAGAAATCAATGCCGTTGACCCTGTGAAACCGGAGTGGACAATGGCATTTAGTTTTAGAATCATAATGCAGCACTCCAGCCTGCCTGCCACACCAGGGTTTTGCATGGGGATATGTCAGACACTCTCACTGTTTCTTCCCGAACAATCTTCTTCAGAGACCTTCACAACTAGTTCCATTGCTCTCTTAAGTCAGCTAAAGTATTTTATTTAGACCTTCTGTCTAAAGTTTCCTGCCCTCCCCCACCATCCTTCCCATATTGCTTTTCTCTGTCCCTATTTTCTTTTCTTCTTTGGGGCACTGAATTTCTAATATACTATGTAATTTGCTTAGGATTTTACATACTAAGTGAGTCTCTGGTAAGATGTCTGCTCTCTGTGGGTTAAGACTCTTCCTGTAGGCACCATGTTATGCCCAGTACTTACCACACTGACCAGTTGTTCTACATGCATTCACTTAAAGTTAGGTAAATGAGGTTGTTACATAGTCATGTGCATGATCCTTATTTTCATATTTGGGAACCTTGATGCATATGGCTAACATTTTATAGCTCTCTTGAAAAAAAAAACGTGAAAGTGCTCATTTTTCTACATTTTTTTCTTCTTAATATATAAATCTTCTTTGATAGCATTCTAGCAGTAGTTCTATTGACAGGCTGTCAAGGGTTAAATAATAGTATTAGAACATAAAATTGGCTTAGCTGAAAATTTTTTTTCTCCACAGAAGATCGGTTGAGACGCAGTTAGTGTATTAGAACATAAAATTGGCTTAGCTGAAAATTTTTTTTCTCCACAGAAGATCGGTTGAGACGCTATCAGTGAGATCTCCTAGGTGTCCTTTCATGGCAGTCTCCACAGGCAAACACAAAGTGGTCACTGTCTTGGTTGCTCATCATATATGACTGACCAAAGAGAAGGATTTGTCTTTTAAGTTACAACTTGCTAGTTTCTACTCTGAACACCGAGGTGATCCTTGACCTTTACTCCTTTCCTTCTCTGTGATAATACCTGTAGATTCTGCTTACGATTATGTTTATGGTATGTATATGTGTACCTGCATGTGTGTAAGTGCCCTGTGTGAGTGTAGTGCCCATGGAGGTCAAAAGAGGGCATCGAATCCCTTGGAACTGGAGTTACAGGTGATTGCGAGTCACCAGGTGGATGCTGGGAACTGAGCCCAGGGCCTCTGCAAAAATAGCCAGTGCTTTTAATGACTGAGCCATCTCTTCATCCCTCACATGCAGATATTTACTAGGACTTATGAGAATTTAGAGGACTCTTCTTTGTATCTTTCTTGGTCTCCAAGGAAAGACAGGCTTGTAATTTTACAATTATTCTGTTCTTCCTGTTAAAACATGTACTTGTTACCTACACATTTTTTTTTATCTAAAAGACAATCCATTTGTTTACTTTCAAGAATTGTTGAGAGAGGAAATCTAGCCTGAAGCAGTGAATAGTCACAGAAAATTGTTATTTATTATGTTTTAGTGATTCAGACACTTAAAAATAATGAAAATACACAAAAACATACCATGTTCACAGAGGCCAAATTATGACCCAATTTTGAAAGTAAATTTTAAAAGTCATTTCCACAATCAAGTGCTGTCCACATTGATTTTCATTTTCCAGTGAGTGTAGATATTTAATTTCATTAAATCATTTTAAGTTCCCAAAATGCTCGATTGATAATAGGCTTCTTATGTGTGCTTGGCATGGTGACCTGAACTGACATTTCCAAGAAACAAAGGCTAAGTACATATACGCTTAGACCCAATACTGTGAAGAACATCTTGAAAGACCCTCCTGCATTCAGGAGTATATGTGGGTCAGGTCAAGACACAACAAGGGATCAATTTCTTCCTCTACGGTACTCAAAAAAGCAATTGTATGCAGTCTGTACAATGCAGATTTGGCAAAGGTTCTTTCCCACTCTGTTGGTTTCCTTGTCACTTGCCTGATTGTTTCCTTTGCTGTACAGAAGCTTTTTAGTTGTATGAGCCCACACACACCACTCTTGGCTCACTACTGTCCAACTCATGAATCGCTCTCAGTCCAAAACTATTTCTTAAAGATTCACTGTGATGATGTTTGTCTTGTAATAGTTTGTTGCCCAGATGCAGGCAGAAACTGGTCCAATCAGATGCTCACTAAGCCTGATGCTACCAGCCCACAAGGAAACCTATGAGGGTTACTGCAGTTTTTAATCTTTTTGTTCTTGTCTGGAAGCTTTTGAGCAACCATGTGACTGGTGTATGGCTAGGCAGGCTCCGGGAAACACAATTTAGTTGGTAAAGGAAAGGGACAGAGAACTCAGATCTTATTTCAACTCCTTTTCCTGCTATTATGAATCCCCAGGCAGAATTTGAATGCCCAAGAATCTTGAATGAACAGAATTAAGACCAACATTGATAAAATGTTCTCTGGTACAAATACAGTTAAAGTATTGAATAGGAGTTCAAATTGGAAACAAAGCAAGTAGAATTCAGCTAGAGATCACATCAGACAACCCTAGAGAGTTCTACTCCCCCAGAAATAACCATAGGCCTGAATTATTTGGCTACAGATGAAAGAAAATGTAATCTGTCTTACCCTGCATCAGAATAAGTTTGGTGCCCCTGTCAAGTGTGTTTAACGCTCCCATGGTGGGCTGTATTCTGTTTTGGGTATCATTTCCAGAAGGCTGTATTTCTGATCATGGGGTTTGCAGAGGAATGGAAAGATGGCCTTCAGAGAAGGACTATGGGAACTTTGCCTAAGAAACCTGGAAAACACAGTTTTAGGGTGAAGCCATGGTGGTGCCTGCCTCTATTCCAGCACTCAAGGGGCGTAGGCAGCTGCATCTCTGTGAGTTTGAGGCCAGCCTGATCTACATAGGAAGACCTTATCTCAAAACAAACAAACAAAAAACCCAAAATAAGCCCAGGTTTGGAGGTGTTGGTCTACCATCCTCAAACATCTGAAGGGAGGAGAAGAGAAACAAGCTTCCATGTCTATCAATCTAAATAGCATGTCTTCGGCCATTATTACATTCATGGTACCTGTAGGTGAGCTGGGATATGGAGATTAAATATGCCCCTGTCTAACATGCAGGTGCTTATAATTAAGTGAAATAAAACATAAACTATGCTCATCAGTTTCCTTACCGATTCCGTCAGCCACTAACTATGTGAAACTAATGGTTATTTTTTCCTCTGTCAACTCACCTGGGTCATGGAGTAGCCAGATTAAACTTTATCTGTGTATCTGTGAAGGGGGTCCTGAAAAAGACTGGCATTTGCTGAAATGACTCAAGGGAGCCATCTCTTCAGTGCCGTTTCTGTAGGCATTATCTGAACTTACTAGAGTCTAAAGAAGAGGAAGGAGCACCCATGTACCCCCTTCCCCCTCAAACTTGATAAATCTCTTTCCTTCTGTTGCTATCCATGGGCTGGGCTTTATACAACTGGTAGGTTCTTATGTATTCACACTTGGGTTGAATCATGTTATATTATTCCTAAGTCTCTCTCTCTCTACACACACACACACACACACACACACACACACACACACACACACAAACATACAGATCTTATGACTATATTACTAGGTATCTGAAGTACACAAATGCAATGACTTGGACAGTTACTCATCTTTGTCTGAATTTATTTAGAAAACAACACTGTCAGATGGTTTTTTGTCCTGAAAAGTGAATGTGATAAATATAAACTGTGTTCATTGTTTTTAGAAAGTCCTGTGGTATGAAGCATAATCATCAAAATCTTTTAATACAGAAATGGAACAAAAAAAGCTGGAAAAAGAATAAGAACTCAGGGCTTGAGACAAACCAAAGAGACAAGATGAGTCTTTATAAAGAAAGTGACCATTATCAAAGGACAAGAGGGATTTGGGTGGGGCAAGAAGGAATGTCCCAGGTTTGTGAGATTGTATGTCCTAAGGTGGAGATGTTGAGAAGTGGTGGTACTGAGGAAACCAACAAATACCTCTTGAGCTAGAGAACAGAGGGGTCTAAATTGATGGCAGCAGGTGGACAGGAGAGGAAAGGTAAGTTAGGAATTAGCATGCTAAGGAGTTGGGGTGTTCAGTGATCTTTCAAAACAAAACAAAACAAAACTCAGGAAAGCTGTTCTGTCTAAGTAAGGTGTGGAATCTTGAAAGACTGGACCTAGGAAAGCAAGTTCATGCATCTTTACAACAGCCCAAGCAGGAGCCTGAGGAGATCAGACACTGACAGTGTACAAAGACCTGGCTTTAGAGAATGTGTGTCTGAGGTGAAGACAGTTAGCTCCGTGCTCTAGGTTCTGGTTCTCCAACCTTCATTACAGAGAATGCTGATGCCAGGGACTTGCCCAGGAAACCATGAGAGTGATACAAGCTGACAAGCTGACCACTGGATGATTACCTCACATGAGGGGTGTACTGAAGTTTCTGTGGCTGTGGAGTAATCAGGGATGAGTCCAGCTAGAGAGTTGGCTATTGGCTGCTTAGCTCATGTAAGGAATCAAGTCTAGAGATGTAGACTGGGAGGTGGTCAGTGAATTTACAGGTTAAGATGTCATTGTCAAATGTAGACAGACTTGAGTTTGAACTCTGCTTTCTATAACTAGATAGCTGTGTGGCCTCAGACAAATTATTTATCATCTCCAAACCTTAATTTCCTTAATTGTAAAATGGGGAAAATTGCACATACTTCAAAGGGTTCTGCTTATTGCTTGCCATCTGGCTGTCATTTGTCACCATCATTGTGGGCCATCACCATCATTGCTGAAGCCATTAAAGTAGATGAACTTGGCTAGTAGCAGAGTAATTAAGTAGAAAAAAGGGTTGCAGAATGAGTCTCAGGGAGCAGTCACTAATAATATATGGCGAAGAGCAAAGCTGGAAGAAGCCCAGAAGCAGAGAGCAAAGCAAAAGGCCAGGCTGCAGAATACCACAAAGTGCAAGGGGACTGAATTTCAAGGAGAGGGTTATCAGAAATGACCCATGCTACAAAGAACTGAATGATAAAGGGGGAAAAAAAGAATATTCAACACAGTGGTCCAAAGGACAGCCTTACATACTGGATTATTAAGTATGTGGTAGGTGAGGGAGCCAATCACAAACATGGTGAGATTCAAAATGGATTTCAGGAATGGAGAGATGACTTAGTGGTTCAGAGCCATTGCTGCTCTCCCCAAGGACCCGAGTTCAGTATTCACCACCCATGTCATGGTCCCACAACTGCCTGTAAGTCCAGCTCCAAGGGATCTGACACCCTCTTCTGGCCTCCAGGGCACCTGAGCACATGTGGTCACACATTCACACACACACACACACACACACACACACACACACACACACACACACACACAAACACACACACACACACACAGAGAGAGAGAGAGAGAGAGAAAAGAAGCAAAATAGAAGTTTCACCCAGAATCTATGGAAGTAAAAACCAGATCCCAAAATGAACTCTGAGCTGGGAAACTTCCAGAAATTTCAAAGCACCTACAGACATATATGGACTTTGGGCCTATTATCTACTAAAAGGGTACCAATGGCTTAACCCCTTGGAGAGAATGGGATCTTCAAGAAGGACTTTATTTTTAAATGTAAGTTTTGGATGATGTGGGCAGTGAAGCCTTGAACATGCTAAGAACATGCTCTACCACCCAGCTCTGAGTGGAGAGTTCTCAGATAACTATGATGTGAACTCCACCGTTCCAAAACAGAGGTGATGCTCTTCTGAACCCCAATAGGGCTTTCACAGAAGACAGAAAGCACTAGATGGGAATTGTCCATGAACGGTGAGTAATGGCAGAAGTGGATGGGTGTTTTCACATGGTTTGCTTTCCACTGAGCATTTTGTAGCAAAGTATGCCTGGCTGCACAGGGTGGCCTGTTGGTTGTGACGTAAGATGAATGAGTGATTTGATGAATTGAGTCTGCACGGAGTTTTTTAGATTCTTCCCAAGAGGTTCATTGGAGGCCAATGGCACTTTAGAAAATACAGACCAAGGCAATGACAGCTGAAGCTAGAAGACACTGAATGTCACACACCAGGGAAGAAGGCTGGGATCACTCAGCAAGAGTCCATGAAGCACCCTTAAAGACAACCTAAAGAGAAATTGGATTTTAATAAGAACTGATGGCCTGGGGAAGTTTAGGAATGACAGCATAGTCGGTGAGGGTGTTCACCTCTCCTTCCCCTTCACCAGGAGGGAGCTGACAGAGGAGGAAACCAGTGAGTAGAAAGTAGAGACATTAAGGACTCCATTATTGTCCCACAGAGAAGGGATCTGCTAGGTTGAGTCCTCTGCAGGTATGGGAAAAGAAGTTCAACTGTGAAGGTTGGTCATATAAAACTACTTGTTTGCAGTTCTGAATTGGTACACTGGGATAGAAGAGTCCAGAACATTTTTATTATCTTAAGAGTGAGCTGACAAGTCTAAAAGGCCAGTGGAGGGCAGTTTTTGGAAAGCCGATAAAATCCCATAATCTTTTGTGCTTATTGTAGCAGTAGCCCAGTTATTAAAAAAAAGTGAGTGAGAACAAGGAAGTAAAGGCTTTGAGGATGTTTATTTATTGATCATTTTTAACAGATTGACAGCAAAAAATCAGCATTGGTGACTTGAAGAGGTGGCAGAAATGGATGAAGGCACCTGAAAGGCAGGAGGAACCTGGGATTGGCTGTGGGCTGAAGGAAGAAAGGAGACATGGCCAATCCACTAAACCAATGGGATAAGAATGTTGGAAAGATGAAGTCACAAAACAACAGAGTAGACGATATCAGTAGTCATGGCTCCCCTTCCTTTGCAAGCTAAGGAAAGCGTGGGAAAGAGGTGTGAGGATTGAGAGGCATTTCACTGTAGGAAAGAAGAATGAAGTTTTATAGTGAATGATTTTGATTCTCTGGTGGGCTGGGAGGGAAGCTCCCTCTGGATATGGACAGGCATGGTGGTTTTTGCCTGGAAGGGCAGAGTCTGCAAGAGTGAGTCAAAGCTAATTTGCATTCAAAAGGGAACAGGAACATAGACCTTTTTTCCTGTCAATGAGACACTTTGTCCTAGTGGTGCTGCCTTGCAGGCCCCCAGTCCTCACACGACTGCTGAAATGGGGCAGGGGACTGTTAAGTAGGGGGACACTCCACTCCAGAGGAGTGGGATGGAAGGGATTGGGGGTAGAGGGTGGGAGGGCGGGACTGGGAAGGGCTGAAAGAGGGTACTGTGATGGAGATGTAACCTGAAGTAATAAATAAAGATTAAAAAAAAGAATGATGTAGTTATGTTTTCCTAGGGGTAGTGGGCTTGGCCTTGTATGTTGGATTGTGGGTGTCGTTCACAGAGGGTTACCACTGAGGAGGGTTTGGGACCTGCTGCCACACTGTGAGGAGGACTTCTGTGAAGCAGAAGAACTGGAGAGGTGATCACTGAGAGTCACCCTTCAAGGGCTTGTGTTTTGTATTTTGCTCTGTCTGTCGGCTTTTCCAACTTTACAATGCATTTGTAAGTTCCTACAGACAGTCAGAAGAAGACTATATGGTCAGAAGAGAAAAATGTAAACAAAAGACTGGATGTGTTGTCTGGTGCCTGGGTTTCTGTCATAGGAATCATTCTCAAGGTGGCAAATGGACTAGCCTGTGCTTGACTTAAATTCTGTCTCCAGAACACAACACTCCACCCCCAAACAGTCCCACAGCACAGCAGTCAATTAGATCTGAGTATCACTGGGCTCCAAGGAGCCTTTTATTTCTATTCACAGTAAAGGTAACTGTGGTCAAGAAAGTTTTCAGCACTTTCTTGCTGTCTTCTTTTAAATTTTTATTTAAACATCTTTATACAGTGTGTTTTGCTTAGATTCCTTCTCCTCCTCATCTCTTCCCAGGCCCTCTCCCACCTCTCTAACCACCCGAATTCATGGTACCTCTTTATCCCTTTCCTTTGTATTTCAAAAACAAAACAAAACAAGAAAAACACCCTAAAATGAAACTAATTAAAAATGAAATAAAATAAGAATTTAATTGCCAAGAGGCAAATGGGAACAAGAGCCCACCAACACTCTCATCCCCTCTTCAGAACTCAAACGACCCCAGCCTTCCACTTCAAATAGCAGGCTGAATTCTACAAACCAACACAGCAGAAAATGAAGAATGAGCATGCCAGATTTGACATGCTCCTCTAAAAAGACAATTTTTTTGTGGGTCTATTCATTCCTAGAAATAACTTCTGAAACAGTAAAATTGTACATCTGGGAGAAATCTGCCCACAAGACTCATTGCAAACCGGTCTCATAACCCAATTAAAGCTATGAAGAAGCGTTGGTCTGCAGTGAGCCATTAGTCATTTTAACATTATACTCTCCCAGAGGTATAAAACCCATGAGAAGCAGCAGAAATACTTAATATTCTGGAGCAAAGGTCAATTCTGAATAGCCTCTGGTACTTTTAAATGTGAGCAACCTTCAAAGTTAATATGAGACATCATATCTGACGGCTTACTACCTACAGTTATTTGTTCCTGGCACACTTTTGCTGCATAATATGTCTACAAATTGAATAGTTTATTGAATACATGAATGAAAAAAATAGTGAATTTTCATAGCAGGAGCTTCAAGCCACTTTACAGGGAAGCCTGGCCTTTATCTAAACTTCATTTTTCTCAGGATTTTCAATGACTCTGTGACTTTCAATCTTCACCAGACCTAGCATCCTAGCATGGAGCAGTGGGACCACTGGAGATCTCTTGAACCCAAACCAATATGGATGTACATGCACGCAGCACACACACACA
This sequence comes from Lophiomys imhausi, assembly GCA_907164525.1. Lineage (NCBI taxonomy): Eukaryota > Metazoa > Chordata > Mammalia > Rodentia > Muridae > Lophiomys > Lophiomys imhausi. The sequence continues at coordinate 467,556 of CAJQZJ010032244.1, forward strand.
ACACACGCGCACACACACACACACACACACACACACACACACACACACACACACAC
>CAJQZJ010032244.1:467621-506903 GCA_907164525.1 Lophiomys imhausi
CACACACACACACACACACACACACACACACACACACACACACACACCGCTCCTAAGGTCTGGAATCCTGAAGGCTGTTAGTTTTCAAAGTCTGACTGGTTTTTCTAAATGTGCTTTACTCTAATATTTTAGAGATTCCAATCAGGGAACAGCAGAGCTCCTCAGAGTGAGTAGAAAGCAATGGGAATCAGATCTGGTTCTAGAGAACAACTAAAGCCAATCTTAGGTGGTGTCCAAATTCAATGAATCCTCCACAAAGAAATCTGTGCCTGAGTCTGCCTGAAATCTTCTAGGGGATCATTGCTGTGGGGGAAAGCTGTTTGGAGACGTTTGACATCATTTCATTTGAGCTTCGTTTCAACCCAGAAGGTGAGGGGAGGATATAGAGAGCTGAATGTGAGGCAAAGACATCACACAGAGAGAAGGACCTGGAGCTCGGATGAGACCTGTGCCTTCCAAGGCTAACCCAATGCCGTTTCTTTTACTGCCAGTTTTAGCCCTATCTGCACCCAGATATGTGGAAAGCCATGGAAAGTTTCTGTTATCTCATCTAGGCATGAATCCATATAAGTGGTCAAGACAGTTACAGAAACATGTACCAACAGGCTATGGGTACCCAACACTGTGGGATTCTTCCTGAGAAACTGAGGAAATGTCCCATCTAGAAAGATTCTCATACCCATGAAGAGCAGGAAGAGCACAGCATTCCAGATGGTTAGGTCTGGGGAAAAGTTGAATTGATGTTCTGTGGATATGAGACTACGCATATACACTCACACCCATACACCCATACACACACGCACATGCACACACACAACCACACTTCAGAGTTCTTAGAAAAGTCTTCAACTTTTATAACCTGATGTGGTGACAGATAACCTATAATCACAGCACTCTGGAGGCTGAGGCATGGGAATCTCAAGTTGAAGGTCATTCTGAACTTTATAGTAAAGTCTGGCCTACATAGTAAGACCCTGTCTCAACACAATATAAAAGGGCGGGAGAGATGACTCAGTGGTTAAGAGCACTGGCTGCTCTTGCAGAGGGTGCAGGTTCAGTTCTTAGTACCTACAAGGCAGCTTACAACTACCTGCAACTCCAGTTCCAGGGGATCTGACACCCTCTTCTGGCTTCCACAGGCACTGCATGTATGTGGTACACACACATACAGGCAAACAAAACACCTATACACACATTTTTTTTAAAAGTAGAATACTACACGGCCACCAAAGTTTAAGTATATACTTGTTTTACTCTTTAGTTATATGACTGTGTATTTGTATACAGTTGTGTATGTACATATGCCCAAATACATTTAATATTTGCTCCATCTCTCTTACTGCAGTAAGAAGACTTGAAATATAGACCCACAGTGCACACAAGAAATGGACCAAATCACACATCTGATGTTAAGCCTGCAGACAACAAAAGGCAATCTTCACATACAGCTGAGAAAACCAACTTGTTCCTGGCTGACAAAAGCCATCTGCCTGGGAGCTGGCTTTTCTTTCTATTGGAGTCACAGAGCATAGATTCCTGTTTATACTAATTCAATTTTACTTTCTTGTATAGGCTGGACTCCTTGCCTCCTCCCCAGAGGACTTCAACCACTCACCTTGGGATGGCCAGATGAACATTTCTAACACATGCATCATACCATTGATACCTACTCAGAGTTGCAATGGGCAACTGCTCTAAGTTCTGAAAAAGCTGATTGCGTTATTACACATTTAATGGGAAAAAATAGCACTTTTGGGAATACATTAACAAATTAAGACTGATAATGCTCCTGCATACGTATTCAATAAGAAGAAGCAATTCTTTGGGTATTATAATATAAAGTATATTACTGGTATACCACACAATCCTACAGGACAAGCAATTGTAGGAAGAGCTAATCGTACCTTAAAAGAGATGCTTATTAGACAAAAAGGGGAATTTTGGGGGTAACCTGAAAGCTGCTTGTATTTTGTTGGTAATTACTCACCCCAGAATCTAGTTGTCACCCTTTGTTGTGTGAACCTTGCTCTACATAATTTAAAGTTGGCTGGTTGAATAAAATGCTGGAACCTGGATTGGGTAGAAGAGAGGCAGGTGGAGCTAAGGTGTGTGGGCTTGAGGAGCAGAGAGGATGATGGAAAAAAGAAGCCAGGAGGAGGAAGGAAGACACATGCACATGGGTTAGAGATATAAGAACATTATGCCACATGGCCTAGAACATCAGCATAGCATGGAGAATAACAGCCCAAGGGGACATATGTATATATTGGGGTCATATTTGTGAAATAGAATTACAAGCTAGCTTAGGTGAGCCAAGATTGCACAATCCAGGGTAAAGCTTGTTAAGATCCATCAGGTGTGTGTGTGTGTTTATTTATAATGGAGGGTTAAGGATTAACACTGCTGGCCAATTAAATATAATATAAATACTGGAAATCATAATTTAATTAATTATTTCTAAACATAGCCCATAGTAGTGTGGTGACCAGTAGACAAGAACAGGACCCACTGACAGGGAACTAAGAGGCAATTTGAATAGAAATCACTGGATACCAACTGTACATCAGTATCTTTTGGGCAGGCAGTCTGGTCAAGGAGACTCACAAGCCCCATGCCTGTCAGAACACTTGTCCTCAGCATAGGCAAAAGGTTTCAAAGGGGCCCTGTGGGACAGTGACAGCTCTGCCCATAGGAACTCTGCTACTAGATAAACTGGTATCCTTGCACAAAGCCAAGGATAGTGGAATGAAAGAAATTCAGGAGGCTGGAGATATGGCTCCATGGTTAAGACCACTTGTTATTAATGCAGAGGCCCTGGGTCTAGTTCCCAGCACCCACATGGCTGCTCACAACCCTCTATAACTCCAGTTCCATGGGAATCTGATGCCATCTCCTGGCTTTTGTGGGCACTATATAAACATGGTACACACATATACACTCAGTTCTCTTAAAATAGTTATAAAATATTTTTAAAACTAGAGAAAATAAACTTGGTTCAACTAAATTCTGGATATGCTCTCACACTTTCTGGGTTGAAACATTTTCCCCCAGAAAGCCATGTTTTAATCCCAGCTTCTGATACCTGTGAATGTGAAGTCATTTGGAGAGAGGGTCTTTGAAGATGTTCTCAAGATACGACAAGGCCACACTGGATGAGGACAGATCTTTACCTAGCAACTGGTGATCTTGTTGGAAAAGGGAAGTGGGATAAACATAGCGACCCCCAGAAGAGGAGGAGGCAGGGTGGAAGGATGCTCCCACAAAGCAAGGAGCACAAGGGATGCAGGACTGTCAACAGCAACCACTAATTGCAAGAGTCAGAAAGTGATTCTGAGCAGACAATTCCCTACCTATGACTTCATTTTGAACCTTTTTTTTTTTTTTTTTTTTTTGCCTCAGTAGTCGTAATACAATAAGTCTCTGGGTTTTCCTCCTTACATTTAAAATGTTTACTTGTACTTGGTACATAATATTGAATATATTTCTGGGGTATAATGTAATATGATGCTTCAATACACAATATGGAGCAATATGGAGTGATTGAGTCAGGGCAATTAGCACATTCACCACCTCAAGCATTTTTCATTTTTGCATATATATGTATATATATATGTACATGTAAAAAATATTTGTATATAACATGAAGTTGGAAGATGGAGACATGAGTGGAAAGACCCAGAAAAGTGGAGAGTTTGTAAATATGGTTAAAATGCATTGTGTACATATATGAATTAAAAAAATAAATAAAACCATTTTCCATCTTTCTGTGGTAGCAGGCTTCAAGACCTTCCCTTATCATTTCTATTACTCTAGCCATATAGTTTGTGGCAATTTGTAGAGGATCCTTAAGAAACTAATGAAATACAGAGGCAAAAAGTACATAAGATTTAAATAATGATTTGTCGGCATAAGATTCAAGATCTCAGAAAAATAAGGGAGATTGAGGTTCTCAAGCGGGCAGTTGGCCGGACAGTGACAAGCCACCCATGGCAAGATTACATATGAGTGGATGAAGAAGCCATGGAAGTATAGGAGCACAGGGTTTGAGGGAGAGTGGCTAGACACAAAGGTGACATTTAGGCCAGGCTCATCACCACGGACTTGATGCGAGCTGGACAGATGCTCCTTAAACAAATGCTGACACTTGCTGAAAGGCCACAGGTGCCACACTCACTGGTTTGCCATCAATGTCCAAGCAATATCATGTTGAGCTTCTTGTCTCCAGCTTGGCATCTTCCCTCACTATGTTTCCCCATTCTAAAATCAGAGCGCAGGTACCACAAAAAATGGATCTGCATGCCTCTGCTAGTTTCTCTCTCTCTCTCTCTCTCTCTCTCTCTCTCTCTCTAGCACTCTGGCCACCATTCAGAAGGCACTGAGTCTCCCTTGATGGATGACACCCTGGTAAAACGGTCACATTCTGAGTTAGAACAAGGAAATCACCCCACGTAGCACAAGAAGGTAGAAAGGAAGAGCGTTTTTGGCTGTTCATTTCTGATATGGATCCTGCTCCCATGTGGCCCTGGGAAATATATATCTGTTATGGTATAAGTCTTCATTGGAAAGCCTTTGAGCAGTGTCTTTGGGAGCCTGTTAGTGGTACTTGGAGGAGGGGGATGTATCATTCCTAATTCCAAGCACACTAGTACATGGGTTACTTTCTAAAGATAAAAGGGCCGCCTTGCTGCACAAGGGCACTTTCTGATACCATTAAATCAAGTGCGGTTCTGCACTAGGAAAAAAATATTAATTCTCAAGGATGTCTACACTCATCACCACACATATTTAAGGAAGTTTACTGTAAAACTGACCAAATACAGCATCAATGTTTAGATGCCACTTAGTAAGTGCAAATGAACTGAATTAGATCATTCTCAGAGCATTTATAAAAAGACTCAAATTTTAATACATTAGCCCCAGAACACACTGTACAAGCACCAAGAAACTTGCAGTTGTCAATGTGTGAATTTAGACTCAGGGTAAGTTCCTCTAAGGAAGTAAAACCTCAATTTAGATTTTTTTTCTTTAGTCAACTCTCCTTCCCCCCTCCTACCCACGTGTTTCTTCTAGAATACGTGAGGACAAGTTACCCTGTAAATGTATTTCACACAGAGAATTGGGTAGGAAATATTTATCAGGAGAAGGGAAGTGAGGAGTTCAATGAAATTCTTGGCATTCCCATGTCAAAAGATGGCTAGAGTACATGAGTGTGTGTGCCTGTGCATGCATGTGTACATGTCTGTGTTCATGTCTGGGTGGGTGCGTGTGCATATGCACACTTGTATTTTCATTAAAAACTACTTTCACATTTTTATTTTTTACACACATGGGGGTTTTGCCTGCTTATGCGTCTATGCACCATGTACATCCCTGGAGCCTCTGGAGGACAGAATAAGGTATTTGGTTCCCCAGAACTGAAGTTACATATGGTTGTGAGGCATGACGTGGCTACTGGGAGCCAAACCTAGGTCTTCTGAAAAAGCAGTCAGTGTTTTTAACTACTGAGCCTTCTTTCTGGGCCTTGATTGTCTTTTCCTTAGCAAGGCCAGGGATCAAGCTGGCAAAGATCCCTATTACTGAGCTACACGCCTGTGTCTCTTGATAATGAGGGGAACTGGTAAGATTTTGTTTGTTTGTTTTTTGAGCAAGGTTTCTCTGTGTAGCCCTGGCTATCCTGGAACTTACTCCATAGACCAGGCTAGCCTTGAGCTCACAAAGATCCACCTGCTTCTGCCTCCTGTGTGCTGGGATTAAAGGCATGTGCCACCACACTTGGCCATTACAGACAGTTCCAGACTGCCATTTGAGTGCTGAGAGTTGAACCCAGTTCCTTTGGAAGAGCAGCCAGTGTGCCATCGTCTCTCCAGCCCAAGAATTGGTAAGATTTTTTTTTTTTATGGCAGCTTTCTGTTGTACTTCACAGAAAGTCTGCCTATCCTTAGTGATGGATGCTGAAGCTCCTAGGCTGAGAGCATATTGTTACCACACTAACAACATTGGACTAGCCAGTTGCGTGGCTTCCCAAGATGGGCTAGGTGAGAGAAGTGAGCTGAAGTCACTCTGACAGCTGGATAAAGGGAACAGAGGCTTGCAAACCAGCAACCACCTCTGCTAATTCGAAAGTAGGCTGTACTTCAGCTCAAGTCTGACTGGCTGTTCTCTGTATCAAAGCAGCAAGTGGGCTTTCATTTCAGAGCACATCTGTTGTCCCAGAGCATTCTATCAAAAGCAGCTATTTTCTTTAAATTGAAAGTCAAGGCCATTTATTTTTCTCCAAACCCGTGCTGTCAGCTCAGTATTCTGACTGGAAACCTTTGCTTGTTCCACCCAATGGCAAAGCCGCTTTATCCTTAAGCAGGGTGGATGCTCTTCTCCCTGAGATGTCTTGTGAGTGAAACATTTACATAAATCCTTACCCCAAGAAGACATGTGTGTCAGCTATAAAGATGAAATGTATTTGGAGAAAACTTTTTTGGAGGGAAAGAGATGCCAAAGTACTCCTCCCTTTAGGACCTTGTGCCAAAATAAATCTTGTCAAATGCCACATTCATGCCTTCTCTTTGTACTTCATTGAGTGGGTGAAGTTTTCATGATGGAGGGCAGTTTTCTTTGACTGTGTTCCCTAAGTCATGAATTAGAAAACGTTTAAGTGCGTATCATTGATTTTATATGTGGATATGCCTGTACTCCTTAATGATGAGGGTATGTTTTTTGAAGTGCATGCTTAGATGACCGAGTATGGCAGGAACATCATATAATCTAGTTAATAAAGTAGAATGGCTGGCTACGCTGTGCCTGAACACTGTACTGTTATGGGACTCCACTGTGTCTGTGATCTGTCATTGAAAAAAGCCTATATGTGGCCCATCACTGCACACATATAATTGATCCAATGTGAGTGCGTAACTGAAGCTTGAAGAGGAGATCAGGACTTCAGGGCCTTCCACTTATTACTTCAAAAATTTTCTCTAACTAGGTGGAGTTTGAGATATCAGTAACTATGTTCTAGTCCCCTAATTAAATTAGAAGTAAAACTATCAAGACAGGGTGTCCTTAGTGATTATTTTACCCATGATACTGCAAGATTCTGAGATGACTCCCAGTGCCCCCCAAAATAAATCACTCTGAAAATCATAGCCTTTTACATTAATTTACCCGTTTATCAGTACCCTGGCCTCTTTATCATCTACCCCCCTCTTCTTTGTCAATTACCAACGGTCACATTTAGTTCATTAATGTTAGGAAGCTACCATCCTGATACTTCACAGATGTTAATGACATGTAAATTTCAGGGTACTTGAGGGAGAAAGGGTACCAAATCCTTTTCTCAGAAATTAAAGGAAGACACATGAAAGCTGACTCTAGAAGCATACTCAGTAATTTTATGATTACAAATCCATCTACTATAGATTTTAAAGGAAAATATATAGTTAAGAATGTAGAAGTCCACACTGTGGTTCTCTGTAAAGCATTGGTTTAGTTATTAAATGGCTATAAATTAGCCATTAGGATATATTCCTCCAAATGGATTAACCTTTTTAATTATCATTTCATCTGTTTTCTATATTTAAAAAAAAATCAAAGAAATCCGAGATATAGGAAAGACAAGGCAGTAGAGGATCTGAAACTGATTTGGTGGCTTTGGAGTTGACATAATCTTGGCCTGGTGCAGTTCATTTTGAAAAGCTGCCTCAAATTTCCCTTGGTTTTGAACTTTTTTTTTTTTTCTTACCACTTTCATCTAGCAAGAAATCATCCTGGTAACGGAACTTCTCTGGTCCACATGCAATAAAAATGTCATCGTCACCAAAAAAGTCCTGAAGGCACATCACCTACAAGAGAAAAGCATGGTACTCAGCCAGGGGTCCACACAACAGCGATCACAACCCCGCCTCCCCCTCTCATAGACCTAGACATAAAGTCACTTCCCTCTAATGGAATCAACAGGGGGATTTCAAAGGCTCAGCCCGGCATCTGTTATCAGTAAGGAATGCGTTAGTTTCAGGTCTGCAGGAAGGCAGAGAAGGCGACTGGCTTGGTAACTGTCACATTTATGACTGGATACATCAACAGGCTATGAGGTAAGAACTCTTTGTTTCCATAACACTGGGGATTCAGCTACTCGCCTGGGAGCCCCCTCCCCACCAGCCCCTAGCTTCCGAATGTAAACTCCAACAGCAACTGAGAGCCAGTGCATTGTTTTAACAGCAAACATACTTTTGTTGGTAACTGGTGAGTGTTCTGTGCTCAAAACAATCACTGAGAAAAAATAGTATATTATATTAACTTGTAGGCCCATTCCATCTCTAGTTGAAATAAAGCTGAGATCCTTGGAAGAGGAAGAATTTGAAAAGAAGTGTTTGGTAAGGTTTAGATACAAACACTGAAGAAACTCTATGTCCTTCTCTCAGGCTACATCAAGCACTGAAACTCTCAGCACCCCATCCCCCAGTTATTTCAGTACTAGGGATCAAAACCAAGGCTTTGTCCGTATTAGACTGACACTCAGCCACTGAGTTATGTCTCTAGTCCTGCTTGTTTATTTGACTCAGAGTCTCACTACATACGTCCCACTAGCCTTGAACTGTCCATCCTTTTGCCTCAGCCTCCCTAGTATTGAGATTATAGTTTAGGAGCAGCATGACACTTCTTATTGTTAGGTGAATGAAAATTTTAAACTAGGTGAGGTCTCACATGTCTGTCATCTAAGATTGGGGGGGAGGCTGAATATGGGGCCCCACCACTTTGACTCAGAAGCCAGTCTGAATACCACAGTGACAGTCTATCTCAGAAACAAATAAAATGACTTGGTGCAGTCTATTCTTTAATGAGAAATTTAAGGTAAATGTCACTTTTCCAATAATTGCGGTTCGGATGACTCATGGTCAGGCTTGGAGCTGCTTCCACAATGTTTTGTTCACAGCATGGGCTAGGTTCCTGATTTCCTGTCATGTGGGTGAATCTGAAAGTAGCTCTAGTTCACTTCTCTGTAGCTGTAAGACACTGATCAAAAGTGACTTGGAGGAAGAAATGGTTGATTTGGCTTGCGGTGACTGGTCACCATCAAGGGAAGGGAAGGTAGGAGCCTGGAAGCAGGAACTGAAGCAGAGACAGTGGAGGAACCACTGCTTACATGCTTGCTCCCAGGCTCACATTAGCTACCTTTCTTATACAGCCTAGGTCCACCTGAGGATGGCACTTCCCAGGGTGGGCCAGGTCCTTGTACATCAGTTGTCAATCAAGAAAATGCCCCACTGTCATGCCAACCAGCCCAAGCTGATGGAGGCAATTCTTCAACTGGGGGGTCCATCTAACTAGGTGTATCCAGTTGAGAGCAAAACTCACCAGGGCAGAGTTGTACCAAATAGCCTTGTGAATGGCATTTTCCTCTTGGGTGCCTATGCACCAAAGAAAAATGCATGTGGAGAGTGAGTCGTTGATGCCCTGTAATTACGGTTAGCATCTCCCTCATCTGCAGTTCAGCTATGGATGTCTCTGGAGGGTTTTGTCCTTGTCAATCTTTGGTAGCATTACTGTGTCACACCACATAAGCTGTGGCATCCAGAGCTGTGAGCTGAGAGAATATAACATTCTTCGCACCCCAGGCAGAATGGCATGTGGGCTAGCAAGGGTCTCTCGGGGTGTCTCATTTCCAAATAATGGCTTGGCTGCAATTTTTGAGAGGAAATTTCTCTGCCAGTTTGATGATCAACATTAAGTATGAATCAGATGAATCCATGGCTGTAAGTGCTTTTTTGTGCCATTTAAAGCTTGAGAGGAGGTGTCATTTAAGAAGAGGGGGCCTCAAGGGTTTCATCATAAACACGGCATTAGAATGACTGAATTTCCACATTGTTTATAAAGAAACCTTTGGATGGCAGAGTGTGTCCTCCACATCACCGTCTTTCTCTCTCATTCCAGTGCTGACTTCACTTATCTTGACATCCCGGCTTTGTCTATGGGTATTGATGTCATAGACCCAGCCATTTACAAGGAACATCCATTTAATATGTGTGCTTTTTAATGAATGCCTGGTAGATGTAAGATAGCTCATGGCACAAACATCCAAAAATGAATTAGGCATCGGCTATCCCTCCGGCAAAACTGAACACTAGTCCCCAAAGTGCAGTGTGTCCTTAAAAAGTGGGTGGTGAATAGAATTTGTTCAATTGGAGGTCCTATGTCCAAATGCCACATTGAATTTATCCAGTGTTCAAACTCTTGTTTTGAACTCCAGATATTCTTCATGTGCTAGAGTGTACCCAAGCCCAAAGAGAAGAGAGGGAATATCAAGGTCCCAGAACCCGAATCCAGAACTGTTTCTTCCACAGCAACCTACTTACACCCCTTTTGGGACATGTGTGAATAGCCACAGGTAAAAGATCTCAGAAGTCAGGCATCTTGGCACACACCTACAATGCCAGCACTTGGGAAGCTAAGGCAAGGAGATTTTGAGTTTGAGACCAGCTTGAGGTGCACAGTGAGATGTTGTCTCAAATGAACACAAACCAACTAAACGTAGAACTCAAGGAATGTACAGGGAAGGCCTATTACCCATTCTCTCCCCCAGTTGGTCATGTTCTGCTTGCAATATTTAGGTACTAGTCTATTTACTGAAACTTTTATGATGGGCCTACAGTGTGTCAAGGTCTGAGCCAAGTACTGTGATTTTCTTAAATCTCTGCTTGGGGGCTGAGGAGATATAGTTCAGTCTATACAGTGCTTGATGTAGCACAAAGACCCAAGTTTTATCCTCAGAACCCAGTTTTTTAAAAAGCCAGGTACAGCAGAACACTTATATTCCCAATGTTAAGTCAGCAGAGGCATGCAGAGCCTAACTGATAAACTTAAAAGCAATTCAGAGGGTTCCCAAGGAGAAATGGTACCTAAGGTTACCCTGGTCTCAACAAGCATGTGTACATGTATCTATATCCAAAGAAATATGCACAAAATGTATTCATATTCACACACACAAAACTTCTTATAGATCAAAAATGTGGTTTTCTAAAGGAAATATTCCTTCCTTTCTACATATTCTACCATATTCATTATAGGATGTAATGAAAATTACCATGTTTAACTGCATTTTTTTTTTGCTAAGTATATAAATAACCAGCAGGACTACAACATGTTATAAGTAGGTTGCAGCCGATGTGCCCCCATCATTCTGCTGATGACCATTCTCTAAGCTCTAGGCTGGCTCAAAGAGCAAGACAGGCAACAAATGATCCATCTTGGACAGTTTAAGTACAATCCTGTTGGCAAGCGAGAGATGAAACATGATGAACTTTTGATGTTCCTTCCAACACTAGGATTCCAAGAATATGAAAAGGACACAGTGATTGCTAAAGAAATGATCTGTCATCGCTCAGCAGAAAAGACACGGGGAAGAAGTCATTCCAATGTCAAGTAACATGTACTCATTTACGGCTCCAGCTCTGGTGAACGGGATCTATGAGAGCCAAGTGCTGAATTGTCTGACACTCTAGAGGTCTTCTGCTGTGCATCCTGTTGCCTTTTTCTGCTTACATCTTCCCATTGGAAAATGGCAGTAAAGCTCAGTAGATGAAATTAGAAGACAAAGTCATGCTTTGTGAGACGCTGTGACAAAAGAGCTGAGGGCAAAGGATATTTGGATGGAAGGTTGAAAGAAAGGTGGAAAGGGAAAACTGGTGCATTTCTGTTGCTCATGCTCTCTTACTCTGTCATTGATGGAGAGGCCACTGTGATGTAATCCATCTAACAGAAGAGAGTGACAGAGGTAGTTTATATTCCATTTTCTCTTCAAATATGCAGTGTGGGAATTTTTCTTGTGTACTTCTGAGCATGCTGGCATTGTGGAGTTACAGAAAGTAATCTGATCTTATAGCTATGAATAATTTTAAAACTTGATGTGCTCAAAACTCAGCTTGGTAACCAGCTTTTAAATACAAGTTACATTTATGGGTAAAGAGCATGCTTCATGCTACATGGGGGCTGTGAATGTGGGCCTCATCTGCCAAGAAATCTTTGCTCAGTTGTTGTTGGAAGTATCTATCAGTATAGGGCACATATAAAGAGAAATACTAAATTCGAGAAAGGATACATACCCAGCCTGTGAAAAACTCCTGTCCAAACCCTCCTAATTCACTGGCAGCAGCCTCTTACCCACACCAGATCTCCCAGAGCTGGGATGGACAGTGTCTGCTCTTTCCCAAGCTTACCCTGGCTGTGGGTTGATTCCCTGCAACATCTCCAAATACTAGGCAGCTGTAGCCTTCTCCTCATCACTGCCATCATCATGTGGGCTCCAGCTCATCCTCCTCCAGGGACCTTGGCATTTAACTCCCATAGAAGTCTGAATCCCCACCCCCTTTCTCTGTAATCCATCCTGCTTAATTTTGTTGGCCTGCCATTCTTCAGTAAAATTTCAAACTCTCTTTCTGTAGCTCAGAAACCATCGATGGCTTATAATCATCAACTTAAAGTTTGTCTTTCAGAGATGGTATTCCAGATGTCCTCACATCTGTCTCCAACTCAATCTGCCAGGGTCCCCAGTTATGACCCGTGTCTGATTCCGATGAGTAATAAACATTGTTATATGTGGTTGGATGGCTGGACAGGTAGATTATGCTCTAACATGAATGTCTTTCCATTAATTGTATTCTCTGACAAAGCTATTCTTTCCTACTTATGTGGTTTCTTTTCTAAAAAATACTATTTTGAATTCACTCTCATTTAGACTTGGTCTAAGACACCCCTATGGACCAAGGCTCAGTTGAATGGTCAAGCCCTATCTTCCCCAATCCAATCCAAAGTGACATATTCTTGTTTTGAACCTGTTGCCATCATTCAATAAACGTTTGTTGATCATGTATTTGATGGCCTAGAGAATATAAGTGACCTCCTCTTTTCTCTGTTCTTTTTCAGTCTATAGACTTATGATCTTTTACAACTCCCAACACAGCATTTGTTGTGAATCAGTAACTCACCAAAAGTAACCGGCACAATTTTCTAGTGGTTTTGTCAAAGGTCTGAGGTGAGCTGTCTGGATTGGTTTACCATCTCTCAGCTGTCCTGAGTTCTGTTTATAAAGGTTTCAAACACAGTCAGGACAGAACCAGAACAGTTATCTCCTGGGAGGTGCCACCTTTGGCCGTACATCCATGCCTGCTTTGGCACACTCCGCAAGAGCACAGCCCTGGTACCACGTGGGTAATAACTGAACCCAGCTCTGCCATGCAGCTGGGAGCCTCTTTGTGCTTCAGTTTATCACATCAATCATTTTAAGAATTTGATGTCTTAAGATCATGAATAGGAATCAAATAATTTCTCGATAAACTTTAGTATTTTTGAGCCAAAAAAATGTTGTCTTTATTTTCAAAATAAGTATGAATCAAATGTAAACCTACTTCAAATGAATAATTGTTAAATCAGAACCATATTGGCAGGGTCACTCCTATATAGCACACCTGCAGGCTTCTTTTCTAAGTAGATTTCAGTCAAATGTAACGAGTACCTTGTTGCTATTGGAATGAGAATTCTGTCCGGAGCGCCACTTTGTTTTTGTTTTTATTTTATTTAGTTTTGTTTTGAAATAGGGTCTTACTATGCAAACCAGGCTGGCCGCCAACTCTTAGAGATCCACTTGCCTCTGCCTCCACCATACTGTATTTTTGAGATTATTATTATTTTTTTTAATGACAAAAGTGTCCTTTAGATTTGAGGTATATAATTAGTGCAAAGATGATAGGAGTTACAAACCCAAGTATGTGATGTGGTCCATGTCTCTGATTTCTCTTTGGCTTCCACTGCTTGAATCTGTAAAGAATATTTTACAAGTCTGCTCATATCTGGGACTACAATGAGAGTCACATGAACCATTGTCTCAACTCAGAAGCTGAGGGGTGTGGGTGTCTGTCACCAATTCTTAGATTTGTGAGAACAACAGATATTTATTCTTTTGAGGAAAGCACCCCCATTGGAATGCCTACATCAGAAACAAACTTCTATGTGCATCACATGCAGGCGGAAAGGATGTGATCCATTTCTGTCACACTGCTCAAGTTTTATTCATGGGTTTTTGGTTTTTACCTAGTGCTTTGGTTATTCTATGAAAATCTAACCCCAAAGTAAGTTTCCTGTTCATTTCGTGAGTTTCTCTGGGATGCTGCTTAGGACATGCTGAAGCCAGAACACCTCAAGACACACAGGTACTTAGGATGGTCAAATGTGTTGACAAAAGCATATGCTGATAAATGTTATTGACCAAGGATCAGGATATCAGCTTTCCTGGGTAACTTTCATGACTTGACACAAGCTGAAGTCATCTGGGGAGATAAACCTCAATTAAGGAAACACTTCTATCAGACTGGCCTGTCTGATGGTAGGTAAGTCTGTGCTGTACTTTCTTGATCGATAATTAATGTGGGAGCACACTGTGGTTATTGCCCCCGGTGGTTCTGGGGTGTGTAAGAAAGCAGGCTGAGCAGGCCATGGGGGCCAAGCCAGTAAATAACATTTCTCCATAGTCTTTGCTTTGGTTCCACCCTTGAGTTCCTGCCTTAGCTTCCCCTGGTGATAAAATATGATCTAGGAGTTGTAAGACTAAATAAGTCCTTTCCTCTCCAAATTGGCTTTGGCCGTCTTTCATCATAGCAGTAGAAAGCAAATCAAAGTTCTAAGCTCCATTGCTATAAGAAACTTGGAGGTGCTAATTAAATTTTCTTATCAGTTTCTGCCCTGCTCCTAATACATTACACCCGATAATTAAATGATAGAGACGGAAAAGTTAAAGATTTTTGTGCATGTGCATGCTGCAGCATCAAAGAGCTTCTGTTTGGGGACAGTGCTCTGGACTGACCCAGAGTCCCCTGAATGTTAGGCAAGTCCCCAACTCCACATTCAAGTCTTCCCCACAGTGAAGGGGACAGACTGACAGCTGCTAGATGGCTGCTATGACTTTAATTGAAATTGCCCCTGTCTTAGTTGGGGTTACTATTGCTGTGATGAAACACCAGGGCCAAAAGCAACTTGGGAAGAAAGGGTTTATTTCACTCACAGCTCCATATAACAGTTCAAAAGCAGTGAAGGCAGGAACTCAAGCAGGGCAGGAACCTGCAGGCAGGTGCTGATGCAGAGGCCGCAGAAGGGTGTTGCTTACTGGCTTGCTCCCCATGGCTTGCTCAGTCTGCCTTCTTATAAAACCCAGGACCACCAGCCCAAGGGTAGCCCTGCCACAGTGGACTGACTTCCTACATCAATTACCAAGTAAGAAAGTGCCCTACTTGTTTGTCTGCAGCCCTATCTTTAAGCCTTTCTTATTTTTGAGGTTCCCTCTTCTCCAAAGACTGTAGCTTGTGTTAAGTTGACATAAAACCAGCCAGCACTGCCTCCCATCATGTTGCTACTGGGAGTTGGTACAGCTGCTAGTAGACAGCCCGCCTCGTGGTTATAAAAATTCCCCTATTGTAAATGGACCCTTACCTAGATTTTTATAACTTAAGTGGATACCCTTAGGTTACTCAGGGCACAGTGTATCCTCGGCTCCTCCCATCTTCTCCCTCAGACCCACCGAGACCAACCGACACCCAGGCTTGTCAAAGACCCAAAAGCCATCACCTACATACTGAACACTCCAAAACTGTGGACACAAATCAACGTTATCTCTTTAGAGGTTGATCACCCCATGTGTTCATCTCAGCGATGAGAACACTAATTACACTATGGTATTAATGAACCCCAATTTGTAGATGAAGAAGACAGCCTAGGATGAAATAGAAGATGAGTGGGAATCTGAAGCCAGGTCAGTTAGAATTCAAGTGCAGGCTCTTAACTGCCAATCTATAGCAAAATAAGTCTTTTCAAAACCACAAAAACCTGTAGCCTGGCACGTGTGTCTCAGACATTTCAGTTGATAAAACAGTTACTGTAAGAATTTATCACACATTTTGTACATTAATAGTATAAGCAAGTGCCTGATAAAAACCTTGTTTTTAAAAATAACCTGAATTATTTCGTTGGCTAGAGGAAAACACATTTCTTTTTCTAGCTATGAATTCACATCTCCATTGACTCATCATGCCAGCGCATTCCTCTCAGGAGACAGATGTGTACAGAGGAAACAAAACCATGCAGACAAACATGGACTTCCTCAGCTCTGCTTCCGGCCCGAGTTGCTCTACAAGGGCAAAAATTGAAACAAAGGCAGTAAAGGCATCTGCTGGCTACACATTTCCAAATCGGGACCACAGAATCCATTGCCTCTCACTGGAGTGTGATCTCCATGGCAACAAAGACAGCAGGAAGCTGGCTCAGATTCTTATCAGGGTCCATAACAAGGATATTTTCTTTACAAGAGCGCCCTCTACACACTAAATGGAGAATAGCTCTCAGACATCCCTGGAAGCTGAGGAGAATGCTTCAAATGGCAAGAGACCATTGTGAAAATAATATGAACGAGTATATGAAATGAAAGCCAAGAAATCCAATCTAACTATTGAATTCATTGATTGTGGTATAATCCTTTAATTTTCTTTTCGAATATTTATTGGTAGTTTCTCACTCTTCCTGATAGCAGTTAGAGACAAGTAGGCATAAAAAAGGTTCTGTTGCTTATATTTTAAAGGTTTATTTTTATTTTATTGATTTGTATGTGTGTCTGTGTATATGTATGCGCACATGTTTTGAGTGCCTATAGATGCCAAAAGAGCTTGTTGGATTCCCTGGGGCTGGAGTCAGAGGCAGTTCTGACTTTCCTGACACATGGGTGCTGGAAATTTGAACCCTGGTCCTCTTCAGGAGCAGCAAGTACTGTTAACAGCTGAGCTATCTCTCCAGACCCTCCCTGTTGCTCATATGAAGTTATATACATATACATATATATGTATATATATATTCCTTGTGACTGGAGAGGCTGTATCAAACGAGCTTCCTCTTGATGCATAATTCATGATGTGACCGTGACAATCAGCTTAAAAGGTGTCATACCCATTCTCCAAAGCTAAACAAAGAGAAGGCATCTCTCCGCCTTTCATCCCATGCTTGGGCTCTATTCTGTGCTAGCACTGAGTGTTCTTATACTATATGGTGCTCTAAATCAGCTATTCTGAGATTTTTCTCATTATAATCAATTATGAAATGTGTCTACATTTCATTATATACACACACACAAACTTTATAAGGTACTATTTTCATAAAATGACATCATCATTGCATTTTTATTTTCTCCTTTTCATTTCTTTGATGATAAACCTTATGCAAAAGGTAACACATTTTATAATAATTCTTCCTTAAAAAAACCTTTCTACTTAAAAAAATAAATCTTAAAATCTTTCATTCTTGGGCTGTGGGGATGGCAGTTTGTAGAGTGACTGTTGTAGAAACAGGAGGACCTGAAGGAATCCTTAGGGCTTATGTAAAAATAAGTTCTACACAGCAGCAATGCTCTTGTAATCCAGGAGCTAGGGAGGCAGAGGCAGATCCCTGAAGCCCATTGGCCAGTCGATCCAGCTGAATCAGTGATCCAGATTCAACAAGAGACCTTGCCTCAGAAATAAGGCCAAGAGTGATCCAGTGTGTGTGTGTGTGTGTGTGTGTGTGTGTGTGTGTGTGTGTGTGTTACATATGGCTGTTTATATATGTGCTCATGTGTATGAGTACAGAGGTCAAGGCTCTGACTTGCTCACTTGGTACAGTCTCTCACTGAACTTAGGGTGGCAGACAGCAAGTCCCTGTGAACCTCTTGTCTCTACCTGCCATAGGCACGCATGGGGCCCTGTGTGGCCTTTCATGTGAGTGCTGAGGTGTGGGTATGGAGGGTTCTAACACAAGCCCTCATGATTGTAAAACTGTTATTTTTACCCACCGGGCAATCTCCCCTGCTTCATTCTTTTCTCAACATAGCAGCAACTTCACTTTGTTGGTTCAAGAGAGAAAAAAAGATTGTAGAAATTGAAAGTACATTCACTCATTCACTGGGTATGTTCTCAGTGGCTCGCCTTTCTGCAGACAGGAGGGGGGTCACAGTCTTTCACAGACTTGGACCAAAGACAAGCAGATGCCACATGACTGGCCCTTTATTATTTAATTCTGTCTGTTAATAACTGGTGGTGCCATTTACAGTGATTTGATTTATAATTTTAATTTTCTAACTTTATGTTAGAAGCCATTATGTACCCAGGTAGAAATGACCTTAGCATGCACTGACTGCTGGGTGGTGGAGTAGGACTACTGTTTTTAGCTTTTACTAGAGTATTCATTAAGTTACGTGGGGTACTAGACACTTTATGCTAACATAGCCTTTGTGTTTGTTAAATGACTTTTCTCAAAGGTAGCTTAGCATAAAGAGTTCTGCACACAGTCTACGCTGGGATGTGCAGTATGTTAGTATACTATATATGCAGCATTAGGGGGTTAAACTATTTTCAAGGTTTAATGTGACTATCAGGCTGTAGTTCCATCATGATTCAAAGGGAATCTGCAATGACATTTCTCCTTTTCATATATATGCCTTGGTCGGTGTGAGTTACCACAACAAAGTACCATTGACAAGGTAGCTTATAATTAACAGAAACTTACTTCTCACGGTTCTTGGGTTTGAAGTTGAAGACCAAGGTGCAAGCTGACTCAGGGTCTGTTGAGCCCCACTTCCTTATAGACTGTATCGTCTCATGTTATCCTTACCTGATGGAAGGTCCTAGCACCTCTTCCAAGACCCTGTGTAAGAACACTAACCCAATCATGAACACTCCCAAGAATCTTTCATCCTACAACCATTACTTCAGTTGTGGGGAAAAGGTCAGGATTTCAGTTTATGAGTTCCCAAGCAAAAGTACTGTGAAAAGTGACCTCCAGCAACAAGCCCTGGGCCCTGATGCCACCAGGGGTCTGATCCTGGACAGCTCTCCAATACCTTAAAACCACAGCACCTTTATTTATTAAATTCAAATTTTAAATTGTGTGTGTGTGTGTGTGTGTGCATCCACAGGTGTCAAAGGACAACTTTTGGGAACTGGTTATCCCTTTTTACCTGTGGGGTCCAGGTTTAAAACTCAGAGTACCAGGCTTAGGTGACAGGAGCTCTTACCAGTTGAGGCATCTCGTCTGCCCAATTTCCTTATATTTAAATGGAACTACCCATCATACTCTTGGAGTATTCAATGAAACAGTGCATGGCTTTGTCTCATTGAATGGCTTTCAGAGGAAGCCAAAGTATAACCATATTTACTGTTAGTGGTGCTGGCATCAGTAGAGGACAGTGGATCAGTACCTGTGTTGGGCATCATTCTGGGGTTTTTGGATCTATTGTTTAAGAAAAGAACAGTAATATGCGGCTCGGAATAGTTGGAAATGAGAACTACGGAAGCTAAGGTTCACTTCAAAACCTTCCAGTCTTTGTCTCTTGCCAAGTAGCAACATCAGTCCTGTCCCTGTGCTTGGTTTCTCCCACTCTTTTGGAGCTATCTGACACACTGTTAAGGTCAGTTATCTTATATTGCTAGAGACTACTTCATTGAATAATTAACTCATAGACCAGGAAGGTGGAAATGTGAAAACTATTTCACAGTAATCTTCTTGGGACAGCTGTTAGCAATCTTCGATCTGAGCTCAAAAGCAACTTCAGTCATGTATGGCTGGTTTTCAAGAATGGTAGCTACACCTACGAATTATTCAATCAGATATCTGAACAGTCTGATTGAAATTAGATTATTCAGTCAGGGCTAGAAAATAATTAAATCTATTCTATACTCTCACACTGAGAGCATCCCCCAAATGATCCATGCACACAGTAACTGAGGTAGTGGCTTGACTTTGAATCAGGTGGATGTGTCTTTTGAGTCATGCAAACCCATACAAAAAGGCTCTTCTGGCTGGATCCCATCCAAGCTTTGTTTGATCTACAGTTCAAAAATAGCTCCACCTTAGAAGAGATTTTCAGAAGTTTATTTTTTTATAAATGCTTGTTTTATGATCCCGTGGGTGTGAGGTTGTCACCTGTAAAAGGCGAGATGAGGACAAAGAACTGGTATTCTGAAATAACCCCAACGAGCTTACAAGGAATTTGAAGGCTTCATTAATCACACAGGCTTGGAGATAAATGGACTGAAAGCCCAGGAAAGGAGTCACCAGTTGGCTATTAAAATGTGCTCTTGTCATGCCAGTAAAGACACAAAGGTCAGGTGTCAAACCCAGAGAACAAAACCCAACCACAGAATCTATGTGTAACAGTGTCCTCAGGTAGAGTTAGCAGAGTTAAGATATTTAAAACAATGTGTTCCATCTCTTTGCTTGAATTGCTGACATGGGATCTTACCCAGAATGTTGCTCCCGCTGGCCTGAAATTTGTTATCCTGCTGTGTCTACCTCAGCTTCAAGTGCCAGGTTTGCAGGTGAACACACCATCCTGGGCTGGTAACGTCCCCCTTCCAACTCCCTCTCCTCTTTTACCTCTTTCTTCCCTTCTCTCTAAGGCCTTGTGCATGCTAGGCAAGTGCTTCTTCCATAGAGATTCCTTCCAAGACTTCTTTTAATTTTCTTTTTTATCTTGAGATACTCTTTCACTGAGTTGTCCTGTTTGGTAGTGATCTTACTCTATACCCGAGACATGCCTTAAACTTGTGAGCCTCCCGTCCTTAACCTCCTATGTTGTTGATAATATAAACTATTTAGGCCACCAAACCCAACAGCAAATGCCCTTAGATAAAATCAGATTCTTAGAAAACTTACCAAGAAAATCATAATCCAAAGTATTGGCATATATCTGAAGGATAAAAACATAATCATTTTTCCTTCTATGAATTTGTGCACTGGTTTATTGTCTGAGGTCTCATATAATAACATCCCCCAAACCACAGATTTATGTTCCTGCCAGGAATATTTATAAATGCTGCTTGACATTAAAGTGTGGAGTTGGTTGCCTATAAATATGTCTATATCTATTTCCAACTCTCTGGTCTGTATATATAGCTTGACACTAAAAGAGATACTTTTATACAACTCAAATTAGTTTTCTCAGGTGATGAGTTTCAAGTGACAATTATTTCATAAAATCTATATTTCCAAAAAGAAAATATAGAGCACAGCCTGAGAGCACAGCCTTTTGTGTCTTGCATATTCTACGTGGCAGTCAGTTCCTGCTCTGTTCACTGGGAGCTTATTAGTTTCTAATTGTTAATAATCATCCCAGTAGGAATCAGTACAAAATGAAACTAAAATGATATTAGGAATAAATTATATATATATACTTTTACCCATGCTCATATGTAGCTGGTAAATACATACAAATATACATGACTGAAAATATTATTGAAAATATTTTTCTCCTAAAAGATATCTGAGAGCCAATCAGCTTTAAAAACTACCAATGGAAATGTTCTCAGTAACTGCTTGAATAATAATGTTATTTTGAATGATTGCATTTGCATGTAAGCCAAGCTGATGAGAAAGGTGAGAGAAATATGGCAACGGTAAGATTTTTAAAACGCATGAGCAGCTTGGGATGAAAGATTGGCGTCAAGACATTATGATTTTATAAGTAAATGCTGATATCGAATGTAGTTACGAACTTAGGCTTGGAGCTATCCTTACTAATGACCTTCAGAAATTACAGATGTGAGGAGATGGCTCCATCAGTAAGGTGCTGGGTGCACACACATAGGGACCTGTGTTTGATCCCTGGAGCGGAATGTGCTTGTAATCCTAGAGCTCAGGGAGTAGAGACAGGCTGGTCCCTAGACTCACTGCCCACCAGCCTAGTGTAATTGGTTAATTCCAGGCCATTGAGAGACCCATGTCAGCCACAAGGTGGCCAGTTCCTGAGAAACAGTAGCTGTTGTTGTCCTCTGGCCTCACATGCACACGTACACGCGCACACACACACACACAAGCAGAAAGAGTGAATTTATCAGTATTTCTCTTGTCTTAATCCTATACTGTGTATATGAGAGTTTATATAGTTATTTCTGCTCCAAACCTCAGAGTTGCATGAGTAACACAGGACTGGCTGCCATGTCTTCCCAGTGTGTGAGCTGAAGGAGAGGATCTTCCTGCCTACGGAAGCCTGACAGGTGAAATCCACAGTAAAGAGGGTCAGGCATAATAAAACACAGCAAATGAGCCGATCAATGGCCATTAATGCAGATAAGAAATTGATGGTGGCTGCACTAAACTCTAACACTCTGCCCATCTAAGTAAGGTAGTTCAACACTTGTCATGCAACTAACTAGCCCAGATTGATTATTTTCTAAAGAAAAGCAAAATTGGGCTTTTTTAAACTTGCAAATCTCTCATTTTACTTTGGTGTGTGTGTATGCATGTGTCTGTGTGTTCATGTATCATGATGCTTTAGTGGAGGTCAGAAGACAACTTGCTAGAGTCTGTTCTCTCCCTCTACCCCTGGGTCCCTGGGATCAAACTCAGGTCTTCAGGCTTGAAGGCAGGCATCTTTGCTGGTGTGGAAACCTGACATTGTTTTTGTTGTTGTTGTTGTTTCTGTTTTTTTTCTTTTTTTTTTCGAGACAGGGTTTCTCTGTTTAACAGCTCTGGCTGTCCTGGACTCGCTTTGTAGACCAGGCTGGCCTCGAACTCGCAAAGATCCGCCTGCCTCTGCCTCCCAAGTGCTGGAATTAAAGGCGTGCGCCACCACCGCCCAGCTGGAAACCTGACATTTAAAAGTTGGCAATAAATATATATTTTATGCACATCATTTCACACTCCAAGTAAAACACACCTATGACCTAGAGAGGACTCAGGGATTTGCAGTCTAATCTTGGGGATTGGAATTCTGTATTCAATGAGCATTGGTTGTGGTTGCTGTGCTCTGATGCTGATCTGAAGTCTGGAGGTAGACGGTCCGGCTTTCCCACAGACCCTACCTGCTGTAATACTCAAAGAAGGAATCGGATAAATTTAATATCTAACCCCATTAAAAAACCAATATGTCAATTTCATGTGTGTATATGTGTATGTACATACGTGTGTGGCACGCATAGCTACAAAAGTTTACTTTGGAGTCCTGGTAGAAGTGTAAATCTGTCAACCATGACTGTCTTCTGTGTCTTTTCTTCCTTCACCTTGGTTTTCCCATTATTCCTTTCCTACTCAGGGAATCTCTGCCACAAAATCTCAACACAAGCATTCCCAGCTCAACAGAGATAGAACAAAGTGGGCCTTCACCATAAAAGCTGAGGATCCCGATGCACTCTGGCTGCAGAGATGGGCTATAGTTTCAAAGCTCCCAGCTTCGTTTTTATAATAAAAAAGTCTGCCTTTAAACATAAAAAGCAGCCATATGCAGTAGTTTTCCTCATGGCTCTTTTCTCTGCTCAAATGTGAAAAACACAGCAGGCTCAGCCTTTAGAAACAGCGCAAACTGAAAAAAAAAATTGAGCTATAGAAAATACACTGGCTTGGGGAAATAGTCTTTGGGCCAAAGACATCAAAGTGAGAGGATGGAAAACCACCTGTCCACGGACAATTTCTAATGGTTGGTTCTTATTTATTGGATTTTTCGAATGTCAGGAGTAAGTTGAAATGATTATTTCCTCCCACAAAAGTGTTGTGTATCTCTGACGATCTCTGTCAGTGTCATGCTAGCCTATGCAGGTCCCCACAGGACCAGTCTGTTTTTATAAGGAACAACCACCTCTGCACATCTGGGTGAAATCATGTCTGTGTTTATCTGTGTGAGTATTCTGATTTGCAATCAACAATGCATCGACATGGTACAACATACATCAGTGGATCTGAGCACTGACTCTGGAATCAGGAAAGCTTGGGTTCAACTCCATTCATGGGTGCAGTGGCCCAGCTACTCACTGCTGGGAAACTCCCATTTCTTTACAGGATGCATGCAGACAATCTAGAGCCACTGTCTTAATTTGAGTTTCTCTTGCTGCGAAGAGACACCATGATCACGGCAACTTTTATAAAGGAAAACATTTAATTGAGGCTGGCTTAAAGTTTCAGAGGTTTAGTCCATTATCATCATGGGGAGAAACATGGCAGCATGCAGGTAGACATGGTGCTGGAGAGGTAGCTGAGTTCTATATCTAGATACCCAGGCAGCAGAAGGAGACTGTGTGCCACACTGGGCATAGCTTGAGTATAGGAGACCTCAAAGCCTGCTCCCACAGTGACACACTTCCTTCAAGTAGGTCACACATCCTCATAGTGCCACTCCCTATGGACCAAGCATTCAAACACATGAGTCTGTGAGCACCAGTCCTTTTCAAACCATAAGAGCTGCCCTTCTGATAGAAAGAATTCAGAATTTAATCAGATAGTTCACAGATATATAACAGACATCATGTAGATGCAGGAAGAGGCAAACAGCAGTCCTTAAGTTCCTTCTGGTGAATTCCCAAACCCTAAATTTATCCTTGGAGAGTCAAGGGAGACAAGAGAGAGGAATACACCTGCAGCATTCAGTTTGTCGTTTTATTGTATTGTTTTTTTTTCCAGTGAAAATGTTTCTAACAGCTGTCAGACTGCAGACAACTGTAAAGAACAAGAGCTGCAATCAACACGACATGAAAAATAACATTTCCTCCCCTGTATATTATCCCTCTTCCCTTTGCACACAAAGAACATACAGCAGTAAGTACACCGATAGAAGCCCTTGCCTTATGATCCCTGAAAAATCATATTCTTTTCAAGTGTCTGACAAGCAGGAGACTGAACAGACCCCTCTAGGCTAAAACATTTGTCCATGCCAATCATAAAAAACTTCTTTGAAGGCAGAAGAAATGAGACCCAGGCAATGAAGCACCTTGACAAGCAGCAACTCGAAGCTCTGAAATCATAAGAGAGGCAGAAGCATTCAACACAGGACTTGAAATTTAGGGTCTCTCTTGTCAAGGGTTCAACTTACATGTGTCATTCGCCAGTTTTAAGCCTGATTCTGATACTGAATCCTAGTCAGTCTGGCCAGGTTAAAATGCTTGTGCACAACAGCTACGCCTATAGATACAATTATGTAAAATCACGACAATTTAATTCCTAAAGCAATGGAGCCACATGCTTTTCTCTGCCTTACTCTTGTGCCACACTGCCCTTCAGGGTGCAATCATATGAAACATTGGCAAAGTGTTTTGAAGCCAAGGCACTTGTGAACTTTTACAGGTAACAAAATAGTTGTCTCATTGTTTGGAATATCTTGGCAAACAGTTTTGCTTGAGGTTGAATTCAGAAGAATGAGGCCATATTTGGAAACAGGGTCATTGCCGGTGTAATTAAAGGTTGGAGGATTCTGGAGTTGGCTTGACCCCCTAATCCAGCATGCCTGGAGGCCATACAAGATGAGGAAATTCAGACATAGACATGTACCCAGAATGAAGGCTGAGGCAGCAGCAATAACGTCCATAAGCCAAGGAAGACCAGCGTTTGCTAGCAAGCACCGAATACCAGGGACAGGAAGGTGCCTTCCACCCTCCAAGAAGAATCAATCCCTACTAAAAACCTTGATCTTGGATTTCTGGTTTACAGAAATATTGCAATAAATTCCCACTGCCGAGTTAATCACCTGAAATCTAGATGCTCCCGTGATATCAGCTGTCAGTGGCTTCACTTTTCCATTGGTCTTAGGCTCTATAGGATTTTAGAGGCACTCCCTAAAGGCCAGAACATTCTGCTAAGACACTGTCTGCACTCTGCTGACCTGAGGGAAAATGGGCATGGCTTACATCTGCTCTATGTGTATGTCACATGAGACATGCCTAAGGTAAGGGTTGTTTGTGCATACTCCTCTTCCCCCTTTATCTTCTCTGCTTTCCTTATTGCTAGCATTTTACCATTATATATAGTGAACTAAGAAACCAACCCTTTATGAGACATGGCTCAGTAGTTTTGAGCACTTACTGCTCTTGCAGAGGACTCAGGTTTGGTTCCCAGCACCTACATCAGGTTGTTCACAACTATCTGCAAATACAGTTCCAGAGGATCTGACACCCTCTTCTGGCCTCTTCAGATTTTTTCATACATGTGCTGCACATAAACTAAACAGACACACATAACACACACACACACACACACACACACACACACACACACAAACACACACACACACACAAATCCTAAGAAAACTAAGACAACTCCTTCACTTTTGGCATTGATGACAATGCCCCAAGATCAAGCTTGGAGTAAACAGGACCCTGGAGCGTGGGAATCACTGAAACTCAATTCTCTGCATTTGACTCTCTTGGACCAGTACAGTGTTCCTGGAATGTCTGAACTCCAGTTCCATCTCCTCTGCTGAGATCGCTGAGAATGGAGAATGCTTTTCTTTCACAGTCTACAAAGGAAATGTACAAAGGGCAGACTAGGAGGCCAGAACTTCTTACTAACTTCCCACACCCAGACACTGATGGGAAGACACAACTTTGTAATGGAGCTGTGGAACTTCTCAGTTTATATAGTGGAGACATTGAGAAGAAAATGAATGCTCTGTGATGTTACTGCTCTTCTTGATACTAAGGAGAGTATCAAGCAGCTTGACTTAACCATGTTCCTCAACTTTGAAGACTGAGATGAACAAGAATTCATTTTGTGCTGTGAGGCTAAGGCTTTCCACCAAATTTTGGGCATAGCCTAATGAATAACATGGAACTTCAAAGTTCTAGACATTTCTAGAACCGTGAAATAGCTAACTTCTTACCACAGTATTACGATTTAGAAAAATACATTTTTTCAATGATGGGATACTTCTAGCACCAAGAAATACTGGCTAAATTTTACTGTACTTTAAAATTAAATGTTGGAAAGATTATCTTTTTCATGATAAAAATTCTTAAGATGCAGTAAAATCCTTTTGCATTAAATTATAATAATTGAGGATGATCAAGAATTATTATAACTTAGCTTCTCTGCAGAGATGAATTAAATTTAGAAGATTAGTG
Organism: Lophiomys imhausi; assembly: GCA_907164525.1. Classification (NCBI taxonomy): domain Eukaryota; kingdom Metazoa; phylum Chordata; class Mammalia; order Rodentia; family Muridae; genus Lophiomys; species Lophiomys imhausi. The sequence continues at coordinate 494,495 of CAJQZJ010032244.1, forward strand.
GGAGTCTAAAAAATCACAGAATTAAATGCATTTAAAAGGAATATGCTAGGAAGTGCCAGGTTCTGAGAATTTACAATTTTGGATTGTGAGACAGAAAAAAGGGGAACCAAAAAACAAACAAACAAACAAAAAAAACAACAACGATAGTTCGGAGAGATGGCTCAGCAGTTAAGAGCATTGGCTGTTCTTCCAAAGGACCAGGGTTTAAATCCCAGCACCCATGACTGGGTGTGGTGGCGCAAGCCTTTAATCCCAGCACTCGGGAGGCAGAGGCAGGCAGTTCTCTGTGAGTTCAGGGCCAGGCTGGTCTACAGATTGAGTTCCAGGATTCCAGAAGCAAACATTTTATAAAATAAGAGATGAACATGCAAATTACATGCAAATCACATGAATGCGTGATTTGAGAAATCATAGTTTGTGCTAAGGCCTACACACTTCCACCTGGTCTCCACTTTAGAAAGGCTCACTTCTACCTGAGTCTCTGCCTTGGTGAGGTCCTCAAATCAACTGACCAGTCATGCCAAGGTGGGCAGAGGAAACATGGGCTTGCATTTCAACAATTCAAATCTTTGCAAATGACTTCTTAAATATACTTTTTTTGTTTTGCTTGCACACAAAGTTTCCTGTACATAAAAAAGAATAAACCATAAAAAAATACCTTGGAAGTCATGACATCCCAGGATTTATTTTATAAATGAGCCATGGGCTAAATCTGGTCTTGCTGCCTTTAAATTTTTTATTTAAATTAACTTATTATGTTATTTATTTAAGTTTTTATATGCATGTATTTCTGTCCACCACGTGCATGGCTGGTACTCAAGGAGGCCAGAAGATGGTGCTGCAGTCTCTAGGACTAGAATTACAGATGGTTTTGAGCTGCCATGTGGATGGTGGGAATCGAACCCAGGTCTTCTGGAAGAATAGACAGTGGTTTTTTACCACTGAGCTACCTCTTCAGCCCCAGTAAAATGACTCCATTCCATTCCTAGTATATATGCATATGCCCACACACATTATATATTTGTATACATATATATTACATGTATATATACACATACAATGTATATACAATGTACTTGTATATATACATTACAATGTATATATATATACATACAATATATATAATCTATATATGTATACAAATATATAATGTGTGTGAGCATATGCATATATACTGGGACTATGTATGTATATTTATGCAGAGCCCTTTCATTTGTTTATGGATGTGCACTATAATACCCTGTTCAACTAAGCTTCAGAAGAGTTTTATCCCTCAGTCTCATCCAGCTCAGCCCCAGAGAGCATCGTTGACAGAAGTGCCAGTCCATCATGCAGGGTGGTGCAGTACTTGCATGTAATCTTCACACATCCCTCTGCATGCCTTACAGCATCTCTGGGCTCTCATGATGCAGGGTGGAGTGTAAATGCTGTGTGAGCCATCATCCCACCGAATTGTTTAAGGAAGCATTTACACTTGTCGCTCTGAATGCAATGCTTTCTCTACATATCTCCCATCTGAGCTTGTCTGAATCTGCAGATGTGGAATTCATGGATGCTCTGGGTTCACTGAAGTTGCAACAGGGACCGCATATATTCTTAGCCTGAAATGTTTTCTATCTGAACTTTTTTTTTTTTTTTTGGAAGAAGTTTTCCATCTCCTACTTGGGTTACAATGTAAGTTGAGCCAGGCGGTGGTGGCGCACGCCTTTAATCCCAGCACTTGGGAGGCAGAGGCAGGCGGATCTTTGTGAGTTTGAGGCCAGCCTGGTCTACAAAGCGAGTCCAGGACAGCCAGAGATATTCAGAGAAACCCTGTCTCGAAAAACCAAAAAAAAAAAAAAAAAAAACAAAACAAAACAAAAAAAAACAATGTAAGTTGACATAATGTGAAATCTGCAAGTATTTTCTCTCACATCCTCAAAGACACCACTCTGGGATCATGCTCTCAGAACCTATCTCCACCCATCCACCCATGTTCTGCGCGTGGTCTAGGTCTTTCAGGAAAGTGCCAGCCATGATGCTGACAAGATTTAGACACAGCAGTCTTTTGGGGTTGAAGGAACATTCCTATCTATGCCAGCAAGGGTCTGCTCTGTGTGACCAGACTGGCACGCATGGGTACCTGTATGTGTGAGACCAGTTAATGTAAGGAATAGATCCATTGGTCCTTTGACTGGCAGTTAACTGAGTTGACAGGAACATCTATGGTTTGGTAGCACGTGCACATGCCTTTCATTCCATTTAAAGCTAGCAGGCTCTCTCTCTCTCTCAGCCAAATTTTATTCACGTTATTGTAAACTGCATTTCTGCAGTTAAAAGACACTTACTTTAAGGATTTCAGTTGATCCTTTATCCGTTGTCCTGTCAAAGCACACAGATAAGCCCTGCTCATGGATCACCGCCACCACCCACACAAAGAAAGTTCATCAACAGAAGTAAGAACAGTTAAAAAGCCATCCTGCGCTGGCTAGTTTTACGTCAGTTTGGCATAAGCTAGAGTCATTTGGGTACAGGGAACCTCAACCGAGAAAATGCCTCCACCAGGTTGACCTTCGGCAAGCCTTTGAAGTATTCTTAATTAGTGATCGATGTGGGAGAACTCAAGCCATTGTGGACCATGGTAACCCTGGGCAGGTGGTTCTGGAGTGTATAAGGAAGCAGGCCGAGAAAGCCAGTGGGAGCAAGCCAGTAAGCAGCCATCCTCCATGGCCACTTCCAGCCTGACTTCCCTGCATGATGTAAGGTGAAATAAATCCTTTCCTCCCCAATTTGCTTTTGGTTGTGTGCATGCATGTGTATGCATACACACACACACACACACACACACACACACACACACACACACAGACAGACACACAATATGCCACCTCTTCCAAGAGAAATGACTGGAAGCTCCTGAGGATCAACCCACACTGAATCCCTCTGGCCACTCAAAGTCGTCTTCATCTCTTTCCTCTCCTCCTCCAATCTTTGTAGCTCACTGCATTGCTACATTTTAGCCAGAGTTTCCATCTTGCCATCAGAGACCCATAACAAGTAAAATTTGACTCTGTTGTATACACTTTTATTTCAAAATCTCTCAGATACATGAACGGTCTGAATACCTGTTCAAGTCTAAATGTTAATAAACAACAACAACAAAAAGCTCTTCTACACACTGCCTTCAAGGAAACTGGACGTCGCACAGTTCAAAGCAAAATCCTCGGGCACTGTTTTCCCTGGGTCTGAGATAAAAATCTAGAAAATTACCACACTATGGAACAAGTATTCAGCCTGGCTCAGGACTCTTTCACTTAGTGAGACCAAGAGCATAGTTTTGCCACTGGCAGGACACAGAACGTGAAGCGCCTATAGTTCTGATTCCACCTACCCCTAGGGCATGGATTCTTGAATGGTGGCATCCCTATGAGGCAAATCAAAGTCCTAGCTGCTCCTGTGGATGTGACCTTTTGGGAGAGGGAGAACACACTGAACTGAGTGGACTGTCTTTAAACCTAGCGCCAAGTGGCAGCAGATGATAAATGGGAAGGGCGTTGCACAAGTGGAGGCCGATGTTGATTTGATGCTGATGTGGCTATGGGACCATGATCACTTGGCAATACCAGAAGCTAAAAAGGGAAGGAAGAATTCTCTCCAAGGCGCTGGAGGAAGTGGACCCCTGTGGTCACCCCCGTATTGGGCTTCTGGGATCCCTAACTGAACACAAATGTATTTCTGTCGATTTCAGCCAAGTGGGTGGCACTTTGCCATGGTTATCATGGGAAATGCATGCAGCATGCCCCCCAGGGTGAGGTATTTCTTCCATGAGAGTCCTGCCTACTGTAGGGCCAGAACACACCCACCCAACACACACTTGGGTGTCAAACAAGCAAAACGGGCTGTCTACCTTAAAGTTTGGGTCCTTTTCCAAGCCCTTAAATGAATAGATTGAATCCTCGCCCACCCCAGTGTAAGAGCAGTAAGAGATAAAGAGATAAGGCTTTTGGGAAGGGGCAGTGATGAGATGGGCCATCATGAATGGGCTGTTGCCCTTGGGAAGGAAACCCCGGAGAGCAGCCATTTCTGCCACGTGAGGGTACTCCATGGAAATGCCATGCCCTCCAGCAGTGCCCTCACCAGACATGGAGTCTGCCATTATGTTCACCTAGCATGGACATCCTGCCTCAGAAACTGAGAGGAACGCATCTCTCTGTGTTTCTGTTGTTGACAAACTGCCCAGCTCTGGGGGGTTGGGTTTCCTTCTAAGTTAATTTTGTTATGACTAAGGTGTTGCTCAAGTTTCTCGCTCTACTGACCTTTCTCTTCCCTTTAAGGACCATGATTTTCAAGCATTTTTGTTTGATTTCTAGGCTGCCTCACTTTCCCAGGACAGTGAATCCCAGATTTGCTCCAGACAGCAATTCTGGTGCATAGTACCAGATTAAAAGGATATATTCTCCCACGTTGGAGACCATTCTCTTGCTTTGACACTATTTTGTGAATAAGATTTCCTTAGCCAATCCTCTTTCTAATATTTTCCCAGAAGGATAAAAGTTAATTTCACATATATTCTTAAGACCTAAATTGTATGTTATTTTGACTAACACATTTTAGTCTAACACATTGCTGAGGTTTTCATGACGTTTCCTGACTTTACTGAATTCAGGCTTAGGAAGAGCTGGTGGTACAGGGAAGCAGGAGAGGTGGCCTCAGTTCAGGGTCCTTCATGGTAGACACAGAGTTGGTCTACACATGGGACAGTAGGAGAGGAGGAGACCCGGACAACCCGGGAAGGAGCATCTGAGGCCAGGGGAGCAGCATTAAAGGAAAACGGCTTCAGAGTAGGAAAGGCAAGCCACACACACAGTCAGACAGCGCATGTGCCACGTAAGAGCTGATTCCCGTCACTAACCAAAATTCACCCAAAAGAAGTGAGTCACAGGGGATAAGCTCAGACTGCCAAGCAGAGCTCTCAAACTGACCTTGCCTGTCTGTTAGTCCAGCACCATCCTCATGAATACCATAAGGAAAAAAAAAAAAAAGACTGAGTCCAATGTAACCGGAGCCCTGACAGGGGGATTAAAAGGAAGTTTCTTGAGGAAAACATATTCATCTGATGCTCAGAGTAGCTCCTGGGAGCTGAGAAGGTATCTGATCAAGGAGCCAGGATGAAAGTAGTTCTGGGACCCAAAAGCTGCCAAGACAACCCTGGTGAGATTTCACTCCTGCTCCTCAAGTTGCACTTGCTGCAAAGACAAGGATCATATGATAAGCACCCCTGCTGCCAACCAGTGGCAGTCCTGTGTAGAGAAGCTGACTTCCTTCTGATCACACCAGACCCCTCCAGCTCTTCCCAGCCTGCACTCCTGCGTGTCTGGGAGCGTTTCCTTTTCCAACGGCGGACTTAAAAATCTTCTGCTTTGGAGTGGCGACCACCGACTCTGAAGCCCACCTCTTTCTGTTCCACTCACTGCTGTCCATGTGGCTCTCATAGGCACACCTCAAGCTGCATGTCTAACCACAGCCTGGCCACAGTCTTCTCCTGGCCATATTCTTCTCACCTCCTCACCTGGTTTCCAAACCACTTTCAGCAAGTTCTCTTGAAAGTCCTCAGTTACCCAAATCAACCAACCAACTTGACCTGTGATATTGATGGGCTCCTAAGTGCTCAGCTGGGTGTGTATACATGTATGAGGAGGGGAAGAGAGAGAACCAAACACAGATAGATATATGGTGTTCAACAAAATTTACTAATCTGTGTACACGTGAATAATAGGTAGTGAGCCGGGCGGTGGTGGCGCACACCTTTAATCCCAGCACTTGGGAGGCAGAGGCAGGCGGATCTTTGTGAGTTCGAGGCCAGCCTGGTCTACAAAGCGAGTCCAGGACAGCCAGAGATATTCAGAGAAACCCTGTCTCGAAAAACCAAAAAAAAAAAAAAATAGGTAGTGAAACTGCAATTTAATTATCAATTGTAGTTATTAGTGAGTATAAACTGTAAGATTTGGGCCGATGGAGTAGCGGGCGGCCTGGCCCGCCTTAACCGGTTGCCTGATTTGTCCTGGGGAAAGAGCCCCGGACCAAGGGTGGCCTACACCACCTGTAACCTAAACTCTGTTAAGTAATAGAAGTTGTTATAATAGGCTGGTAGAATTACCAGCAGCTTGGTGGGAGATTCACCTGGGTTTGAGGGGAGTCTGACAGCCCAGGGTTGCTTGGACTGAAGGCCTATAAGCCACTGTGGCCCTTTCCCCAATAATTAAATACCTTTTAATGTTTTAACACTTAACCCTTAACTGGGTAGAGTCTCAATTAGCTACTCTAAGTTAACCCAGATCACCTAATCCCAAACCACCATGTGCCTGTGATTACCTTCCAGTATTCTCAAGTATGTCCATCTGCTTCCATGTCTCCTGGTGGAATGAACTAATCCTCTGTGTAAAACACAGGGTTCCTGTTGGAATCTCAGGAAGTCCTGCCTTCCTATACTCTTTCTGCCCAGCTAATTGGCTATCAGTGACTTATTAACCAATCAAGAGAATGCCTCAGAAGGGGCAGTAACCAGAGCTCGGCATTGAAATCAGACTATCAGAAGCAATGTTATTAGCCCCAACAAGGTAGACCACAGATTGGAAGTGGTATGGGAGATGAGAGGGGCGGGGGCAAGCAGCTGACCTTCTCACAAGTGTGGAGACTGGAAGCCCAAGTTCACTGCCTGGACAGGGTTGGGATCTCCTTCAGCAATAGTGCTCTGTGAGTGACCACGAGAGTGGCCCTCCCATGTCTGCAACCTCTCTGAGGTTTTAAGTGAGGCAAGCTAGACACAGCACTGTTGACACTTTCAAGCGGCTTAGATGAGCAATGTTGAGATGTTCATCAGCAGAAGCCCCGTGTGCTAAGAGGCGAAGCCTCAGAGGTGACCTGGAAGTATACGCCTAACAGACTCTGGACTTCATTATTTAAGGAAACAAATTGGAAATAACTCAACAGTCCTATCCAGATATTGTAAAATGGCCAAAATAATATGTTGTATTTGGGGCACACATGCATTCAAATTGTGTCAGCCATTCTGAGTGGGCCTCAAGAAACTGAATACAGAGCCATGAACCTCACAAATACTATGGGTGACTCTCCTCTCAGAGCCGCTAAGCAGATCAAGCTGTGGGTGGCCTCCTGAACAATTCCTATCTGCGCCTCTTTACTGGGAGTGGTAAGAGGGACAGGCACACCAACCACCTGGAGCTTTGCCCAGATAAGGGAGACCCAATCACATCCCGTCCTCAGCCTCCTCTGCTCAGCCCTGCCAACATAGGCTCTGACTGGGTTTCCTTACTGAGGTTGTTCAAGGGGACGGAGGGCAGGGACTGACTGGGTCAGGAATATGCCAGATCACCAGTTTTGGCTGTGGGTCAGCAGAGACTAAGGCGGTGATAAATAAGCCCAGGGAGTCTCCGCCATTCTGAAGGATGAGACACAGCTCTAGATATCACCCCAAAGGTGTACTGGTGGCAAAGAGACGTTTAATTCTTTCCCGTGAGGAGATTCCAGGTGGGAAGGGCAGTGCTGTGGTGATGCTGGCTGAGAGGATGACCGCTCTCCAGCAGGCGGTGCCCACCGACACCTCACGTGGCAGCCCGTATTAAGACAGGCTGATTACAGGAAGCAGGATGGCCATTTGTCCTAATGGCTCATTATTACTGCTTCCTTGTAAATTGGTGTCAATTTCAAAGATGTCAGTGAATTTCCATGGTATTAATAATGTATGTTAAAACCACACTCTGAAGAACTGATTTTCTTCTTGCTCTGTGCAACTTATGCTCTCTTTTTTCATATAATAATCCCATGAGTGATGCTTTTATTAGATACAAATCTTCTTAATCAATCATTAGTATTAGATTATAATTAAGGGGGAAAGGTACACAGTAGAATGGCTTGCCATTTTAACAATAAAATAGAACATTTAACTGAGTGTCATAGTTAAATTTTGAGTTGTTTAGGAATCAAGAGGGTGTTCTGGATCTAAGAAGATATTTTTAAAATTATGAGGCAAGTTAGTTTGAAAGCTGAGTTAAATATAGAACTTTAAACTCATGGAGATGGTTAGATAGTAGAATGTTAAAGTCAGGTGCCAAATACATATGGACTGGACATTGGGAATGTATGCTAAGCCATATAACTCTTATAATCGTGGCCTATTTACTTCTGTTGTTTTGTATTGTATTTATAGTTATAAGAAAAAGAACCATTATTTGGACTGAAAGGGAGAGCAGTTGGGGGGAAAAATAAATACCTTAAACTAAAAAAAAAAAAAAAAAAAAAGAAGGGAAGAGGATGGTGGGGCTGAGGGGGAGGAGGGTGGAAGGGTGGGACTGGAGGGGGGAGTAGGGAGGGGATTGTGATTGAGATGTAACTTGAAGAAATAAAAAATAAATTATTAAAAAAAAAAAAGAAAGGTAATATATGGGAATAAAGTATAGTGTTTGTGGAAAAAAAAAGACTACATAGAGAAACAATGTCTTGAAAAACCAAAATAAAAAATAAATTAAAAAAAAAAATAGAACATTTAAAAACTCAAAGAAACAACATGTAATGTAATATCATATTTGTCCACAGGGTGGCACAAGAACTCCAGAAAAGTTAATTTGCATCAATTATACTGAATTCTACTCACACCCCACCTTTTTACAAGCCCCGTTTCATAAAGAAATGCTGCAAAATGACACTAGTTAGCAGAATCGTGAGACTGTCTTCTAAAAGGGTTATGAAATCAGCTTAAGTCTTAACAATTTAACATCTAACTACAGTAAGACTTACCAACGTGCAGAGTCCCAGGGCAGCTAAGCCCCACCCATACATTGCCTCCTCTGGTCCTCAGAAAAATTCTGTTCCTTAAATGGAAACCATATGTGTTATTTTTAAAGATGAGGAATGTGAGCCCTCCAGAGTTTAGCCTCTAGCCAACTTGTCCCCCCAATCATGTGCAGGGCTCTGCTGAACAATGAAACCTGGGATATGCAGTTCAAGATGTTATACCATGGCAGAAGCAGTGGTCCAAAGGCTGTAAAGTGGTGTCAGCTGGCTTCCCAACAACCACGAAGTGTTGGAGGATGGAGGTCTGATACAGGGATGTCAGCCCATTCATGCAGGGGCTCGGGACCAGGACAGACAGACAGCAAACGTGCAAACAGTACTACCGCCTGCCCAGGGGCGCTACCGTCCTCAGATCTGCACTTGCCTGCCTCATCCGAGGACCTGCCTTTCCCTGCCTTCCAACTCCAGTGCCAAAGTACTGACACACAGCAATCTCAGCCCAAAGGGAATGAACTGGACACTTCTTTCTTTGGAAAAGATGCTGACTCGGCTCCGTGGTCAGCTGTTGACTCACGGGGAACAAATCCCAATGGCCGCAGGCCAGCCCTGGTCATTTACCTCATTCAAGTCTGGGCAGCTGGAGCGGAGCAAGCTTTTGCAATGTGTTACCCTGTGGCAAGTGCTCAACGTGATCTTTGTTTCTGCAGAGGGGACCACATGCAGGCCACTGTGTCCCTCTTGCAGTAAATATGAAGGATTCTCTCTGCTCAGCACTGGCACTGAGCCTGCTGGATCCTAGCACACTGGCCCTTTTAAAACTCCAAGTAAAGGATGTTCTGACCTAAAGTCTGCTATCAGAGGCATAATGGAATCTCCTAGTCTGGGGTCATTTGGAAAAAAAAAAACGTTTATTTTATTTTTTTTTATAGTGTGGTAAAAAGACAGTCATCCCATAAAGATTGCCATCTTGAATACTTTTATTACTCACTTTTTCATGTGGTCACCGCCGCTGTATCTAGAACTCTTCATCTTTTGAAACTGAAATTAGCTCCCAACTGCCTCATCTTCCCTACCTCTGACCTTGCCAGACATAGGCTACATCATGTCTCTATGACTTTGCTCCAAGAGTCTCATAAGCAAAATCATATAGTATTGGCCTTTCCCCTCCATAATACCCTCAAGATTCACTCAGTTGTAGCCTGTGATGAAATTTCCTTTTTTACCTTATTGTTTTGCTATCAGTAAGCTTCCATTGTTTAGACCAGCTTTAGGTCTGCGGCAAATTTGAGCAGAAGTTTCAGTTCTCTGCTCTCCTCACCTACCCAGCCTACACTCCTATTGATACTTCCGGCAGAGCGATAAGTTTGTTACACAAGAAGAACCCACACGGATACATGATCATCACATGTTGTCACATGATCCACGCCTTCTACTGGGTCCATCTTAATATATTCTGTGGCTCAGAATAAGCTTTGGACACGTACCTACTATTAGAGTGTCATGCAGAATACGTTCACTGCCTCAAGAAAGTCTCTGCTTACTTATTTTTTAAGTAAAGATTTGTTTAGTTTTACTTTATGTCTAGGAGTGTTTGCCTGGGGGTATCTAAGTGCACCACGTGTGTGCAGTGCCCAGGGATGCCAGAAGATGGCATCAGACCTCCAGGAAGTAGAATTCTGGACAGTCATAAGCGGCCATGGGGGTGCTGGAAATCACGGAGGATCCTCTGGAAGAGCAACTGGTGCTCTAACCCACAGGGCCATCTCTCTAGTCCCTTGTGCTACTTTTTAAAAGTTGAGTAAGATTCCATTGCTTATTCTTTTTAATTTTTTTTTCTTTGGTGCTGGAAACTTGACACAGAGCGTCATAAGCATCAGCCAAGTGCTCTCCCACAAAGTTCGATCCCCAGCCTGTTATTTGCTCCTTCTGTTGATGGGAATTTTGGTAGTTCTTCCTTTCTGCCTACTGTCAGTAATGCTAAGGTGAACCTCACACACACATTTTTCTATCACTTAAGATCTCATACCAACTAAAAGGATGCAGGATGTGGGAGGGTCAGGGTTTGGCCACGCCCAGACCCTAGTGGCCAGCACTTTCCACAAGGGAAATAAGGAACCACATATCTGGCCACCTAGGCCAGGGCTGACAGCTAAGTCAGAGCACATAAAGTTCCACAGATTTCTACAGCTAGATCAGGCCACAGTGAGTACCCAAGACGATCAGAGATGAGAATGTCACTGTCAGAAGCACAAACCAGGGTGCCACTGTCAGCCTGCAAATCTAGATTGTGGATTTGTTTGGTCCTAGGGAGACGCCAGGGATGCTCAATGACATCTAAGGAGATGCTGAGGTTTCCTGAGTATTGGGTTTAAAGGTTGTTGCTTCTTCCTCATTTGTCCTTTTCTACCAAGCTTCCTGGAAGGTTCCAAATGGCTTGGAAAAGCTTGGAGGTTTAAAGGCACAACATCCCTCTGCTGCAGCCTTCTTTCCTGTGGTTGCTCATCTCTGGATGGATTAATTTCTGCGAGGACAAAGTACAGCCAAACACAGGCTGCACCTAGTGGCCATTTCATAGTCCTCTATGAGCAGAGTTCAGATGAAGGATCTACATTCAAGAAGAAACTAGTGAGTGCAAAAGACAGCAATGGCTCCAGCAGTCTGGTTGGACCTGCCCCCCCTCTGCTGAGGCACACAACATCCTCCAGCCTTGAGTTTATAAAGTGGGCAGATACCAGTCACCAATCACCACTGTCAGTACAAGGTACTTGGTGTGAAAACTGCATGTGCATGGCCGAAGGTCCCTAGTGCCAGACTGGAGCCAGGGTGCCACCACCATCTGTAACTAGAGACTGCAGAGCAATCCTGGAGGGTCCCTTTGTCCACGGCCCTCAGAGTGGTGCCTGATTTTAGCTCAGACAAATCTTTGGTCATCAAGGAGAGTGGCTATGAATAGCATAGGCTGCACTGGTGGGCACCCTCTCATGGCCTCTGAAAGACATTGGCAGCCTAAACTGGGCCATCACTCAGTCATTCCCTCAGACAAGATGACATGGGTGGAAGACGTAAGACAGCTGTGGGTGACTGTCTTCATCCTGGGATAGATCTGAACAGAGCCCCGAAGATAATGAACAGCTCCACATGACCTAAGACCTAAGCATCTCATGGCGATAGGAGACAGCTTGTCTCTTCTCCAGCCACAATGCTGAGCTGGAGGAGGCAGCAGACTATTAACCTTACAATTCCAGAAAATTCTGAACTCCAACCACCTCTGCTTTCTAAATCGGCTTTCTCTGTCATCTCTGTTCTGCTACCATAAGCCTTTCAAAGCCTGGGTGGGGGGATGTTCAGCAGAGAGGAGGAGTCTTTGTTGTACTTGCCTTTTCTGGTTTCTATTCATAGTTCTTTTCTCCATTTTCTAGAATTCCCCTGATCCAGCTCTCACCTCTTCTTATTCCTCCCTCCCAGACTTCCCCTAACATTTAAGCTTCCCTTCCTTCCTCTCCTACTCCCCCCATTCCCTGCCCCCTTTGGATTTTATAGCTGCAAGCCACACACACTCACACACACACACATACACACACACACACACACACACACACACACACACACACACACACAC
>CAJQZJ010032244.1:506913-528301 GCA_907164525.1 Lophiomys imhausi
GTGTGTGTGTGTGTGTGTGTGTGTGTGTGTGTGTGTGTGTGTGTGTGTGCTTAAAATAGAAACTCTGCAAATAAAAACAGCAATTAGGGAAACCTGCACATCTTTGTGCATATGCAGAGCTGGGCTGACAGTGGCTTTCCTTCCCCATTATCCTCCTCCACTGTTTCTCTTCCTTGAGATGTGCAAACCCAGATAGCAATTTCTCCCTGGAAACAGTGCCCCTGGGAAGGGGATTACCCCTCCTCCCTCCGGGACTCACAGGTTATGATGATCAATAACAGCAAGTGAGACACTGGCAAGCCCCTCAGAAAAGCCCGCACTGATTCTTGTCCTTTGTGTAAAATAATAAAGAAAAATGAAGGACTGTAAGGATGAATGCGGACAGCAAGTGTTGAGGAAGTAACGAATGTGGTTGGGACATCCATGCCAGGAAAGCAGATGAGGAAGCTGTGGACTTTTTGTTTTGCGATTAGCAGAGGCTAAGTTACTCAAAGGTAATTGAAGACTTTCCCTGGCACTTGTCAGTGGTAACCTGGTGTCATTTCCTTTTTCATGTCGGTACAAGGGAGGACTTTGGCCCTTAGGGAAGAAGGCCTTGTGTTCCAGAGAGTTACCTGCTGTGATGGGCCCTTGAGTCCCTGCAGTCTCCTTCCTCCCTTTCCAGAGGTTTCCATCCCTCTGGCAGGCACACAGTGCTAACTAGCAGACTGTTAAGGGTTCACTCTACAAGGAGTATTTGCTTCAAAATAAAAATTAATATTATACAGACAGTGCAGGTTATATTTAGGAATATATATTCATATGAATATATATGCATGCAATAACAATTGGTAAAAATGGTATGAATTTAAAGGAGAACAAGGTGAGGCAAATGAGGGGGTTAGAGGGAGGAATGTGAAGGGAGAAATTCTGTAATTATCTTATAATCTCAAAAAGGAAAAGAAAAAAATTTAAATATATTCCAAGGAAGAAATAGTTTAGCAAGCAACCCACAATAGTGCAACAGTATTGTCACTCCCTAGAAAGCTTATGCTCAGGGCCTCAGAGCCAAGGATGTGGCTCACGTGGGGACCCTGCAGGCACAGCTTGGGGTTCAATCCCTAGTACCGTATAAAGCAGGCATGGTGGTTCGTGCTTGTAACCCCAGCACTTCGGAGGGAGTAGAAAAAAAATGGCAAGCAGAAATTCATGATCTGCATAGCTTCAGCTAGGCTACAAGGTAGACAGACATAGCCAGTCTGAGGCCAGCCTGGGATAGATGAGGCCCTGTTTAAAAACAAAACAAAGAAACAAAGGGGAGAAAATTCCAAATAATGGTCATTGTAGAGTTGGAAAAGATGCCAAGAGCTCCCTATAAGACAAGAAAAACAAGTAAGGCCCTAGGGTCCAGAAGATGGAATGTCTAGTCCTGAGTTCACCCAGCAGGTGACCGCCTGGAAGCCCCACCCTATGTAGCTACAACAGTTTCTTTCATTACGTTTTTTCCTGGAGTATCTTTGACTTGCTTTAAACCAGATTACAGTAGCCAGCAAAACTGTGTAGGAAATCAGAAGCAAGTATTAAAGGTCATGGGGCCTCTTTCAAACACACACAGAGCACTTTGCAAGGTGTGACTGTCACCACCTGTGTGTGCTGGTCACTGTCAGCTTTCTACATCTCACAGAGAGGACATTGGGGTTGGGGGCTGGTGTAGGAGGAAGGTCTGTCCTGACAAGAGCCACCCATGAGCTGCTGCAATCTGCATGACAGGCCTGAGATGCTTTCCTAAACACAGGGCTGCATTTTCCAGTTGAGGGCATCCATTAAGGTTTTAAGGCTGTGAGCTAGCAGGTCAGGCACAGGAGATGGTTGCTCTTCATGAAGCAGATTCATGGCGGGCAGACCACATCTACAAAAGGGGAAAAGATTGGAGAAAAGCAAGTCTGGCTGCCTCAAGAAATGTGGACAACAGTGTGAAAGAGGCGGCCTTGTCAGTACTAAGGAAGTTGAGGTAATGTTCTTATAAATGCTCCATTTTCCTAAAAACAGGTTGTGTAGAAAGATATTAAGATATTTTCACTTCCTGTGCTCTCATTAACTCAGTAGAGAAAGGGCTGAGGAATGTACTAGATAGAGCCAGAATTACAGGCTGAAGGTGACATCACAAAGGCGGTAACATCATATACACATAACAAACAACCTGTCCCACAATCAGAGATGATGCAGGTCTTCCTATTTCCTGGGCCTGCAGTGGGGTCCCCATAAAATCTGAGAGGTCCCCAAGAGATCAGAGCCTGCCTGCTGAGTCATTGCCCTGTAAAAGCCAAAGGGACAACATTACTGCTCCTTGCTCTGCCCAGGGAATTTCTGCAATCCTGCTTGGTCCAGCCACTTCAAGAGACATATAGATAGTGAAGACATATTCTTTCCTTCTACATATATTTTCTCACTTCATTTTCAAAATGCCCCTGAGGGTTGTTCCTGCGTAGCCCCACAGGTGAAGGTGCCTTAAAGAAAATGCAGCATCTGACCTGTCCTCGGCAAGGCAATGTGGGCTCTGCCTGCCTCCCTTTTCTGCTGCAGAATACCTGCCACTGGCTACGCATCAACAATGGCAGTTTACCTGGCTCATGGTCCTGGAGGCTGAGAAGTCCAAGTGAACATTAACAAAGGCTTTCTTGCTGTTTCATTCCACGGAGGAAGCAGAAGCTAAGCAAGAAGGGGCTCCTTCTAGAACAAGCTCTTCTGTCTCTGGGCAGCAGCCATGCCCCACCATAATAGTGACTCCTTCAGGACAATGAAACCCTGTCACCCCATCATCTCCTAAAGATCCTGTTTCTTGGCAGCACTACCATGGTAGTGAAATCTTAGCCTGAGATTTGGAGGGGTCGCCTGAAATGAAGCATAGCCCCAGCATTGCAGAGCTGATTTGTGGGTCACCTTTTTCTCCCCAGATTGTCTCTGATTGGACAAAATTAAAGATCATAAGCTGGGGCTAGAGAAGGGACTCAGTGGCTAATGAGCAATGGGTGCTATCCCAGGAGAGACAGGTTTGATTCCAAATACCTACATGGCTGCTCACAACCCTCTTAACTCTAATACCAGGAATTCCGGTCTCCAAGGGCACCAGGAATGCACATGGTGTACAGATATGTATGCAGGCAAAACACTTATGAACATTAAAAAAAAAACGAACTTGTTTTAAGGCCAGAAGTTCACACTGTTATTTTGCTAATATATTCCTGAGGTCTAAGTTGTTCCAGAGTTTTTATTGTCAGGTCTCCAAGTCTCTGCTCACATCTATTTCAATGAGACAAGGGATGCCCCACCCACAGGATCCCTCAGTCCCAGCACGGCCTCTGGCATACCAGGATGGTACCTTTTTGGGTGCTGCCAGTCTTGGGTTAAGCAGTTTGCTTTCATTCTTCTCCCCTCCCCTATTCCACCTTCTGGGCAGTGTATTATGTTGACATTGGCACCCACAGGGTGACCACATGCCCAGGCTGTTGGCCATGCTGTGTCACTGATGCCTGAATGGGGCTGCGGTGCCCGTTTTGTACCAGTGCTGTGCAGCCAGCTGCTCCTAGTTCTCCTAACATCTGTGCCGACCTTCCTCCTTGCACCCCAGGGAAGCCACCTGGAAAATCTGTAAGATGTACTCTTCACAGTGTGGCCCACTCAGTCACAGTTTGGGCCTGGGGTGCTGGGAAGGATATTAATTCAATTTTTGGTTTAAGTCTTGCGGCTGAGGATTGACTGTGCCATTTATGAGCTTTTTTGTTTTAATTCCAAAGGATGGCCTCACACAACTCCCCACTGCATGCAGATGGTGTTCCCTGTATTCATTCTGTCTCAATCTGTGCTCCTTAGATTTATTTTCAGCAGCTGACCTGAAGTTTTGGAAACTGATTGGGCCTCACAGTCTTCTGAAATATTAGTGGGTCTTGATAAACATCAGTTTCCATGGAGATGACCAAGGAACATTATACCTGTGTTGCAAGGGGCTTCTGATTTTATCTCGAGCCATTAGCTTTCGTGCACAGTTCATTCATTATTCATTTGCTAAGAGGAAATGGCAGTAACCCAGAGCATTTCAGGAGACCTGAATCAGTGAGTCAGAGCAGCCATGGGAACACTCACAAGGCAGTATCAGCTGAGGTTGGGCCACGAGAGGCCGACCCAGGATTTAAACAGCCATCAGAAATGACATGTGGTTGGACGCTCACCTGCAGGCTTTCTCTAGCACACAAATATAAATTCTCATAAATTCTCAACAAAGGAAGAACTGGAAAAATTTGAAGTTCGCCCCGAGACTGAGGGGGTCACAGAGCACAGAATTCACGGCACAGTTCTGCTCCTCTCTCTGCAGTATTCCTTCTTGAGTTGAACACACCCACCCTGCAGACTCTGTGACCATACAGACATACCCCAAAAGCAAGTGAGCTCCATTCTGTAAGAGATACATAGATTTCAAACCATGACTCCTACAGAAAGGTGGTTTTTAATTTTTTTTTTTTGTTTTAAAAAAAAACTATATCTTAAAATCCTATGAATTATTTAATCATAATGAACTAAGTTCTCTCTTATATGTAGTATACACATACACCACACAGACACAGACATACACACACACACACCACACAGACACATACACAGACACACACACACACATATACACATACACACACACATATACACACACATACACACACACAACACAGACACATATTCACACCACACGGACACACACATGCACACAGACACACACAAACAGACACACACACAGACTCAGATATACACACAGATACACACACAGACACACATACAAACACAGACACAGACATACACACATACAAACACACACACAGACACACACACAGACACACATATACACAGACACAGACCACACAGACATACACACAGACACACACACATACACACACAGACACAAACATACACACAAACACACACACAGACACACACCACACAGACACAGACATACACACAAACACACGCACAGACACACAAACACAGACACACACATACACACACACACAGAGACACATACACACACCGAGAGACACACACAGACACACACACACACACACATATACACGTATACACACACAAACACACACACACAGACACAGATATACATACAGACAAACACACACAGAGACACAGACAGACACACACAGACACAGATATACACACACACACAGACAGACACACACACAGACACACACACACAGACATACATACAGACACACATACACACACAGACACACACAGAGACACATACACACAGACAGACACACACACACATTCACACACAGACACAGACATACACATACAGACACACACACAGACAGACACACATACACACAAACACACAGACACACACAGATACACACACACAAACGCACACACAGACACACACACACGTACACACACAGAGACACCATATACACACAGAGACACCATACACACACAGACACACACACACACACACACAGAGACACACACACACAGACACAGATACACACACATTATTTATACTTTCAGATGTGATTGTGGTTGTAGGTCAGAAAACTAGAAAAAAGCATGAAGGGGGGAAAAGGAAGTTTTGAGGAAGAGGCAACTGTGACAGAACAGACATGCTATGAAATTGGAAAGGGAAGGGCCATCGGTGGGAGGCCACAAAGGTACAGGGAATGGGGTAGAAGAGGGCAGAGGAGAGTGAAAAAATGCATACTACATATGGAAATACCATAATGAAACCTATTACTTTGTACAGTAATTTTAAAAACAGAAACAAATAACAATAGGAAAAAAACCCTGAATAATCTGAAATGCAGCACATTCCTTAGGTCTTCTTCATTTACTAAATGGATATTAATGTGGTTTATAAACATACTTCATGGACCTTTCTACTTAAAACAAAATCCAATAAAACAGCTTTCATTTTTTCCTGCCCCAGGCTAAAAAAATAACTAAGTAAAAAGTAAACCAGGAATAGGTATAACTTTCTTTCAGAAAGCAGGGCTCCAGGAGCAGGCAGTCTTCATGATGCTCGTTCATAAATGCCTATAAAAAATAAAATTATTTCTGAAGGCAGCATGGTTTTGAAATTGTAATAAGCATAGAGAATACATTCAAAGTCCTTGGTCCTAGCTCCCAACCATGCTTCCCTTTGTAGAAGTGTGTTTATTGTCCCCAAGCATATAAAAGTAGTTTGAGTATAAGGTGTACAGTCTTCCTTAACATTGGGTTACACAGGTTAAGAACAACTAATGCATGTAAGCAGTCTTTATATGGCTTTTATCCGTTGCCTGTGTTTTGGAGCAGGAGAGATTCCCCAACCCTCACTATTTATAGTTTGAAGCAGTCCACATCCTGCCCTAGAGAACCATAAAGGCTGCACAGCTTTTACGGGCAGCTCAAGGTTTCTCTAAAGCTCAGCTGCCCTGCTAATAAATCAAGGTAGGAAAAGAGTTTAAACTTAGCAACACATTTCAAAGTGCAGGGGTTTCTCGCTGTTGGTTCCAGGACTTCTAAAGCTAACAGCGTGGACAAATGCTCAAGTCCTTTATGTGTACCACCACATAGTATTTGAAAATAATCTACATATGTCCCCCCCTCGCATCCTTTCAACAATCTCTCCAGTATGGATTGAAACTTACTACAAAATGTTGCGCAAGTCCTTGTTTGGGAAGTGACCAAAGAGGGGTCTGTAGGGTCTGTATAAGCTCAGTAAAAGCAGATATAATGACTTTGCAGTTTTTTTCATCTTGCTGGATTGAATCCACAGACTCAGAGTTCACAGTTTATCTACTGAAGGTTCACAGGAAAGCTCAGGTCTCAGGTAGGAATGTAAAGAATCCAGCTACCATGTGATAAAATAATTCTGCCGTCCTGCGAATATGGAAGCGTCACCAGCACCCTGCACTCCTTCCCTGTCTCCTGGGACTTTGGAACACATCCTCCCACAAAACTGACACAGCTGTCACAGGCGTGAGTCCTATTGGTTCTTGGCTCTTCCATTTATCTTCCGCTTTTAAGTCTCTGGCCTCCGGCTTTGCTCTCCACTACAGCGAGTTTCTTGGTAGTCCTGACCAACCGTAGGTTCTGAACATGCCTCAGAGCTTGCTTTGCACAAGGAGACAGTAGTTCTTGGTATTTATAAAATGATTTTTGTGCTTGGGCCACAGACGTAGCCTGCATTACCTCTGCTTGGCCTTAGAAATCATGGGATCCTTCGCAACCCTGGGACATAGCTGTTTACACTCAAGGAGCACTCTGAGCTAGGGGCAGATGGTTTCTAACCACTGAAATCCAAGTAAGACATGTGCTACTGTGTTTTGTGGGTTTTTAATCAGATAACTCAAGTCTGGAAACATTTTAGGAAGATAGATTTTAATTTTTTTATTTCTACTACTTTTTTTTTATTTTTATTTTTAGAATCTGGTGGATTCTCTTGCATATGTTTACCTAGTAGGCTCGGAGATTCTAAAACTGACTATGGAGAATAATATCTTCAAGCTTGGGCATTGACCTCCTTGGGTCTGCTTGTGGACTAGCTCATGACAGACTGAGAAGACATATCTTTTCCCTGGTGATGGGGTTTTGTACAAGTTACTTCACAATATGGCACCTTGAGGGCTGGAGAGATGACTCAGTTCAGCAGTTAGGAGCACTGCTTTTGGAATGGACCAAGGTTTAATTCCCAGAATCCCTCTGGTAGTTCACAACTATCTGTAATTCTATTTCCAGAAGGCCTGAGACCTTCTTCTTACCTCTGTGGCCACTTCACACAAGTGATGCACACACCTATGTGTAGGCAAAACACCCATAAACATAAAATTGTGTGTGTGTGTGTGTGTGTGTGTGTGTGTGTGTGTGTCATATTGGAAAATGAAAAGCAAAAGATTCAGGAAGGGAGCCAGAGACACAGAGATGCCCAGGAGATTCAGCAGACAGGCCTTGCAAAGTCTGACCTGTACATCACTATGGCCTCCTGCCCTCTCTCCACCAGTGTTTCTCCTTCATAAACTTAGCAGAGTAACACACAAGTCTTAGTGGTGCCTGGAGTCTTCATTTCCTTGCTGGGGCACTCGTGTTATGGAAAAGTTATGTTAAAGAAATTTGTATGTTGTGCTGTTAATCTGTGCTTTGTTTTAGTAGCTTCAGGTATGAGTCTAGAATGGGTAAGGAGAAGACGCTTGCCTTCTTCCATATTGGCAAACTAAAGTCTGGTTGGAGTTCACGTTGTAAGTTGCCTGCTACATTCTGTCCTTACAACAAACGGCTTAGGTGTTTGGCAGATGATAAACAGGCATTGCGGGAGCTTATTTTCAAATGCCTTGAAATGACAACATACATCTCCTAAAATGTCAAATAAAAATCTCCATGATATTTTTAATTATGAACATTATTTTATGATTACACTGAGAGTATTTTGGCTTAATTGCTTCTCTGAGAAATCTCAAGGCAATTGCTAATAAGCGGACACATTTTTTCTGATCAACAGCTTGGTCACAGATAATAACATGGTCTCCAAATTTTTGCCTTTCTGGTTCACATATCCTTCTACAAATCCAAATTACTAACAGCTCCAAAGGCCACGTTTAGCTCTGCTGTTTTGAAAGCTAGGGCTGTACTAACCAATTTAGGAAACAAACCATCTCCACTTATGTGGGGAATGGGCAAGGTTTTCCTCTGGACAAGCCAAACCTCCAAAGTGATCACGAATTCCTGGTGGCCCAGCCAGATCCAAGTTTGCAAACTAAAGAACCATGGGGAACATATTGGCAGTACCAGGAAGTACCTGCCATTCCCTTCTTGGCTTCCCTCAAGAGAAAGTACATATCCAAGTTGGGGGCCAACAGAGGGGTGAAGGTGAAATCAACACTACAGAAAGACAATTTTCTTTCGTGTCACTCTCTGGAAGACTATGACATCCATAGCTTTCTCAAAGTTTAAAATGTCACATGCTACGTGTCCTCACTGGCTTTCATTCTCTTTATCAATGATGCCATGTTCATCCCAGTCTCAAGCCTGTGAGTGTGCTTGTGTGTGCAGGTTGCTTGGGGTAGCTTCATTCTGGGCTTGCTCGCAGTGTCCTGATCAGGTTAGTGTTTGCCTTGGGCAGGGCCCAGCATGAATGATGTCATATGATCACAGTGTCCTCTCTTTCCCCTCAAAGTCCCATTGATGATCCCTTTGTGTTACCTGGCCATTGGTTCCTTTATTTCGATTCTTCCAGTTTTATAAGGCACTAGTTCAGTGCTACCTTGTCTGTGATCATCAAATTTCTAATTGATCACGCCGGTGAAGTTGCTGCTTTAACCCCAATGCCTTGTGATCTGACCGAGAACATCCACATCCAGGCATTTAACATCTTTCAAATGCAGGTCCTTACACGGAGTCTCCAAGCTCATTCCAAATCTCTCTTTCTCTCTCTCTCTCTCTCTCTCTCTCTCTCTCTCTCTCTCTCTCTCTCGTACCATGCAAGCCTAAAGATGGTTCCGTCCCTATGCACCCTTATGCACATCTGCTGCTGCGATGTGGTTACCCTGAACGCTCTATCTACAGACCTAGCCTCATTCATGGCTGAACTCAAGCCTCAATATCTTCCTGAAGCCTCCTCTGACATTCCTGTCTTTTGCTACATCTCCTGAAGGACACTCCTGCAGCAGGCATCCTCAGAACTGACCAGTGCTCAGTCCAGCCATAATACCTCATCTTCTGTCTGCTACATCTTCAGGTTTGCCTTGAGCTCACCAAAAGCAGCAGGGTGCCATCATAAAGTCAGCACTCTGAATCTATTGGTTCTACAACCTTGGAGTCAACCAAAACCAGATCAAAACTATTCAAGGAAATATTCATAATATACAGTTTGTCTTATCATTGGTCTCTGAAAAATATTATATAACAATTGCATACATGGCATTTCCAGAGGTTTCATATTGTGAGAACCTCAACGATGCCTTAAAGCAGAAAAGGAATATGTATTGGGACTAAGCAAGCACCATCCTGTTTTATGGAAGAGACTTGAACAATTGCAGCCTTTGTGCACATAGGTGCTCCTGGAACCAACTCTCCCTGAGTATTAAGGAAGGACAAGGATTCTCCTCCCCTTCCAACAGCCACCAACCTGCCCCCGAAGTTAGAAAGCAATAACAAGTAAAGGGAAGGGCTGGGGAGATGGCTCCACAGCTAAGAGTGCTTGTTCCTCTTGTAGAAGGTTAAGTTCCCAGCATCCAAATGGTGTCTCACAATCACCTGTAACCTCATTCCAGGGAATCTGACACCCTCTTCTGGCCTCTGTGGGCGGTTACTGTAGGCATGTGGTGTGCATACATACATGCAGGCAAACACTCATGTACAGACAACCAAAATAAATTCTTTAAATTCAAAAAAGTAGCAAAAGGAAAAGAGAACTTTGCATGGTTCACCTCAGCTCTGCCATATAGCTTCTTCCTAGGTCGGCAGCGCAGGCCTTGAATTCAATTGCCTTCATTGGATTATGAAGAGAAGGAATTAGGGACTGGGTCAGCCACGAGGATAGCATGTTCCTGTCTCCCTTTCAATTAAGAAGCCTTTTAAGGCCTGACTGTGGAGTATGAAAGACAGAGGGAATGAACAAGAGACTAGTTAAGGGTTTGGGTCCTTCTGGTGTCTCAGACAATTTTCTTTCATCTGCAAAACATCTTTTGGAGATGCTGGACCCATTGCTACTACCAGCCCTTTGAAAAGAAGAACGCAGGGGAATCACACACAGCTTCAATACATAGAAAAGAAAGGAAGTCAAAGTCAAACACTGTGCAGCCATTTTGGAATCTGCTTTGCTGCACTCTGTCAGCACCGGGCAGCACGGAGGTGTCTGATGGATGCTTCTGGCAGGAGTCATGTGACTTGGTCAGATAAAATGCAAGCATGGGAGTAAGGATGCGGTTCTGTGGTGCTCCTCTTGCTAGAAGCTTCTTGTACCACAGCCTAGCTAATCACTTTGAAACCAACAGGACAAGTCCGAAACAACAATGCTCACCCGACCTCAAAACACCTTCTCTTACCTAATAGGGCTCCCTCACAGCAGTTTGTGAGGACACAGGCTCTCAGTTAAGAAAGGACACCAATTTTGTAAGAGAGTTTGCCTCTGATAATCACACTAAAAATAAAAGCAGGCAGCCAACTGGTGAGGTTATCTGTTCCATTAGAAAATATAGTTCATGGGCTTAATTTTCTATGATTGGCTTGGATGAATGGGAGGTTTTCTAGTAGCTTCTGCCCCAAAATGAGGCTTGGCAAGCATGGCACATGATTTTGGCAGCATGCAGGTTCTGATATAGTTAGTCTTCAAATGTCTGACATTGTCCATAAACCTCTGAACCTGACCTGAAGCTATTACAGATTTTAAACTTTCAAGCAATTGTACCATTAAACAGCCAGCATGTGACTGCATCACTGTTTTATCCGCTGCCCACAGACCGCGATGTATTTGAGGGCAATTGATATAAATCAAGAATGAAAGGAGCAAAACACGGCAGAAAGAAGCATCATTACTCAGATCCATTCAGTAGCATCTGGGTTGCAACTGTAGTGCAGGTTCAGAAAGCTACGAGGAGCCATTTGTGAATGTTCACCAAATAGCAAATTTTCTGAGCAATTTACCCCCAAGTGTTCCCAAAGGTAGCTTTACAATAATAGGGTTCCTTCTTTTTTATTTTTTATTTTTAACCTTTGCTCCAAGAAAATAGAGAAAGCTTTTATGTGTCATTATAACTGTAGGGGTTTATTCTAACATCAAATTGGCCACATGCCCCCATTTCTCCTGTATCACACTAGAATGACACAGTGCCTGGGTTTGAAAGCCTTCAGTGGGAGCAATATTTGAATGAGTTAAGTTCGTTTGTTTGTTTTTTTTTTTAAACCAAACCTAATGTTTTATATTGTTATTACACTAGTTAATATGGGTTGACGTTTTTAAAGTGTTAAACCAATACAGTAAAAGCAGTGGACATAATTGCAAGATTGATTAGAAAGAGACCGATGCTGGAGTCTTGTTAGCAAAGAAAAAGAGCGTTTTATGATTATATGAAATAATTTTCTTTGATTTGTATTGAGGGTAATTCAAATGTGGAGGGAGAATCTGCACGCCTCTTAGCTTCACCAACAATTTACAGGAAATTATTCTGAATGAAAATTTTCCCTGTTCTAAGCCACCAGTTAGGATACATTGGCTTTTATGACTGAATCACAGGTATAGAAATAAAAGAAGAAAATTGCATATTTTGGTGGCAGGCTCGGTAAACAGCACAAAAAAAAAACCCAAAACAACAACAACAACAAAAACCAAAACAGCTTTCTGAAATCATTCATTTTAGATGCTAAGACTTGGTTTACTCACTGGTATTTTTTATGTAAATTTATTATTTAAAATTTTTTTTATATTTGGGTGTTTTGCTTACAAGGTGTTTGTGCACTATGTGTGTGCAGTGCCCATAGAGGCCAGAAGAGAGAGTGTCAGATACCCTGGGTTTGCAATGATTGCGAACCACCATCTGGGTGCTAAGAATCAAACCCATATCCTCTAGAAGAGCATCTCTTAACTGTTGAACCATCTCTCCAGGCCCTGCTTTTACATGGTAATCTGTAGGAACATTCCAAACCTAAGGAATCCCCATTCAAAGTATATCTGAAATATCCTCTATGTAGACTTTCCATAAGGACCAATTACTTTAATCTAGATGTCTTTTAAATAAAATTAACAATTTGTTAAGTAGGAGGAAGAGATGTCACTTTCTCTTCTTTGTGACTTATCCAGTTGCACTGCATCTACTCATGTGTGTGGTGGGTACCATGAACAGAACCGTGGGCAACACTGTCCATGCCACAATTAGTTTTATGTATTGGCTCAGTCCATATTTGTGGTCAAACATTGTTCTGTATGTTTCTATGGGGATATTTTTAGAGGATATCAACATTTCAGTCAGTGACTGGAATAATGGAGATTGTCCTCCTTATTGTGTGGGTGGGCCTCACCCATTAGTTGAAGGAAGGCCTAAATATAACAAAACACCAACGTAACCAGGCAAGAAGCCATGTTGCCCCAGACATGGAAAGGCTGGTTCTCCCAGATCTCCAGTCTTCTGGCTCATCATCATTGTTTTAGACTTTAAATTGTTGCCACAGCCCTGTGAGCTATTCCTAGAATAATTTCTATATATGTGCATACTCTATTGGCTGTTTCCCTGGTGCACCCTGCCCAATACACCACTTACACGAGCTCACCATCCAACTGAGTGCATCATTCTCTGCACATGGACACCGGAAGCAAATGCCATTTTTGCACTTTTAATATAAAGGATGACTGTTCAAACTATTGCCCATGAAATTATAGCTTTTTAGTCAGACTCCTAAGATTTTTGTGCTGTTTCTTTTGGTTAGAAGTAAGTCCTTTAGAACCATATAACCACATCCCTGAACTTGGAAAAGAAGAAAGAAGGCTCCTCCTAGTCTCAGGTGAAGCTTTAGCTTAAGGGAGGTTGGGAAAGGGCAAGTAGTTCTCAGAATTGCTGCCCTCTCCTGGGGTTCTATCCTATGATGTGAAGTTTGTTCCAAAGTGAGACTCATCCACAACAAATGCAAAGTTAAGGCTCGCCCACTCCTCATCCCTGAGCATGAGTGCATATTGTCTAGCTAGTGTTTTTTTAAAGGATGGGAAATGTGAGCTGAACCATTGATGAAGATAGGCTCCAATCCAGCTGAAAGCTGCACTGTAAGGCTAGCTCCAATCTTTTCTCCCATCTTCTGGTTTAAGAGGGCTCAGGCAGTGGTAGTAGGACAGAAGGTGGGAAAGTTGCTTTGCGGTCAAAGAACATGTTCCCTTTCCTGTGTGAACCCCATCAAGCGATCGAATGAGGCTCTGATTTCAAGGGTTGATTTCGTTCTGATGATGGAAAGAGTTAAAGAGCCGATCTCATGTTCTCATTTGTCTATCAATACTTTTTAATGCCTGTGCTCACGAGGTGGGGTTGACCTGATTAGGTTTTATGACTAGATTGAAAGTGACTTTTCCCTCCTAATGAAAACATTAATTTCCTTCCAGAAAGTTCTAAATAGGGTTCCAGGTCACAGGACTTGTAAAGGAATGGTCTTTAGAAATATATAGACGACCCCCCCACCACCCTCCATCAACAAACACTAAGCAAAACAAACAAAACCCAGAAGAACAAAATATGGTTCTCATGGATTAAATGCAGCAGGTCCCTTGTTCCATTGTTTGGAAAGACTCTGATACATCAGAAGGCACAGGCCTGGAAGTCTTCCGGTTAGCTTGGGGCAGTGGTCTCACATTCATCATTGTTGTTTCAAATTTTACTAGTGAAAATTAATCTCACATTCAGCCCGGCTAGCCTTCTTCTCAGCAGTCAACGTCTCGCTGTTTTCTAATTGCTGATTCAGATCACTGATCTGCTGGTTTAACTCTGTAAATTCTTCTCTGGGCATATCCTCCCTGCTTCCGTGGGGGTTCAGTTGCTGGAGCTCTTTGCATTTCCTATCCCTTTCAACTGCCCTAAAGTTGCTATCAGATAGTTAAAATAAAGGTTTTTATGTAAAACTCATAAGAATGATCTGCACACATAGAGATCGTGGAAAAGATGCCATATACCCTTGTGATAGTGAAGTTAACACAATGCCCGCCTGCTAACACAAAACGTTAAAGTACTTTATAAATTGTTAATATAGAACTTGTTAATAATTGTTAAGGTAAAAAGTGCTTTAGAGTAGGTCTAACCTTTACCATTCTAACAGATATTTAAACAACTCTAAGTACTCATTCTGCCTTCCCTTTCATTTGGCATCTCCATCACACTGGTGACTTTCTAACTCCTTGTACCCCATCCTTCAGTCCCCACAACTCTTGAGGTGTCCTTTACCCAAAGTATTTAGAAAAAGAAATACTTTTAATGTTTAATGATTTTGGAATATTTTCAAGTACAAAATGAGTATATCAGGTTGAGACCGTTAACCTAACCACACAATTCATTTATGCTTTATCACACAGCCACAGGAAATTTTATACAGTGTTTCTAATAATCTTTATGAGAAACAAAAGATTTATGGTGTGGCATTTTCCATTTGTATCACGTCAGTGTCCACATATTTCAGATTCACATATTTCAGATGGGTACATTTTAGAGTTTGGATTTCTATGTTAGGGATCCTAAACCTACACCATTTCCCTTTCAGCTCAGCCATGTAGAATTCCCACCCTTAACAGCCATCGCTGATGTGCCCTCTATGTGGAAGTTTTCGGTCTTCTTGTTTCCTGTTCTTTGGGGTGTGCTTGCCTCTCCCACAGACACCAGCTTACCCTTCCTCAAATCACAGCCACTCGACAGCCGTCTGCTGCCTGCCACTGTGGTTATACTAAGAGTCTTTAGTTTTTCAACACATACCAGAAATATTTTCACCCGGAAGGAGAACGTGCATTGTACAGAGAGATGCAGTTAATGGCAACTTCGATCATTAAACTTTTCAGAAAAACAGAAACACAACAAACATTGACTCATGCCTATACACTAGACCTAAAACTGCTTGGGCATGAGAAGATCCTCGACGTTAAAGAGAAGATGTGAGAAAAAAAATGCATTTTCTTGAGCAGCTGTCAACTCCACAAGTCACCAGATTAGATCCCTTCCCCCAGAACTGGGATTTCTTGTGGACATTTGGTGAGTGAGGCTGTGGGCTGGTCACACTCAGATCTGGAGTGGGCTGAGTGGTTTCCTCTCAAAGACTCTTGGGAATCTGATGATCATACCAGTACTGGTATTGGGGGCCCCAGACTTTTCCCTGTTCTTAGTTTCTTTCCTTTAAGAACACTCCAGAATAGAAAAGCCCTGTCCTTTCATCTCAGGTTGAGAAGAATGTATTGTTTTCCCTAGCTGAACAAGGCCTTCCCTTCAGAATCTACACCGAGGCCCCTCACTTTCATTCCCTCTGGCCTTGGTTGTCTTGACCTAAACACAGAACAACAATGAGATCGCAATTTTAACACAATCACATTAAACACAAACTAAGTTTCTATCCTGGTTACTGTTACCTGAGATCTTTACCATGCTCTGATAAGATGCTTCCCACTAAACTGTGGGAAAGGTAAGTCACCTGTCAATCAAGTGTCTGAAAGGGCGTGTGACTGGGGTCCTCTCCTCAGAACCCTCTCCCAGTCTGCTGTTTGCTGAACTACAGATTTTACTTTCTTACAGTAATAATTGCTGGCGTCTCCCAAGCCACCCTCTATTATTTTCAACTTGGTGGTATAAAACTCTTGCATCTGGGACAGTCATGCTGGGAAGAGGGACATACTGAATTGTGGCTGGAAAATGAAGTCAAGCTGGACTTCCAGCACTGCACTTGGTCTTGACGGTGACCTCTACACCTGGGTGATGGGGCCTCTCCCTCCATTCTCCTGCTTAATCTCCAGGTTATTCGTCAACTACAGGCTCTAGAAGGCTTTATTAACGCCCCTTTCCTTCACCAACACCTTCTTCTCCCTGAGGCCTCACTGCCCAGATTAGTTTTTTATTTTTATTTTTCATGTTAGTGCTAGAGTTTCAAAACTTCAGATAAAAAAGTAAGTTAAGGATCTTGGGAGCATATGGTCCTTGGGCTGACTTTGATGTGTCCCTGTTCATCCCACTGAGTGAGATTTAAGACAACTGACCACAAATTATGGTCAAATTAAATGAAGCTTTATTCTGTGTACAGCTGAGCCAGTCTAGTGGCTGTCTACCCTAAGATGGGGTTAGAGAGAGCAGAGCACCCCTGTGGCAATTTCTCAAGCCTCTTTTACAGGGAAAAAAAAAAAACACAAGGTGATGGATTTTACAAGCAAACTTGGTAACAGAAGCAAGAGAAGACCGTTAAGGAAATATTCTTGGAATATTTGTTATGGAACACTCTTTGGTTATGGTGTGGGCCACAGCCAGACTACAAGAAACAGAAACTTAAGTTTTACAGTAAGCAGAAACATAACGTAGCCGCACTCCCAAAATGGCTCTTAATCTTAAAATGGGAGTCAGGCTAGTTTCTCAGTGGTAATTCTAGGGCTTGAGGCCAAAGGAAGGCAGGTCTCTAGTCTGGCTTTGTTTGGGTGATTTGCATTAGATGCTTGGTTACATTAGCAGCAACCAGGTACTGAGGGGTCAAATTCCATAGAGAAATGGAGCTTTGATTTGTAACCTCCTCACTTGTAAATCAGCCTAAAAACAAGGAAGCCAAATTTCTACACCTAAAAATAAATCTATTCTTAAATATCATTACATAAATTTTCTTTGCATTGTAATTTACAGACCATTAAATGACAGTCCTGAAGTGACCAGAAGTAACCAAACATTCGAGTATTAAAGGTCTGTTCAAAATATATTTCTGAGGAACATTGTACATAAGCAATTGCATATTACCTACAAAAGCAAATCAACAAAAACCTGAGTTACCTCTTTCCTTCAGTTTTAAGGGTACCTACTATTTGATTTTTGTATTGACAATAGGGAGCATACAGCTTCCAAACAAAACCTGTCACTCACTGCAAGAATATATTATGGGTACTATTGAACAATGATTGCTATAATTAAACATTCACAGAGCTGGTTCCTTAGGCACACTAACAAAACACCTACAGGAGCATCTACGAGCAGATGGGTGCATTTTGACCTGACAATTGTTTCCACGTCACCATACAACCAAGACTAACGGGAAGAAGCATCTATCTGTGCATCAGGACAGTGGGTTTAAAGAAAATGTCTGTGTAACTGTGTGCAGGGCATTTCACTTCCTGGGACCACAGTCTCCTCATCTGCAGAATAAGGGGCTGGGCCAAATGACCTCCCAGCTTCTCTCCAACCCTGGCAGTCAGAGGTTGCCATGGCTCCTTCAGTGTGGACCACTAGTGGCAGAGTCCTTGTTTGCTGGGGGCCGGTTCACTGGCTTTGAGGTGGAAATGAAAAGGACAGATGGCATGAAATAGGATGTGGACTCAACATACGCCAAAGTCAAGAGACACAGAACCAGCATTGTTTTGAGAACACTAAATAAAAACTTCATGACTCATCACCCCAGAGGGTCTCTGAACAAAGCTTGCCTTTCAGTTTGCTTTATTGATGGGTACAGTTTTTTTTCCCTTATTGCAAGATGAAAGGTCAGAGCCATGGTATCTTACTGAGTGCCTCTTAATTAACTGGGAATGAAAGACCACCATTGTATGGCTTAAGTTCATTGGACGCTTTGCCTGGCTCCGTCAGTATCAGCTGGATGAAGCTTGGATGCACTCTTGCCTTTTGGGTGCTGCACAAAGAACTGTTTTAGCTTTCGTTACTCACCTTATTTTGGGGGGAGAGTCTCATGAGGTTTGGGTCAGTCTCTTTAAAAACAACTGTGCTCATAGGGTCAGGTAAGATGTGATAAGAAATATCCAATTTTCAGTCCCAGCAGTGGCCAGCTCAAGCCGTTGTTTAGGCAAGAACAAAAATACGTAAACATAATATTTTTGATGTTTTCAACATTTTTCCCCTTTCTTTAGCAAAGATAAGGGAAACATATTTCTAAAACAAATGAAATAAAATCAAGGTGAGGGCAACTTTTGATTTCTTATACAGTTTTGAATTTTAGTTTGGTGTCATTTAATTTAAGTTCAAAGAATTTTTGGGTTTATTTGTTTCAGTAAAACTAGAAAGAAATATTTGCTAACGTAATGGGCTGGAAAAATAAAACCAATGAAATATATTCTTTTTTTTTTAAAGATTTATTTATTATGTATACAGTGTTGTCTGCAGGTATATCTGCAGGCCAGAAGAGGGCACCAGATTTCATTATGGATGGTTGTGAGCCACCATGTGGTTGCTGGGAATTGAACTCATGAAGGCATGACCTCTGGAAGAGCAGCCAGTGCTCTTAACCACTGAGCCATCTCTCCAGCCCCTGAAATATATATATTCTTAAGTATATATCTGCCATCCAGATTCTTCACATTGAAGTACAAGCATACTTTTTTAGACCAACTAATCCTTTTATATAGTTCCAAACATGTTAAAACACTAACACCACACTCAAGATTTTGGTTTTGTTTAAAAACATTTAGTTGTGTACAGAGAAAAGTTTGGGTACAGTTCTATATTGGGATGCAGAAGTAAGATGATGCTTTCTGGAGGGTTAAAAACTACAAAATTCTGAGGTGGATAGGAAAATATCATCCCATGGCTCATCTGAAAGTATGTGCATGCACATATATACATGTATGTATGTGCGTGTCATACACATGTTCCTCCGGGTTGTTGTTCATGTCAGCTTAGGACAGTCATCCTTGTGACATGAACAAAATGATTGTATCATCTCTTGTTTTAGTCTCTGTATGAACTTAACAGAAGATGCACTGTTCTTAAGAAACCAAAAAAGTGGGGTTCCTGCCGTAGGGGAAGCTTTTGTTGCACCCCAAGGGTTGGAGGAAGCTCATTAAGGTTGGACTCTGCTTTGACCTTTGCTCCTTCCCCTCTGCCACTGTGACCAGGGTCAGTAGTTTTGGATCCTCCTCTCAGCTCTTTGTGCACATGTTACAGAAGATCTGTTCTCATCTGATGCTGGGATGCCAGTTGCATGAACTACTGAATGGACCTTCTGATGCCAAGGAGACAACAATGTAATAATAATAACCAGGCTTGGTGCTTGAGTAAGCCTATGCTAAAAACCTTGAAATCTAGGAAGGAAAATGACTTTGAGGACTCTCCCTTGTCCTCAGATCCTCATGATAGCATCAAAGGGCTGGAAGGGGGGAAAATGACCTTTCTGGGGATGGAAAGGCAACTCAGCAGATAAGAGCGCTGGTTGCTCTTGCAGAGGAGCCAGGTTGAGTTCCTAACACCCACATGGTAGCTCATAACCATCTGCAACTCCAGACCCATGGGCTCCAATACCCTCTTGTGGCCTCCATGGGTACTGCACATACACAGTATACATACATACATACATACATACATACATACATACATACATATACATACAAGAAAAACACATGTCAACAAAAAAATTGTATTTCTAATTTTCTTTCTGTGTGTCCATGTAATCCATCTATCCTGACATTCCTAGGCTGAGGGTTAATCTTAGTAGTAGAATGATTGTCTATTATTGAGAATGAACAAGGGTGTATGGAGAGCCACATGCACCAGAAACCCACCCAGGATGTCACCACCTCCACCACTCTGGTTTGACCAAGATGAGACACCCTGCCAAAAGGGTGAAAGAGAAGGCACAAGTGGGGCAGGCTGAGCACAGAATTTGATCCCCTAGAACTGGAGATATAGGCAGTTGTGAACTGCCTGATGTAGGTGCTTGCTGGGAATCAAAACCTGGTCCTCTGTAGGAGCAGCACAAGTTTGGAACCACTGGGCCATCTCATAAGCCCCTGTCTTGAAAGTTTTTACTTTATATATTTTATAAAATTGTATATATATTCATACACATATATGTGTATATATATATACTAATTTAATTTATGTTGTCAATGTCCTATGGCTAGCCCTATAATTTTCTCTCATTTTTTTTTCATTCTATGCAAGTACCCTGACCATGAATTCTAACCCCATAGCAAATATCCAATAGTTAGTTCCTTTTGATAAATTACTAGGGGTTAAATTGAATGGGCTAGACATCCTATGGCTCTTGATATATATATATATATATATATATATATATATATATATATATATATATATGAGATTGCTTTCTAGAAAGATTGTTACATTTTACACTTTTTCTAGAAATATATGAGAACCCAGTTTTTCAAGTCCATGATCACTTGGGAGATGGAATATTGTTTGTTTGGTTTTATTTTTCCATTGTAGTTCTGTGTAGCCTTGATAAATAAATAAGATTGAATAATAAAAAATAAATATAAACACAAATATAATTAATTTTCTTAGAACTGCTTCTGTAGGCCAGGCAGACTTTGAACTCGGAGACCTGCCTGCCTCTGCCTCCCAACTCCAGGCTGGAATTAAAGGCATACACCAACCCAGCTTCACTTATTTATTTGACTCCAGGAACATTATCAGACACTTTCTAGGTAGTTCTAATTTCAGATATCTGTGAGTGCCAGGTTGGAACAGGCTACAAAGCGACCTCCAGGACATCCAGGAAAACACAGAGAGACTATGTCTCAAAATCTTTAGATAAACAAGTAAATAAATAAATACATGGAAGCCAGTCATATCCATTTCATCACACCAGAGGAGGCAGATTTCTGTGAGTTGAAGGACAGACTAGTCTAGGTAGTGATTTTCAGCACCATATAGAGAGACCCTGATGCGCACACACACACACACACACACACACACACACACACACACACACACAC
>CAJQZJ010032244.1:528311-564474 GCA_907164525.1 Lophiomys imhausi
CACACACACACACACACACACACACACACACACACACACACA
Source organism: Lophiomys imhausi (assembly GCA_907164525.1). NCBI lineage: Eukaryota > Metazoa > Chordata > Mammalia > Rodentia > Muridae > Lophiomys > Lophiomys imhausi. The sequence continues at coordinate 528,354 of CAJQZJ010032244.1, forward strand.
CACACACACACACAGAGAGAGAGAGAGAGAGAGAGGAGAGAGAGAGAGACACTGACTTATGGATTAGCAATATCATCTTTCTGAATTCCAGGGTTGTGTAGAGGGACCCTGTCTCAAATAAATAAATGAATAGATAATAAAAAATATACAAATAATAAATAAATAAATTCAAAATGAAAAAGAGCTAGAGGAACCAGCCAGGGCTGAGAAAAACTGCTTGTGGGGGGTGTAGAGATGAGCCTTATGGAGGCCCCTAGGGAACGGCGAGTGAGGGGTCAGTGGCTCCTACAGCTCCTCAATGACCCTGACCCACTGCCCAGTGTTGATCTACTAGGGACTCCTAGCACACTAGTGATGTCTCAAAATGGATCCGAGACTAGGGGTGGTAACTGCTTCCCCCTTCTTTATGGAAGTCTCCTGAGGTGACCTTGCACCCCCACATTTCCTCATAGCTACACTAAGCCGACTGATTGCTATTGGTGCTTGAGGCATGGGATGACCTGATTGGCCTTTCAATCACATAAAGGCTTATGCACTGAATAATAAAGTTAGATCTGCATCTTCAGTCTGGTCTCCAGGGTCTGATTCCCCGGGATTCTGCATGGGCTCCATTGCCATTCACCCTTCCTTCCCCGTTCCTGACCCTCATAGCTGCTGCAACTCCTAGATATCAAAGGCAGCCAGGACTACAGCATGACATAGAGAGACCTTGTTTCAACAACAAGAACAAAATCAAATTAAAACATTGAATTAAACAAGTTAAAACAAAACAAAAAAAGAACTACAGAAAGGTAGAGATTGACAAACGCAGTTTGGAGCTGGGAGTTGAGGCACAAGCCTTTAATCTTAGCCCTCCGGAGGCAGGAAGCTCTCTGTGTGTGTTCGAGGCCAGCCTGGTCTACAGACTGAGTGCCAGGACAGCCAGGGCTACACAGAGAAACCCTGTCTCGAAAAACTTAAAAGAAGAAGAGGAGAACGGTGGGGAGGAAGAGAGAGAGGAGGAGGAGGAGCAGCCGGGAAGACAAAGGGTCAGAGCAGAATTCACAGAACCCCAGTCGTCCAGCCAAGGACCTCTGTGGAGGGACGGACCAGACAGAACAAAGGTCAGGCCCTCTTTCTAGAACATTGTTACACAAAGGCCGAGAGTCACAGACTCATGGGTGGTCACTGCACGATCTTCACAGCCTAACCAGAATCTGGCAAAAAGTAAGAGCTCAATAAATACGTATTGAATGATCAAAGATCTAAGGGACTGGGGACTACAGAAAAAACGGGAAATGAAGAGACGACAAATAAGGAAACCAAAACGTTTCAAATGATCTTTGAGGGACCACGGGCTGTCCTGTGGGGGGGGGGGGGGGGGGGGGGGGGGCAGTCACTGCAGTTGCCCAAGCCTGGCTAACAAGAGTAGGCTGTGCAGTCCTGCATGGAGGAGAAAGAACCACACTCAAAATTATAATTACAGGTTTCACTGAGTGGGAATTCACTTTTGCATATCAAAAAGTCAAAAAAAAAAACAACAAAAAACAAAAACAAAAACCAAACAACAACAAAACGCTTTAAGGTAACTCATGGTGTTGGGAGCTGTCTGTAGCACATTTACTTGTTTTTGAGTCCAGTCGCTTTTCCACTTTATCGAATTTAATGTTCACAACAGCCTTTTAAAGTATCGGTATCTTTACAGATTGAATGCAAGAGTGGAATTGTAATTTTGAATAGCTAGCACAAAATTAATATGAAGAGACCGATAAACTCAAAGGAACCGATAATACAATGTTCTTTCAACAAGAAGGCAGAATATAAATTACAAAAGCCATATTTATGTAGAGACAAAAATCAGATAACTGTCCTGTGCTCCATAAAAGATGAACAAGAGGTTTGAGTGCAGGTGGGTTTTTTTTGATTGTTTGTTTGTTGGTTTGTTTTTTTGTTTTTGCAGAATATAATTTAAAAGGGCCAGTGAGAGCATTCAGGAAGGGTAGCTGATATTCAGGTATCTAATCTCAACACGCATAATGACAGACACAAATGTATATCAGAAAGAAAAGACTTCACAGCCGTTATCACACATTTTCCACCCTGGTTGTAGGCAAGGAAGAGAGGAGAATGAGGGTTTCAGAGAAGCAAAAATTTAATGCATAACCTTTCATCATAAAAGGAACGTTGTAGACTTCAACTGCCTTACATCAAGGCAGAAGCAACTAAAAACCCCTAAAAAGAGAGAAAAAAAATTGCACTTTGCAGGTGTCTCTGGGAAAATATTACAAAAGGATGTAAGAAGTGATGACGTCACCCTAATGATGAGGTGGCCAGGGCTGGAACTGCTGAGGGCCATTACAGAGAACAATAGAGGCGTTCCACCAGCATCAGGATGCTTTCATTGGAAAAGGAGAGGGAATGAGTTGGGGAGTCACAGCTACACAGAGAAATGGTTGGGAAAGCCAAAGCCTTGCACAAACAGGAACAGGGCTCAGTAAGAAAGTCCTCACCTAGAAGAAACAAAAGTGGAACTACAATACCACACCCAAAAAGGAAAGGGAACAAAAAGAAAAAAATGAGAGGGGGGGGAAAGGAGAAATAGTGAGAACAGAGGGATAGGTGAGGGACAGTGAAACTGGGAAGGAGGTAGAAAAGGGAGGACAGAGGGAGGGAGGAAGGAGGGAGGGAGGAAGGGAGGGAGGGAGGGAGGGAGGGAGAAAAAGATGAAGGAAAGAACAAAGTTTTGAGAGATTCCATGGAAGAAAGCCCTGGCTGAGTCTGGGAGATGAAACTATAACATAAAACAGGCAGAATGATACACACAAGGCCATGCCATGACATTACAGAGAGTTGTGTTTGTGTTCAAAGCCCCGCAGTGAAACAATTTTGGCCTGCTGTGAAAAACCTGCTTTGCAAGGTACCTTGTGTAAAGGGACACCCTGGGAGTAGGAGAGATGGCTCACCAGATAAGTCACTTGCCCTCAAGCCTGGTGATTTGAGTTCAGCCTTGGACCCCATGGTATGTGCTGGTTGGTTTTTGTCAGCATCCAGCAGAGTGAGGCATGGTGTTCTATTTTTACCTTTCAGAAAAAGAAAAAGCCAGAAATGGCCTAAGAAGATGAATATCTAGCTGAAGAGATAGCTCGGCTGTTTAGAGCAGTTGCTGCTCCTGCAGAGGACCAGAGTTTGATTCCCGGCACTTATGTTGTGTGGCCCACAAGGGCTGTCCTTACAACTCCAGAGGACCTGAGCCCCACTTTGGCCTCTGTTCGCACCTACAATTACGTGCACATACCCACTCACACCCCCTTCCCCATCCACACCCACACTCCTGTGATTTCTACATTACAGGATTAGGACTGTATTAGGATCACTGTCATACAAAATATCAAATTTTGTACATAATCTTCCCATTAGTTATATATTTTTGACATCAAATAACTGGAAAAAAATCTCTTAAGGAAACACAGTTGTTCTGTGACAAAAAAAATTTTATCATTCCATTTTCTTGTAGAGTCTCTGGCATCCCTAATAAATCAGGTTAAAATATTTTTTCAAGACTATTTTTAAAAAATCTTTCATCATCTTTTAGTCATCCTCAGAGCAACAGTGCCAAATGTTTGTAATTCCTTTTTGCAGAATTGCTCAATCAAGCAATTTTGATGAATTGAAATTTACACGTTTCTTTTATATGCAACCAGATCCTATCAAGTTTGATTTCAAATGTGCTAGTTTACTACCGTCATTTTTGTAAGGCTATAAATAAAGGTTGCTCTTATGTGAAATTATTTATAGGAGACTATAATTTTTGATGGAGAAAAAAGGAGTTATCAACAATATTTATAAACGTTCAAATACTTCATGTTTTTTTTTTAAAGATTTATTTATTATGTATACAGTGTTCTGTCTGCAGGTGTATCTGCAAGCCAGAAGAGGGCACCAGATTTCATTATGGATGGTTGTGAGCCACCATGTGGTTGCTGGGAATTGAACTCATGACCTCTGGAAGAGCAGCCAGTGCTCTTAACCGCTGAGCCATTTCTCCAGCCCAAATACTTCATGTTTTAATGCTTTCTCAACAAGATGTTTCTTTCATTCACATTTGATATGATTTGGTACAGATCATATGCATTATAAATGAACTTGCATGGATGTTCTTTGCCAAGTTCATGTTAATATTTAGAAATTGCTGATGGCTCTTTCCATAAGGCCTTTAGTTGAATCCACTAACTTCCTCTAAAAATGCTGATACCAGTATGTTGCACACCATCATGGAACCAACTGCTGATGTCAGGAGTTTAAATTTATCATGAATTGTTTGTGGTATCTTTGCGTCTAGGCAGTATGCAAATTTATTCTCATTTTATTTTTTCTACATACTTTACCAGAATGAACTGCCTTTCCCCCACAATAAATGTCAAAGACATTCTCTAAACTAATTTCTCATTGTCATTTTCTCTGACATTTTAGTTAAGGTGATGTTTATTTAGGTAGTTAGTCATTGTTGGTACCTACATGATGGTTCCTATTATCAAAACCAAGCTGTTCTGTAGTTCTAATATCAGAGCTCATGTAATTCAAAATAGAAGCATTTGTTTTTGTTTTTTTTGTGTTTTTAAATATCTTAGTCACCATCATCACGAGCTCTAGGTCTTTTTACTAAAATGTACTCTTTATAGCCTCAAATGTCAAACATGAAGAAGTGCAACTGACAGATTAATAAATAATTATTTACCCCTAATCTCACCAAAAGTATTTTTTCAAATTCCTTTATTACCATCCAACATATATGTACCAATAACATATGTATCTGTGTAACTAAATATAAATATGGTGGTGTCACGTCTTTCCATGTGACAATCTCTTCTCCTTATATCTAAGACACTCATGTGCCAAAACACCTGGCAATTCCAAAGATTGTTAATGAAATTTCTTTTATGAACTGGGTTTTTATTATGCTAAATATTTTCTTTATATCTATTTCTTAACAATTCTCATATTCAATGCCTCCACATGTTGTCGATGATATACAATAGCAATTACAAAGTTAATTAATATAGTTAATATCTGGCTCTATGCTGCATAGAAGCTAATCTAATGGCCACCATTATGTTCAGTTCCTAGCAAATGTCTCAGAGTACAGTTCAAGCCTAACAGCTAATTCCTAAACGATGACCATGATCCCTGGGTTGAAAGAAACAATAAAAAGAGGCTTTGTTTTAAATAAACATATAGTGAAGAAATACTTCTGTGATGTTTCCTTCATAAAGCCAAGAAAAACAATCACGGAAGTTATTAGAATAGATAAGTTTAGGAATCTGAGAACCCATCAAAAGCTCGCACCAGTCTGAGGAGCTCTTAAGTAAAGAAACAGCTGAGTTTCAGATCCCCTCTGTGAACTCTGTGGCATTTTCCTTGTCCTACTCCTGATCATTTCTTCCCAAGTCAATGAAAGCTACAAGAGGAAAAGAATGAAAAAGATCCCAATAACCCACAAGACATCAGCAAACACATACATAACAGGAGTTTGAAAGGGAACAGGAAAAGAGAAAATGTAGAATAGTACTTGGAGAGGCAATGGTTGCCATGTTCCCTAAACAATGAACATTCTTGACGTGAATATCTGAGAAGCCTCTCATGAAGCCCAACGAGGATAATTACAAAAGACTCTCTGTCTAGATGCATCATGGTTAAGGTATAAAACGCTGTACACAATGAGTCTTGAAAACAAGGAGAACGCGATTCACCACACATAGCAGATTCTAATAGTAAAATAAGAGTTATCATTGAATATAACGGGACCAGAGAGAGTGAGATACACTGAACAGGATCAATTAAAATTTTATATCCAGCTCAATTATCTTTCAAATAAAAAAATGAGATAAACATAAAAATGGTTAGCATCAGTTATGTCCTAAAATATAATATCAATACTTTCAGGATGAAATTCAAGGGTTAGATATTAACTGTGGCCCACAGGAAGAAATCAAGAGTGCTGACAGAGATCACCAGGCAAAAGTTAACAAGAAAATCTGATATAAATGTATTTTTATTTGTAATGCTTTTCTTCTATCTGACTCATAATGCAACAGCATAAAGCAATAATAATTGTATCAATTTATAAAAATAAAATGTGTATGATTACAATAGCACAAAGGGGAAAAGAGATAAAATAGTTGTATTGGGACAATTTGAGAATTGTACAACTAATATTAAGTTAGCATGATACTAAAATTGTTTTGTTTTGTTTTTAAATGAGAATTGTAGTCCTCAGGATGGTCACTATAAAAATAATCAAATATGTAGTAAAAGAAGTAATAAGTGGTTTAACATTTTATATTTAAGGGACTGGCGATATGGCTCAGAGGTTAAGAACACTGGATCTGAAGTTAGCTGTTTTCCAGCACCTACATGGTAGCTCATAACCACCTATAACTACAGTTCCAGGGGATCTGATGCCTTCTGCTGGCGTCTGTGGGCACCAAACATACATATGATGCACAGACATACATGCAAACAAACACTATACACAATAAATAAATAAATAAATAAATAAATAAATAAATAAATAAATAAATTGAAAATATTGATTCAAGAGAATATGTGGCAATGGGTTAATAGAACCACAAACGTTTTAAATATATAAAATAAGTAGCAAAGTAGAAGTTGTAAATTTTAGTTGATCTGAAATTACATCGGTAAATGTACTAAATGCTCTAAATAAAGGGAAAATATTGATAGATTAAAGTGTGATTAAACTATATGCTGTCTGCAAGAGACACATTTTATATTCAAAGATAAAGAGAGCCACCAAGAGCCAAAAAGCCACATATTAATTCCATTTATATCAAATGTTGAGAGTCAATGAGGGTATAAGATGTGTTTGGGCAAATGGCACTTATGCTAAGGGTGGTAAAGGGAGTCAGGGCAGACAGGAGAGGCAGCTTGACCCATGATTAAGGATCGTAGGCACTGTTTGGAGAGAAAAATTGAACTGAAGTATTTTGTTTTGCATTTTAAAATCCAGTATCACCTGATCTGTGTTTCTAAAAGGTTCATCTCAGTGGCAACACCGGGGTGGACTGTAAATTCTTAGAATTGTAACCACTCACAAATAGAAGGAGGAGATGATTAAGGCTTCCTGTTGTGTGGGAGGAAAGCAAAGAAAGGTATGAGATAAATCAGGCAGCACTCTTTTTGTTTTCCCTGCACTCCCACCAATTCAGTTTGGCAAACTTACCTAACTGTGTACACCGAAGGACACACATGCTCCTGACACATGTACTAATAAACATACACATGATTATAATGAAGTCTAGTAGAGAACCTACAGGCTTTTATGTTTTCCAAATATGCCTATAATAGTGAATAGTGCATGACCATGCCACGAAGGGTTTCAGATATGTCACGATCTTTGCAAAGATTTTTGTCATAGATAACAAAAAGCAACTTATAACCTTTCTTGTTGCCCACCCCCCCCCCCCCACTTGACACAAGCTACCTCGTATGACAGGAGGTAACCTTAAGAGAGAAAATGTATCCATAAGATTGGCCTGTAAACAAGCTTGTGGGAGGGGACATTTTCTTAATTAGTGATTGATGTAAGAAGAGATTGATGTGCGAGGGCCCAGCTCTTTGTGTGAAGCGCCACCCCTGGTCCTGGAATGTTTAAGAAAATAAACTGAGTAAGGTAGGAGGAGCAAGCAAGCAAGCAGCACTCCTCCATAGTCTCTGCTTCAGTTTCTGCCTCCAAGTCCCAGTCTTGACTTCCCGCAGTGATGGATTCTAAACAGTAAAGCCAAATAAAACCTTTCCTTCCCAAGTTTCTACTGGGCGTAGTGTTTTCTCTCAGCACCAGGAAAGCTCAGATACAAGCCGATTCATACTTAATTGCCACGGATTTGAGACAAATAGGGTTTTTCTGTCTATATACAATTATATATAAGCAGAGATGGCAAAAGTCTAATCGGGTCTTCATTGGATGGACCCCACAAAATTTAAGACATCAGCCTTCAAACTGAAAGCAAGTTATCATCTCTGTTCCATGTAAATGATTGTTTCAAATACAGTTTAGGGTGGGGATTAAATGAACTAGTTCTTCAATAATCTAAGCTTTTGCCTGATACAGTAAAGCTTCAAGGGCTTCAGAATTCCCATGTCATAATGAGGTTAAATGTTCCTGGCCAGCATTTCTGCATTGCCTGAGGTGTGTCTTTTCCTTTCAATAAAGCTGGTTTCTTTGGAAATGAAACTGTCCCAAATTCAATTTGAACAGGAATATCCTTTGCCAACAGCTTCTCAAGAAGAGAGTTAAAGCATTTGATGATTAGAAATGATATACTGTATTATAGTGCACTAATATAATGTTAGACTCAAATATTGACACAGAGGCACCCCATCTTAGCGATCCACTTTTGCTGATAAAAAGTAATGAAAAGATACTGATATTTTAAATTTGGCTTTCTAATTTCACTTTAAAAATCTGGCTGAACTAACAAAGCTAATTTCCAAGGCTTCGAGCTATTTCACATGGAGGTTCTCACGGCAGCATTATTCTCAGTGACAACATGAACCACAACAAAGTTGGCCATGCCTTACCAACACACAATCTCAGAATAACCACTGACTTTTGATGAGTGACTCTGACAGCCTCAATGTGTGCTGATGTTGGACAAGAACCAGGGACCCCTAAGACCATGACTGCCACTCTGAGATGAGAAATGAGTTAAGGAAAGTACAACTGATTTTATACCATATTGTGAAATATATAATTTATAAATATAAAGTAAGAATTGCTTTCTAGTTCAGGACATTGGCTGGCATAATCAATTAACTTATTTGCCATTGAGAGTTATGGTGAAACTTATTCTTTTCTAAAGATCTGTTTATATTATTTTTAGTAATATGTATGTATGTGTCTATATATAAGTATTGCAGCTGTTAATGTAGTGCCCATGAAGTATAGAGCAGGGTTCCATCCCCTGGGGCTGGAGTTACAGGTGGTGCTTAGCTCTGGCACGTGGGTACTAGTGCTGAACCTTGCTTGGCCTGCAAGAGCAGCAAGTACTCTTAATCCCCGAGTCACCATCTTTACAATCCCCTATCTGTTTCTGAATTAAGGTGATTTTTAAAAACTGGATTGTTAGTTTTTCAGTTTTGCTCATGTACTGCAATATATAATTTATAGTTCTTGTGGACTCACAGAATATGAAAAATAGCAAATAGTGGTCATTTGTGAAAGATGTGCCACACACGGGTAAGAGTTGCTGCTTCTGTAAGCCAAATGCTTTGTGGAGTTATGATTTGATCTTTGATTAATGTGATAACATGTACTCCGCTATGACTCTCCACACAGCTCTCTGGAGCTCCCAGACATTTTTTTTCACACTCTCTGTCAATTGCATCGCTTATGGGCTTAAATGTGCAATGGCTTCCCCTCACTCCTTCATAAGACACTTCAAGTTCTCATTTACTAACCTACCCAACTGGAGGCTCTTCTCCACAATTTTCTTACTTTGAGCTCCCTGCTCTTCTATTTTTCTTACTCTTCCTCCTTCAAGCCCTTGCGAACACATCTAACTGTACAGAGGAATGCTAGCTGATACTTTCTGAATCCAGGTGACCTCTAACCTCTTCTCTTTCTTCATTTTTCAGTTCTGGGTCCCATTCCCAGACCTCCCTGGCCACAATATAATTTCTACCATAGCATACAACTGAGTGATTATTACCTGCATTTGTCTTATTCTCTCTGTTGTATTTCTCAGTGTCCTTGTAGCCTCTTAGGAAGTATTGGGAAAATGAATGCTTGGACTAGCTATCACTCCATTACCATAAAGTTTGTGTTCCCATTGGCATAGGAAATACAACACACTTTCAATGCTAAATACTAGACTCTACTAACTAAAGCCACTGCACATTACATTTTATTAGATATATACACAAAATCCCAGTGAACACAAAAAAAACCTTCCTTTGAGACATAATCAGATCAAATGAAAAAACCTGGGAGTTGGATTGAGAGACAACTATTGGGACTTAGTTTATATGTGGATTAAAAGTTACCTCCACAGCATGTGGCAAAATAAGAACCATTAAACAAAGTGTTCTCTTCAAACATTTCAAAACATTTGAGTCTGTTTTTGAAATTTTAGGCATAGATATCTTTTGTGATAACTGTAATCCATTCTCTATTGTGTAGAAACAGTTTGAGAATTGTCCAGTGCTCGAACCAAAAATTGTCTCATGTAACCTCCCCAGCGACTACAGTAGGTAAAAAAATTACTAACCCAGCTTTATTGGTGCATTTCAGAAAGACTAGGTAACTTGTTCAAAGCAATACAGACACAGTGCCAGACAGACCAGGGAACCAGAAACCTTTGTCAATGAGTTATCAGTTATATGCTACCTCTAAAAGCAACTACCCATTCTGAAGCCAGCAAATACTGAATGAAGCAGAGACTTAAACAATAACTAGATCTGTTGCTACTCAGCGTCCGATACAGACCTAAAGACTGCACTTGTGTGACATATATGGCACCCATAGAATATTGTTTGCAAACATTTTGGGTTATTAGGTGGCCAGAGCTCTTCTGCTCTCCTGTTTTCTCATTTCCTTTCAATTATTTTTTTATATGCATGGGTGTGCCTACATGCATATATGTGCTCTATGTGAGTGAAGAGTCGAAGGAGGCCAGAAGAGGGCATCAAATCTGCCGGTATTGGAAAAATGCACAGCAAAGCAAACCCAGGTCTTCTTCAAGAGCAGATAGTGCTCTTGACTACTGAGACGTTGTTCCAGCCCCAGCAGGAGTGCATTTGAAAAATTCCAGGAATGTAATTAGTGGTAAATTGCTTGTCTGGAGTGTGTGAAGCTCTGGTTTGATTCCCCAGCTCCAGGAAGAAGGAATGACAGGGGGAATGGAAAGGAAAGGGGGGAGAAAGGAGCAATGTTATATGGAGTCTTCCTGTGCTTTTATTGCCTGTCTGTCCCAGGTTATTTTCTGGTAGTACACTGGATGATATAAAGATGTCCTATGGTTACTGGACAGTAAAGATTATCATTTGCTAAGCCACAAAGATGAACTGAATCCCTATGGGCCTTATTTCTAGTGACATGGCTAGATGATTTAGTGTTGGGCTGCTGTTAACTTCTTAATATAAAAGTTATCTAGCATGATCTTTTGGATCTCTCTCTAGTCTCTCATTGTGAAATTTCAGACTGTAATCCTCTGCTTCGCTAAAGGTTTTTGTAAGCCTGGTAGAACCTCTGAGAACACTCCCTCCAGGGCCTGCTTGCTAACTAGAGGTGTCAGAAGGGAGGATCCAGCTACCTGTGCAGCCTGACATTTTAGCAGAAGAAGAAGGTGAGTGGGAACAGCCACCCTGTCAATCATTAATTAATCTTTCCCCCACAGTACTGCTTGACTCAGAGATGTCAGTCAGCTCACTGGTAAGTGGTCAGCTCACTGGAAATTAAGTGTGATGTATCTATAGGATTGTTCTCATCATCAGAATTTAAGGAGTTGGAAGATTTGCACTATGGTACTCATGTTGGACCTTTGATTTCTTAATGAAATGCATCAATTTACAGGACAGTTTTGGAAATAGCAAGTGGACACCAACTTGTCCTCTTTCTGTCTTTCAAGAGGAGAGTACCCTTCAGCCATAGTCCTTTGAGACAGTTCATGTAAGGGAAGTGGTCTCTCTCTCTCTCTCTCTCTCTCTCTCTCTCTCTCTCTCTCTCTCTCTCTCTCTCTGTGTGTGTGTGTGTGTGTGTGTGTGTGTGCATGTGAGTGTGTGACCATGGCAACCTAATCTGCCACCTTTCCACAAATGCTCGTTTCTTATTGCCATCATCTTGTGTTTTCTCTACTTTCTGACTTCATTTATTACACATGAGAACTGTAGGGTGGGGCTGGCTAACGTTCTTTGGGGGACAGAAAACCAATTCTCCTTAACATTGCTAAGAACTTTTCCAGTCAGCCCTGTGCTCTGGCTGACGCTGGGAGTTAGATACTTTTTCCACAAAACAGTAGAAACTGGATGATGTGGTGAGAAATGGCCTCTCCAGAAACAACAGGCTCAATCAGCCAATCCCTGAAAAAAGCTGAGACAGCAACAGTGACTTCTCTCTCGAGCTACATCATGCTTTTAAAGTAAGAGCCCCTTAAAGACATTTATATGAGGCTTGTGTTCAATCATGAAGATGCTCTTATCTTGAAATAATGTCCTTGTGAAATTCAACGGCAAAGACCCATATAATGACCTCATCTTAATTTTGATATTGCACTCTAGAGGGACAACTCCGAGGACCTTCCTAACTAACTAATTCTGAGTCAACGGTTGCTGCTAAGCATTTTTTTTAAATTAAGCTGTAAAAGAGTAGTAGTTCCTATTTTGCATTTTCACAGGTAATGGGAAGATTAAAATTGAATACTGTAAGACACTTCAGGGTTTGGCATAATGAGTTTAGATATTAGAATCAAGCAATTTAAAGTGTTTATGCTTCATTCTGTGTAACCCTGGTCAAGTGATCTAGGTTTTCTGAACAGGGCATTGTCAAATCTACTGAAAGAGATTTTGATGTGTGATTTTTAGGAAGAGTTGGTGCTCAATAAATAAATAGTACCATTGAAGACCACAAACCTTCATCAAATACAAATCAAATGCTGCTTGTTTCCAAAATAATATGAGCTTAATGAATAAATGAGTCACTGGCTGTCCTGTAAATGGCTGTGAGACACCATATCAAGGACAGGAAGTCAAAAGAAAGTGAGGTCCTGGTCCAGGCTTGGCCATCAGAGAACAAACGAGTTAGTTCAAAGCTAACTTGAAATTTTATCATTGAAGTCACCAACACACAAAAAAAAACATTAAGATGAGTCAATCATTAAATAAATGAATCACTGATCTAAAAAGAGGCGTAATTATATTACTACAACCAAAAAGAATTTATGAAACATGAGAAAAAAGTATAATCATTTTCGCCCTAAATTAAATGCAGAATTTTCAAGTATATTATCCGATAAAATGAGATTTTGAGTTTGGTATAACTATGAATAAATCTGTGTGTGTAGTTTCCCTATATCTTTTATTTTCATTAAAATATAGCAGATGTGAGTTTTTATTTCCCAGCTCTGCTTATGATAGTATCTTGGAAGTGTTCATTCCACACACAGATGTTTAGACCTTGTGTATACTCTTGAATATTATAGTTAGTGCAGTCCAGTTCTACTCTTGACATTTGGAACAATTTAAGCTGTGACATCATCCACAAATAGAATGAACAAAGAAACAATATAAAGAAGTTCATGCAAGCTCCATCCAGGCAAGCATGCTGTCAAACTAGCTCACTGTGGAAGGACATCAAAGCTCTCATTTGACAACTGCCAAGGGACAAATCCACCCTCTGTACTTTATATTAGGCAAACAACAGGTTCACAAACTGACATGAAATAGGAAGCAAGTCCCAACATGAGCCGCTTCTTTAGAACTCGTTCATTTTGGTATGTTTTTTTTAATGTGCAAATTATTTATAGTAAAGTTTTAATTAAAATATTTTTATTTTAGTGTGTGTCTAGGTGGGTGAGGTGTATATGCCACATGTATGCAGGTGCCCACAGAGGCCAGACAAGCGCGATGGACTCCCTGGGGCTAGAGCTACAGAGGCAGTTGCGCGCTGCATAACGTGGAGGCTGAGAACCAAACTCCAGTTCTCTGGAAGGACAGTCAACACCCACCATCTCTGCAACCCCAAATTTACCTGTTTAATAGTAAACTCATTGCCTACTCATTGTGCTATCCTGTTCATTTACAGAAAAGGAAAGGAAGGCATAACAAAGCTGAGTGTTCTAACTAACATAGCCAGAGAGAGGAAGATTCGAGACCCGAGCAATGTTTCCTTCATTCCAGAGCCAATGATCCTCATGAGCCTTTTTGAGCAGTGATCACTGTGTGCAGAATGTCTACTGTTTGTCTACTACGATTCTCATCACCATGGTGTGTGACTAGTAAGGGCATCTCCCATGACCAAGGAGCCATTTTTAAAGGCTTGCAAAGAGCCATCCATGCATCCGGCTGTCTTTGCCATCAAACATGCATTTTATTTATTCATTTTACTTTAAAAGTGACTTTTAGAAGTGATATAAATACCTCATTTTGGGAAAGGAGCATCTACAGAATGGATTCAGAAACTCAGAGTTCCCGAAGCTTATGGAACTTTAAAAGAAAGCTCCAGAAATAACTTTTGGCCACAGTGTATTTCCAAAGCGTGAAGCTGTAGCCCCTTGCCAGGCTTTCCTAACAAAATCTGTGAAAAATCAAAGGGCATTATCTTTTAGGATTTCTTCTGTCACGAGAGCTACACTGAGCTGCAGTGTGACTCTGGCTGAGATGTCCCAGTCTTCCACAAGGCAGCAGCTGGCCCACAGTATAAAAAGCAAATTGGTGAATAAAATTCACACTCCTCAAAATGTGTGAATGTCCTAATTTTTTTCCCCAGCACCTCTTTCTTCTGAAGCTAAACCAAGGAGGCAAACATTAATACATTTTTAAAAAGTCCTTTCCTATTCAACATTCTGTCGATTTTCTTGGTAAAATATTGCGTTTATGGCAGTGAGCAGGGAAGGCTAATGTGTGTATATACACACACATCACACACACAAATGCACTACCCTTCCATATTACAAGACTCAGGGAGGGGATGACAAGAAATCTTTACATTAGCTAAGCACAGACCTGTTTTAAGCATAAAGTTAGGAAATATGATGGAGACACAAAAATTTATTGCTCATAAAGGGGTAAATATGGTGACTTCATGACTCTGAACTCATCCATATAATGCATATATTACTTAATATGTAGGTTGAAAATTAAGATGACCCTACTTTGTAGCAGACATTATATAACATAAATAGTCTTTCTTTACATACAATATGTCAATTAGATTAAGGCAAAAAAGTGAATTTTATAAAACTGAGACTCTTCTTGACCCAGAGTTCAGTTAAACAACAATATTTACAACTACATTGAATATCCTTAGAGCCTCTAGGGAAAGTTACAGACCTTTTACAGTGTAGTTTTCTGGTGGGATTTCCTCAGTATTTTTTTTTTTTTTACATTTTATCATCTTTAAGAGTAGCAGTTATAGCCGGGCGGTGGTGGCGCACGCCTTTAATCCCAGCACTTGGGAGGCAGAGGCAGGCGGATCACTGTGAGTTCGAGGCCAGCCTGGTCTACAAAGTGAGTTCAGGACAGCCAAGGATACACAGAGAAACCCTGTCTTGAAAAACCAAAAAAAAAAAAAGAGTAGCAGTTATAATGTGGATATCTACTGCTTAATATTTTTCAATCAACTACCCTTTAAAAAAAGATCACTATTTATATGAAAATGTACAGAAAATTACAGGACAGTTGGGAAAGATTTCTTATGTACCCCCACTGATTGTGTCTCCTATTACATTTTATATTGTTTTTAGATACTATGTTTATATTTGAATGAATCAATGCTACTTTGCAATCTTTTCCCTCACCTTTATTAAAATATAGCTGGTGAATGATAAATGTATACAAATACATTGGACACTGTGATATCTTGGCACCTACACTGTGAGTTGATCGCTCAATAAAAATAATTAGCATATTCATTACTTTAGGTATGTATTCTTCCTATCCGTGGCAATTTTTAAGGAAACATGCTTTTTTATATAGTCTGCACCCACCTACAAAGGGGTGGTATTGCCTATGGTGGACTGAGCCCTGCCATATCAATCAGCATTCAAGAAAACAGCCCCATAGACATACCCTAGGACAAGATTAATGGAAGTATTTCTTCAGCTGAGCTTCCTTTTCCCTAGATCCCTCCAATTGTGTCAAGTTGACAGAAACTAACCAGGACACTCACTTTGACCAACAGCACCTCACCACCCACCCAATCTTCCCCAGATCTACCACTGCACCATTTTATGAGTTCAGTTTTTTAGATTTCATGCATATGTGAAATCACATAGTATTTGTCTCCTACTATCTGGCTTTATTTAATACTCTCTGGGTAATCCAAATTGTCACCAAGAACAGGATTTGTTTCTTGCTAAAGATGGAATAATTTTCAATTGTTTACATAAACTTCATTTTAAATTCATTCTTCTGCTGGTAGGCAGCAGGTTAATTCTGGAGTCAGACGCGCTACCGTTGCGCCACGAGGCCGGCCTCAGCTATCTCCTGGACATACTGATTTTATTTCCTGTGCACATCTACCCTACGGGAATTGTTTGATGTGGTAGGAGCTTCTATGCTGTTTCATAAAGAGCCATGTTAAGTTAAATTTGCCCTCAGCAATGAACAGAGTTCTCTTCCTTCGTGGTCTCCCTGACACACATCCTCATTTTGGTAATTGCTGTCCTCGCAGGGGTGAGGTGACATGCCAATGAGGCTTGAATTTGCATGTCCCTGATAAGTAGTGGCACTGGGCAGATTTTCTTATACCTCTTGGCCACTTTTGTGTTTTCTCTAGAGAAAAAAAAAATCTGTTCAGGCACTTTGTCCACTATTTTTTTTTTAAAGATTTATTTATTATGTATACAGTGTTCTGTCTGTAGGTATATCTGCAGGCCAGAAGAGGGTACCGGATTTCATTATGGATGGTTGTGAGCCACCATGTGGTTGCTGGGAATTGAACTCATGAAGGCATGACCTCTGGAAGAGCAGCCAGTGCTCTTAACCGCTGAGCCATCTCTCCAGCCCTGTCCACTATTAAAATAAGTTAATTTTATCATTGAGTTTCTTATTTGTTGTATATGTTAACCTCCAATCACGCACGTGTTATTTGCAAATATTTCCCCCCCTTCTGCAGATTGTCTCTTAACTTTACTACAGTATAAAAGCTTTGGGTGTCTAGTAACTCAAAATTGATTAATGATTTAAACTTAAGACCCAAATCTTTAGAAATACCAGAAGAAAACAAAGAGAAATGAACAAATCTTGTTGCATCATGATTAATTAAAAATCATCCTTCATTCATATTTTCTTAGCCATTGTCTAGCTTCTAAGTACTGTTTTGTATAGTCAGATCATATCCTCAGTATGATTCCATTTAACTAATGTCTCCTTCGGTTCTTCTTGGCTCTGTTTCTTAGACATTGTTTCTTTGGTTTTCTTATGACAACTCACAGTTGTAGGAGCTCGGTTCAGATATTTGTGGAGTGGCTCCCATTGCTGTATGTCTAATGTCTTCTTCACAATCCAACAATGTTAAAAGTTAGGGGTGAAGAGAACTGGGGGGGAGGGGCGGGGGGGGTTAGAGGCATGCTCATCGCTCTCATTCCAAGCAGTGCACACTGTGGGGAGACCTCACTATCTCTCCTCTTGCCAACCTTGGCCACATGTGAGGATAAGGTAAGGAGATTTCTCCTCTTGGCCTATCACATTCTCTCAGAGAAACAGACAGTGTGCAGTCCATGCTTAAATGGTTGGGAGTTGTGCTCTACCTCAAAGATAGAAGAAGCACATGAAGCATGTAGGGCTCTTCTGGTTGAAAGGCTGTCTCCCCACCTGTTTTTATTGCTCATAGACTCAGAGATACTTATTACATCCTTTGGGTCACAATCCAAGATCACTGGACTCAATGTGTTTCTCAGTTTCTTCCAGCACAGCCATGGAGAACTTCTTCAGGTGACACCCATGTCCCTTTGAAATATCTCACTGTTGTGGGTTTATTTCCCTGTTTTTGTCTAGCTACTTATTTTACAGCATGACAATACTATTTGGGCTCATCTGATGCATTTCCTTTCTCATGTCCAGAATCAGTCACTCTTCTTAATGACACCTCAGGCCCTGGTCTGCTTTTATTCATGAATAATATTTTTTAAAAATAGGATCTAGGCAACAGACACATTTATTGCTGGTAACATGTCATTGCGTCTATGCCGTTTCAACGGATAGAGAAAATATATGTGTATATACTAACCCATGTATTTGCTCACATCTATAAATATTTCTGTACATAGTCATCTGTGCCCACTCAAAACTATATGTGTCTCTAACTCTAATTTAGACCAGTTGGATCATTTTCTCCCCCATCTTGCTTATCTGTAAAATTTCACTCCAGCATCAAGAAACCTGCTGTCTTCCATGCATTTACTTAATTATTCAGGTCCACTGGACACATACAGTAGCATCAGTATATCTTACCTGCATCCCAAGGGTAAATCACTTATCAGCTATAGGTCGCAATTACGCATGCACGTGCACACACACACACACACACACACACACACACACACACACACATATCTTTTTTGTCTTCATCGTATTGACTTTGGTAACTTTAAATCCCTTCACCTGTTCAAAAGTTTGGGCCATGATTTATTATACACTGAGATTTTGGTTACATCTATTGTACCTTAAAATTAAAAGGAAGCCAGCATATCAATCTACCTCGTTTTATCACAGATGTCAGGATATTTAAGAGGCAATTGCATTTTGCCCCAGATTTTTGAAATACTTTCAGCTCCAAGCTTAATTAATTTCTATAATCAAAGAGTCTGTTCAAACTGTGTATAAGGCACTCACAAATATGTGAACAATGCCTACCCATTATCCATTCACACAATGAAGTGTTACATAAATGTAATGTTGTAATATTTCATATTGTACTTTCTGATTAGATACACTATTGCTCAGTGAACAGGCATTAGAAAGAACACAAGAGCACATATTAGCCTAGCAGAGATGGTTCTGCCTCTAAGGGTTTGAAGTATTTCTTCTCTTATCTTTCTCCACATTTTAACCCAAAATCAAGGGAAATCCTGCCTTGGGTATTCCATTTTCTATCATCATTGGATCAATTCTAACTAAGGCCTGGACAGGTAAGTGCTGTAAATAGAGTGTAAAGCTAGGATTTTTCTTCTGTGGCTAGGATTTTTGATCCACAAAGGCACAGCAGCACACAAAACAAGGGTGCTCACTTGGTCCCTCGCCAAGTTCTTTGTCCTGATTGAAACTAGGTATCACAAGACAAGCACAAACCATTTCAAGCATGTCCTCAAGTTCATCAACATGGTTGTTGAGTTATGTCTATCCATTCATTTCTCACAAACTAAGTAGAGACAAAATTACTTTCATGTTTCCTTTCTTTCCCTCACAACATAATTTAAAGAAGGCATGTTTTCTGTGGTGATTTTAATGAGAAATATTCTCCATTCACTCATGTACTTGATCGCTTGGGACCTGGTTGGTGGTGTTTGGGAGTTTGGAACCTCTAAAAGACGGAGCCTTGCTGGAGGAAGTACGTCACACTGGGGGTGGGCTTTCAGAGTTCATACCCTCACACTACTTCCAGTTCACTTTCTGACTCTTGCTTGGGTCTGAAAATTTGATCTCTCATCTTCCTGCTGCCATGCCTTCCTACCATATGACCTCTCCCTCACAGCAATAGGAAGCAAGGAGGTGCATTTGCTAATTAACTTTACTGAGAAAGTGGTGGTCAGATGGAATGGCCATTATCAGGGGTTAGGGGAAGGGAAGGATTGGGAAGACATGACAACAGGTACAAATATTTCAGCTAGAGAAGTAGGATCAAGTAATGCCTTTCATGTACACCCTAGTGATGGTAATTTATTGTGTATTATATATACCTAAAAATTGCCTAGATGATAGGCTTTCAACTTGCCATTAAACATGGAAAAATGGGCTGGAGAGATGGCTCAGAGGTTAAGAGCATCTACTGCTCTTACAGAGGACATAAGTTTGATTCTCAGAACCCATATGCGGGTGACAACCATCTGTCACTCCAGTTCTAGGGGATCTGAACCCTTTTCTGCCCTCCAAGGGCACTGCACCCATGTGGTGTACAGACACATGTACAGGGAAAACATTCATTCACCTAAAATAAAATAAATAAATCTTAAAAGTTTTCGAATGGAAATTAATTAGCTTGACTAAACTATCAACAGTGGATCAAATATATAATATTCTATACACATCAGAGAAATATGGGATTATTACAATATTATATGATTTTATCATGCTAAAAGTAGTCTATGGATGCCTAGCTGGAGGCAACTGATACTTAAAACTGTATATGGACTAAAACTGGGAACTATTAATTAGAGTGGAAGTATTTCTTTTTTTTTTTTTTTTTTGGTTTTTCGAGACAGGGTTTCTCTGTATAACAGCTCTGGCTGTCCTAGACTCACTTTGTAGACCAGGCTGGCCTCGAACTCACAGAGATCCGCCTACCTCTGCCTCCCAAGTGCTGGGATTAAAGGCGTGCGCCACCAAAGCCCAGCTGAGTGGAAGTATTTCTAATAAAGTTCTTGATATTGGTTTAAACTTTAGCCCAAGCAGGAGATAACAATACATAAACACTAATACAATTTTATTTTTATATTAATTAGGAGACCAATAACTACTATTTCATATCTTAATGGGTTCTTTAACACAGTATCATTTTACTTTGTACACTCCTATTTATATTTTATTTTGCATGCTGATAGTAAATATATTATGTCTCAGTGTTCTGATTTTGATTTCAGATTGATTGATAAAGATGGCATATTCTTACTCTTGTGTTTTCTTTACAGCTGGTAAAATTCTGAGCCTGTATGAGCCGACTAACAACTGTCTCTCAGCTCAGTTACAATTTACAGGGAAATCCATGCCGACAAAGCAAGGTTGTACATTCAATTTTGTGATTTCTAAGCACCAGGCACTAAAACATCCCTAAGCTTGGAAATGAGAGACTTTGGTACCGGTTACCATAATGAGTGGTGTGCTCTAGGGAAAGCCAGTCTCTGTCTGATATACTCAAAATCCCTCAGAGCATTCAAGTAGTCGGCTGTTATTTTCAGGACTTTATGAGCCCAGGTCTCAGAACACATGAGGACACTCTAGGGTCCTCAGGACTTGAATTTCTCTGTCCTCTACTCAGAATACAGATCTGGCTTCATGAAACTTTGTGGGGTTGAGAGTACATGGCGTGAGAGGGTGTCTGGGGGTGGTCTCATGTATAATTTCCAATGTAGCTTGAATCCTATCTCCTCATGTTTCTTTGGTCCTCCCTTCAAATTCAATCTCGTCGTCTTCGTCCACCTCCCATATTATCCATTTCCATACGATTCTCCAGAGGCAAGAGCCAGTCTGAGAAAACGAAACCCAGCTCTGCAAGAGAAGAGGGCTTTGCTGTTTGGACTGCCGCCGTTATGAAGTAAGTGCTGGGCCTCTGAACAGCCCGCGCTTTATTTTAGAGGCCACCACATCTCATTGTCCCAAGTAAGTGCCGCAGCTTAAGAAACACTAGCAAGATTCCCTGACTTTTCGGAAGGGAAATGAAGGAGTGGGTCTGGGGCAGAGGGAAGGTGGGGACAGGGACTGGGAGAAGAGAAGGGAGGGCAAACTGCTATCAGGATGTAATGTATGAGAGAATTTTTTTAAAAAATCACAGATAATGAAAATAAAGGAAACATAAGCATGTGCTGATGACTTGAACTGGTCAATCTGTCCCCAAATGCTAATGACCCCAAAGAATAGGTGCCTATCTGGAGGTATCAAGCACACCTCTCGCACTGTGCGCATGCAGACATTTATATGAATCCATTAAAACAGCATTTTCCAGGCCTTCACCCATCTTATTTTTTTTTAAGGTTTCACATGTTCCAAAGCAGTAGTAGCTAGTAGACTGCCTTGACAGAACTCTTTTTCAAATGCTAATTTTAACAATTTAAATAAAAATTTATGCTCCCTACCTCAATAACCCATTGCACTCTTACAAAATTTTTGTGAACTGTATTTCACCATTGAAAACTCTCATCTTCATAAGGCCCAAAATTTCTATATTATTCAATTTTGTAATTTATTTAATTTTCTCTGAAATCACATTTGCAATTTTTAAATGTACGTCAAGATTACGTGTAAGTCCCTACTTACACGTGTTGTGGAAAGATTTAATGTAGCAACAGTGACAGACACGTCATGGTGTCAGGAAGCTACAGAGATATTAGTTAGCAGGAAAGGAGGCCTTTGGGGATGGACCCATCCCTCAGGGACTCTGGACTCTACCCCCTCTTTGCCTGATAAGGACAGGCAAGGGAAGTGCCTCCTTGGGATTTAAAAGGCCATATAAAAAAATTGAGGCGTCTGGGCTTTGTTGAGGGCAATACTGCTTTCTCCTGTTAAAAAATAAAAATAAAATCTAAATTCTAGGTGGGGTCGTGGGTGGAGAACTGACATTCCAAGCAACCCCAAACATTCTACGCTTTCATTTCCTCTTTTAAAGAGTTAATCTTGTAGGGCCTGTCAATCGACTGGCCAGAAGTGCACACCTCACCCTCTCCAGAAAATCTGCTTCCCCTACAGACAAGCAGGAGGAAGAGGAGGAATACGTACTCTCTTCAAGGGAAAATGTACTTTCCTTCCTCTGAAGCCCCTCCCCTCAATGCAGCTGGTTGCAGGGCCTCTGTGATGTGGGAACCGGGTGTGGAGGCTGCCCACTTCAGAAAAGCAAAAGAATAACTTTTCTCTCTTTATCCTTTCCTTTCTGATGACTGCTCAACGCCTGGACATGTTTTCCTGGACACTCCGGCCTTTTTCACTGGCTCTCCAAGGACTCACCTCCTCCTACCACCCTGCAACTGTTTGCGGAGCTCCATTGCTAACCCTGCAGGCTTCCTTAGACCCAAACTGGAAAAGCACAGCTTTCTGTCTCCTCTGTTTACCTCCTTCAAGCAGCACCAATATGTACAGCTCATCTGCCCTGTTGTTTTTCTCCCAAATTCTAGTAAAAATTCTTTCATTAACAATACGAGAACTGAAAAAATGAAACCCCACTTCCTCCAATAACATATGGCACCCAAATATGAGGTCTCTAAATTTCCCCAAGAACAATGATGATAAATTAAAAATGTTCTGGTAAATTATGCTTGAAGTCATTTAATAAAAAGATGACTCTCAGTAAAGTGTTCATAAATAACCAGACTAACTTTGGGCTGGAGAGAAGCCCTACTGTATGTCAATTGATGAGTTTCATTGTGGGAAAACTCCTAATAAATACATGATCAATTTAACAACTGATTGGAAATTTAGAAGCCAATTCAAACAAGCAAGTGGATACTGCAAGCTTAGTAATGGCTCTACCCTATCATTGTTAAAATATATTTACAACTGAATTAACACATATGCCATCACTACAGACTTTGTATTTGAAGCTGTGCAGAAGGGAAAAGATGAAGAATGAACATTTAATTGTCCCATAAGAATGAAAGGCTGCTACTCTCTGGAAGTGGGGGAACTCTACCCACTCAATTTGTACTGGCGTCTGCATTTTTCCAGCTCCTGTTGTTTGGTGCTCACACAGCTTCATTGGGGAATCTGGAGCTTGCAGTCATTCAAGCACTCACTGAGTTCATGAAGTTTTAATTGTTTTCCTTTCCACCCAGCTGAAATATGTCTCCCCTCATTTTCTACCAATTGGCATCAGTTGTTTCCTCCAAAGTTGTTTAGAGAATGTATTTCAGTTGCCTTGAAGGCAGTAAATATAGAAAGGAATGCTGTAGTCCAGGGTGTCTGCTCTCTTCATTTACAGTGCAATACATGTCTAACAAAGATCTCTATAGCATAGGTACAGTGGGAGGCACAAAAGCAGCTGCTGAAATAGCAGATAGGCTCAGACCTCAGGAAGCTCACAGTCTACCGAAGGGAGTTATGCATAACTGTAATGAAAACTGAAGAGAACCATCACCACAGAGGAAGGGTCAGATATAGTGAGGTTTCAGCATATGGTGAAATCACTTTCCAATTTCCGTATCAGAAAACAGTCATTGGAAAAATGAAATACAAGATTAACAGACAGAGTGAACCAATAATTACTCATCAGCTGTGTACCTGGTAATGTTTGGAAGTCTGGGACTGTAACAGCCTATTAACATCCAGTCTTTATTTTTGAAAGTCTTAATGGTAAAGACAGATGAGAGGTAGCTAAGAGATGACAGACATACAGACAGACAAGACAGACAGATAGCTCATAGATGATTGATAAATAAAAACAGATAGATAGATAGATAGATGATAGATAGATAGATGATAGATAGATAGATAGATAGATAGATAGATAGATAGATAGATAGATAGATAGACAGGCAGGCAGACATATCACAGGGCAATTATGGGAAAGGACAGTGTTGCTGGGAGAGACCAGGTTTCTAGTTTAGGCATAGAAGGGCCTCTCTGATAAGGGAGGTCTTTAAACTCTGCTTTTAAGAAAGTGAGCAAGCATGATATGCTAATAATTGTGAGGAGAGAGAGTTCTTGAAGCTAAGCTTGTGCTTCACTTGGGAGATCTTAGAATAAGAGCAGACAGGTAGACTTAAAATGAACAAGCTTCAGAATACAAAGTTAGGCAGCAGTACCAAAGCTCTTGGAGTAGAGGATAAAAACAAATCACAGAACACAAAAATAGAAAAGTAGAGCTGAATGGCAGTTGATACTTCTGTATAGCTACAGACAGCTTTTGTCTTATATTTCTTTTCAGCATGTATGTAAAGAAAACAACTTTACAAGACAAGGGTAATCCTTTTTGGAGTGGAGAGTATGTTTGTTTCCTTTAAGGATAATAAATACCTTTAAGGGTGAAGGTAGTGGACCCTTTTAGGATTGAGGTAGAATGTTCAGTGATGACACCACCCCTACTGGATGCTCAGGTTACCATGGGCTTCTCATCAACCTCATGGTCCTGGTGAGAAGAAAGAGTATGCTCATGAATACTGCCCCTGGTGCACAATTTTTTTTTTCTGACCCAAGAGACTCATGTTCCTGGACAGAATCTATGGACCTATTACAGTGTAAGTCACTGTCTTGTAAAGTGAGACAAAAATCTTCTCATAGGTTAGTAGAACACTATGCTGAGAAATGGGCATTTCACTTGGCAGTGTAGACAATGGGGAAAAGTTGATTTTAAGTAGAGTATTGTTTTAAGATGTTAAAGGATTAAAGTGGCTTAGGGTGAACTACAGGTAAAAATGATTATAGAGACTGACAGTCACACTTTCTGGACAATCATTTGACATATGATTTTATAGATTGCATCTTTATTTATTCAGCCAACATATAGAAAGCATATACTATGTTCAAGAGTTCTTCAAGAATCTGGAATATGGGCTGGAGAGATGGCTCAGTGGTTAAGAGCACTGTCTGCTCTTGCAGAGGTCCTGGGTTCGATTCCCAGCAACCACATGGTGGCTCACAGCCATCTGTACTGAGATGTCAGGTGTATGAAGATAAAAGCACTCACATATGTAAAATAAATGAATAAATCTTAAAAGAAAGAATCTGGAATACAAATATCCTTTAATATTGGGATACAAGAATGAATGAGACCACAGGGAAGATGCCCATTTTGGGGTGCTTTGAATAAGCATGGCCCCCATAGGCTCATATATTTGAAGGCTTAGTCAATAGGGAATGGAACTCTTTGAAAGGATTAGAAGGATTAGGAGGCATGAATTTGTTGAAGGAAATGTGTCACCAGGAGGGGCCTTTTAGGTTTCAAACGCCTATGTGAGGCCAAGTTTCTGTTTCTCTTCCTGTGTCCTCTGTCTCTCTCTGAGTCTGACCCTGTCTGTCTGTCTCTCTCTCCCTCCCCATCTTCCTCCCTCTCCCCCCTCTTCCTGTGGATCAGGATGTAGAATTCTCAGCTACTTCTCCAGCATCATGTCTGCCTGTGTGCCACCATGCTTTCTTGCCATGATGATAATGGACTAATAGACTAATTCCTGAAATTGAAGTGAGCCCACAGTTAAATGCTTTCTTTTATTAGAGTTGCTTTGGTCAAGGTGTCTCTTCTCAGCAATAGAACAGCAACTAAGACACATTTCCATGGGAATCTCCAACATTCTTTGATGCAATACTGAGAAGTAAGTAAATCCTCACTAGATGTCAAATGATCATAAATGTTTAAAGAAAAATAAAGCATGTTAAAGGGACAGAGTAATACAGATACTCTGAGACAGGGAGAGCAAGTGAGACTTCTCAAAGAGGTACATATGAGCAGATTCTTTAAAAACTCAGGCAGAAGCAACAATTTTGCATGTAAGAGATGAGGAAATGGAAGTGCAGAGAGAATTTATCTTGCTGAGCTCTTGCCTACATTTATAAGTGTCAGGAATGGGGATATGAGACAGAACTGATGGCTGAGGCAGTAGCATTTTCACTGCCACACTACACACCCTATAGTTGCTCTTCTGTGCCCCAAAAGGTAATAAAGAAGAAAGCCATGGTGTTTCAGAAGAACAAGGAGAACGGGCAGGTATGAACGAGTCAAATTTCACAAAGCTGGTCACTGGAAGTATAAGTCTGTGAGGCTGAATGAACAGAGGCACTGTCCTTAAGAGCAGGAGCCCAGCTGGAAGGAGGAGTGAGCAAATGGGAAAATATTGTTTAGGTTTCTGACCTAGCAAACCTGGTGCATTAACTGAATAGGCCTTGAAAGCATGCCTCAGCCTTGAGAGTAGCATCTGTTTTGATCCTCTGCCCCCTCTTGCAGTTTTTACCATCTTCAAATTCTAGTGACACCCCAGGCTCCCTGATCACTGTGACAAACCAACTGTAGAAATGAGCATCCCACATCAATTGTCCCTGATCATCCAGTTCCTGTCCTTTCATAAACTGAGGTGAATTTGATGTTCATTTAAAAAAATATATACTGTAGGGTACCCTTTCTTTTGGGAGACTTGGAGATGTTAGACATTCAAAAGTCCCAGTGCTTTCTCAAAAAGGACTTTACAGGACTTTCTGGATAGTGCTGGCACTGTGGTATGTGATTTTGTCTCTTCTACTTAGATTCACTGGAGTAATTCAGACTTCCACAAACACAGAATACATTTATCCCTCATGCTAACTGCAGATCTGTTAAAAGAGCTATTTTCTTCAGAACTTCCAAGATACCTCTGGGTTGAAGTTGATAGTAGTATTTTATTTCTAGTTTAAATTAGTTATTATTTATTGCATAAAATTTAAATCACAAAACATTAAAATATAAGAAGGCACAAATTAACAGACATCAAAGTGTATTAAGTGTTAGTATATGTACATATGCCACATATTTGTTTTAGTACATGTACACATGTGTTTATGTTCTCCATGTTGACATGAATAGAAACATATTTTTCAAACCCTAAAAGATTAAAAAAAAAACTACACCAGGTTTTATTTAAGAGCCCTCAATTTCAGGCATACATGTGAAATATAGTCAAAACTAAAAGTTGACAGAGTTGCAGTTTTTTGTATATTGTTATTATTTCTCATTTTGGCTTTGTATATCATTATCAATCAATCAATCAATCAATTGATCCATAGATTGATCAATCAATCAGGAAATTCTGTATACTAATCTCCTTCCCATTGCTAAGATCAGCCAGTACCAAAGACAGCAACACCCACATGCCCCCCAGCCCTCAGGGTGACAACCTTGCTCCAGACAACAGGAAGTGTGTGGTGTGTTCTGACTGACTCAATACAATTCCAACCAGCAGAAATGGAAAGTCAATACACTGACCCCAAATATTCAGAATAACAGAAATGCTTCCTGTTACCTTATCTTAACCCATGTATTCTTTTCCAATGCTCAGAATGCATGTGATATTTTCTATAGAAAAGAGGATAATTTAAAATTTATTTCAGATATATTTATCCCTCTCAGGTCTCTGAGGTGGTTGAAGAATAGATAGAGTCTCATAGTTAAATTTTGAGTTGTTTAGGAATCAAGAGAGTGTTCTGGATCTAAGAAGATGTTTTTAAAATTGTGATGCCAGCTAGTATGAAAGCTGAGTTAGATTTAGAACTTTAAACTCATGGAGATGGTTAGATAGTAGAATGTTAAAGTCAGGTGCCAAATACATATGGACTGGACATTGGGAATATATGCTAAGCCATATAACTCTCATAATTGTGGCCTATTTATTTCTGTTGTTTTGTATTGCATTTATTGTTTTAAGAGAAAGAACCATTTGTTGGACTGAAAGGGGGAGCTGTTGGGGGAAAAGATATACCTTAAATTTAAAAAAAAAAGGAAGAGGATGGGGGGTTGAGGGGGAAGAGGGTGGGAGGGTGGGACTGGAGGTGGGAGTAGGGAGGGGATTGTGATTGAGATGTAACTTGAAGAAATAAAAAATAAATTATAAAAAAAAGAAAAAAATATTTCTATAAGTGGGATTTCAATATTCAATTTATATGCAATATCTATATGAAAACATGTTTTGAGGCTAGATCCCTTCTTATTAGTGTAATAAATGCCCACTAATCAATAGTTCATTCCACCATTTATTATTTACTCTCTATCAGGTCTTGATTATACCCAACAAAGATGACTGTTTGCCCTTTACACACCATTTCTTGTTCTCCACGGATAATCCCAAGAAGCATACTCATTCCTATTGTGTATGCCTCATGATTGGAAAATTAATCATTCAATCCTCCTTGAGCAAACAATACATATGAAACTTAGGCATGACATATATTTTATTTATCTAATAAATATATGATCATTAGTTTTAATTTACATGCCAGTTTAGTATGATATAGTTTCTAATCAACAAATATCTCCATCAGTAAAATAACCAACAAACAACTACTAATGCAATATATATTTAAATGATATTAGAAAGTTATATAGGGGCTGGAGAGAAGGCTTGCTGTATAAATCACTTGTTATTCTTCCAAAGGATCCGGGTTCACTTCCCAGCACCCACAGGATGACTCACAACCACCCACAGTTCTGGTTTCAGAGGATCTGATGTCTTCTTCAGGCACCAGGCATTCATGTGGCACACACACACACACACAAAATGCTTATACACATAACATAAAATAAATAAATCAAAAATTTAATTAAATCACAGCAATAATTCCAAGAAAATTGGTAATCTAAACTAGTGAAGATGAGATGCCAATCAAAGTACTATGTGGGTGTCACCACAGCAAGGACACAGAGAGGAAAAACATGGAGCATTTATCCTATTCCCCGCAACAACTCCAGGACCGAAGAGCTGCAAGACCTGCAGCAGTGGCCCACAGTCCACACAAGTAAATATCACTGCCAGCTGTGATGCAATGAATCCGACAATTTTTTAGGGATAATTTGTATCAAACGGCCCAAGTTTACACAGGGAAGAAGCATGCAGGGTTGAATACAACAGAACTATTATCTTAGATTATGGAGAGCCCACTGTCTTTGAGAAGAGAATGAGAAAGTGCAGGCCGTGGTGAAGGTGCAAGGATTATGGTGCAATGTTTGAGAAAGGGTTAGGATGGACGAGGTTAGAGGAAATTGATAAGTCAGAAACCAGCAGCAAACAGAAACAGTGAATTCACAGCAACACAACAGACTGCCCCCATCCCATCGATCTTAAAGGGGGATCTGGGATTTCTTCCAGTTACAGGCCAGTCCCAAGTTCTCATCTGGAAATCAACTCTAGCACACTCAAGAAAAATACCAATATGTTAACGTGGCTTTTTGTTGCAATAAGGAAAGGTAAGAAGCCTCTTGGGGGACATATTAAATCTGTTCTCTGAGACAGGAAGATTTGATATGTGATTGTTCACAGAGTATAGAGGGCTTCGCTCCTGGTGGCTGAGAGAATACTAAAGCTGTCAGCAAACACTTTACAATTGTCTACAATTTTCCATTTAGACACTCTTGTTTTACCTACTGCCTCTCTTTCTGCCCTAAGAGTGACTCACCAATAATCCCAAAAGGATATACCAGCTCATGTGACAAAAAAAGAAAATCTTATGCTGAAAGAAAGTTTGCAGGCAGAGTTTTCAGTTAAAGACGTTTAGACAGGAGCTAATGAGATGTGTCAGTATAGTTTGGCTCAGTTTCCTGTATGACAGAGAGCCATCAATACTCTGAAACAGCCAAACATTTAATACTCTGTATCTACTCAGAAATAAGTGGCAGTTGAAGATTTCCTGGCACTAAGTCACAGCACAATAAATTCCAATATCCACCATCAATGTATCACCTCTCATAGCATACGTACAACATGGCTCACTGCAAAAAGCAGTGAAAGCCCAAAAGTCTGTTGTTCAGGCTATTAATCAGTCTTCTGGGAATGCTGTCAACATGTGGAATGTTTCTGCCAGGTACAATTCTGCTGAACCTTCCTTGAGATTCATCTGAACTCTCCACCTGAGCTCCTGTCATTTTTAAATGCCACTCTTAAATGGGAACATCCACATTTATTTGCAGCATGGATCTGAGGTTTCAGAAACATCGTATGTAACTCGGAAAGGCTTGGGGTTGCAGACTTATCTCAATGTCACCGAGGAAGAGCTGCATAAACAGATTCAGGCAATCAGCTCCCTTCTCACCTGGCCTTCCTACAGCTGAAGACATGTTGCTTAGGATCACTGGAGTATACACTGAGGGGTAGGGGCTTGCTGTCATGGTTACCATCCTGTGGCCAAACCTAAAACCCAAGAAACCACTAACCCGTTATTCAACAGCTCACGTACCACTAAACAGGAGATCAGTCAAGTTTCTCCCCAAAACCTAAGACAAGTGGGGTGCAGTGTGAGGAGGCATGAGGGGGGCATGTGCTGCTGGGAAATAAACAGTTATTTCTACTTTAAATCTTCAAGGAGCATGTCTACTCTTTAACAATTTCATTAAATCATACCAGGAAGCTGAGGGCAACAGTGGGTATAAGGACTTAATCTTCACTTGACAATCAACACAGCTTTAGCAAGAGAGAGCCACATCCTCCAGTTCCATTCAGGCTACTATCATTCTTGCTTTCTGACCATAAAAAGTCCCCAGCTCAACTATTAAGAGTGTACCATTGTGAATTTTAAATTGTTCCTTAAGATGTCTTACGTCAGAGCCACTAACAAAAACATTTTAACCTAACTTCACTAACAATCTATCTCTCCAAATTCTTTCTAAAGGTAGTGGTCATTGCTAGCAATCTATAATTCTAAGTTCTTTCTAACGGTGGTGGTTGAATCATTAATCTGCTCCAGCAGCAGTGCCTGAAAAAGATCAGGGATTATTATTGCAGGTGCCAGTGACACTGCTCAGTTATGGACTAGAAGCCCCTGAGAGTTTCCATACAACCCATAGACTATAAGGGATGTGGTGTGAGGGCGGCAAAGAGAGCAAAACTCCACAACAGCATGAAGTCCTCGGGGCACATAGTCCACAGGGCTCTGCCTCTATGAGGCACACCCATTGTGGCTGTGCCAACCAGTGGGCCATACTATATGAGTTTTAAAGCTGTTCTATTGTTTCCTACTGTATGGTCCTGAGCACTTTGTAACTTTGGACAATTTCATACATGTATACAGTGAACTTTAATATAGCCACATTATTATCTTCTCTTCCCTTCTCTCTCTCTCTCTCTCTCTCTCTCTCTCTCTCTCACACACACACACACACACACTCATACACACACTCCTGATGACCTTCTTTTTCTGAGTTAGACCCTTTCCTTCCTCTACTCCTGCCTTGTGCAAGTTGTATGCCAGTGGTCACAGATGTTGGTTGTTTATGACAACAACATCCATGTCACATCTAGAAAGCAACATTTCTCTACATTCCTCCCTGTCCTTTAGCTTTCTGAGCTTAAACATACCCTTTTCTGCAATGTTCCCTGAGCCTCAGGGGGAGAAGCAAAGATGTCCCAATTATGGGTGAGCTCTCAAGTCAGTTACTCTCCATACCTTCATCAGCTCTGAGTCTCTGCATCAACCACTGCCTATCCAAAAGAAGCTTCTCTGACCAATGTGAGTGGTGCACCAGCCTAAGCAACAGCAGGCTCTCTGCTCCAGCTGAATCTGTGTGAGAGCTAAATATAAGCCTATACAGTGCCTGTCTTACATAGAAATGCACCCACATCTTGAGGTAGAGATATTCAAAGTTTTCTAAGATATCGCCACACTGATTTCCACAGTGGTTGCACCACCAGCAATGGAGGAGGGTTCCCCTTTCTCCACAACCTCGCCATCATGTGCTGTCATTTGAGTTTTTGATCTTAGCCATTCTGACAGGTGTGAGATGGAATCTCAGAGTTGTCTTGAGTTGCATTTCTCTGATGATTAAGGATGATGAACATTTCTTCAAGTGTCATTCAGCTATTAGGGATTTTTCCTTTGTGAATTCTCTGTTTAGCTCATTTCCCCAATTTTTGATTGGATTATTTGGTTTCTTGGCATTTAATTCTTTACTTCTTTGTAAATTTTGGATATTAGCCCTCTGTCAGATATGGGATTGGTGAAAATCTTTTCCCAATCTGTAGGTTGCCATTTTGTTCAAATGACAGTGTCTTTTGCCTTAGAGAAGCTTTTCAGTTTCATGAGGTCCCATTTATTGATTGTTGGTCTTAGATCCTCAGCTGTTGGTGTTCTGTTCAGGAAGTTGTCATCTGTGCTGATGAGTTTGAGGGTTTTCCCACTTTCTCTTCTAGTAGATTTAGTGTGTCAGGCCTTATGTTAAGGTCTTTGATCCACCTGGACTTGAGTTTTGTACAAGGTGATAAGTATGGGTCTAATTTCATTCTTTTACATATTGGCATCCAGTTAGACCAACACCATTTGTTGAAGATGCTGTCCTTTTTCCATTGTACTGTTTTGCCTTCTTTGTCAAAAATTAAGTGGCCATAGGTGTGTGGGTTCATTTCTGGGTCTTCAATTCGATTCCATTGATCAACTGGTCTGTTTCTATACCAGTACCATGCTGTTTTTATTACTATTGCTCTAGCCATCAGAAACAATGATATCAGGCAATTTGCAACCGAATGGATGGAACTAGAGAAGCTCATCCTGAGTGAGCTAACCCAGACTCAGAAGGATGCACATGACATCTATTCACTTATAGTCAGATTTTAGCCATATAGTACAGGATAACTATACTACAACCAATGCACCAAAGGGAACAGGAATATAGACTTTGTTACCTGTCCATGAGACACTTTGCTCTAGTGGTGCTGCCTTGTAGGCCCCCAGTGTATGAGGAGGCTCTTGGCCCTCATATGACTGCTGAACTTGGCGGGGGGGGGGGACTGATATGTAGGGACACTCCACTCCAGAGGAGTGGGATGGAAGGGATAGAGGGTAGAGAGTGGGAGGGCAGGACTGGGAGGTGTGGAAAGAGGACACTGTGATGGAGATGTAACCTAAAGTAATAAACATAAGGAAAAAAAAAAGAAATGCACCCATGTGACAGGTATGAGGACACTGATGGTAGAGATTAACAAGAAAGGCAAATGCTGGTGAAGCCAATTTAAAACCTAAGAGAACTGACCACAGATAAAGATTCGGTAGATACTTCTTCCAGACTAGACTTGATCTACCTTAAATGGAAGTCAAATATGCAAGCTATAATTTCAGTTTGATATTCCAACCTGAAAATATGTTTGGTCACTGAGGGTCTCCTAATGTTAAAAGGCCAATAACCCTGGCCCTATTGTCATCTGCAAACTGCATGAGTCATTTCTTCAGGTGGCCACTGACCATGGAAGGTCCTGCTGCCCTTGTGCTCAATGAGTGCTTCTGATGTCCTCTGGCTGTATGTTTGTAACAGGAGAACAGGACTGGGCCTATTTGCCTGTCTTGCCTGGAGTTAATACACTGTGCCCATTAAAAATGAAACAGTTTTGATACTTATTGTGATTTTCATCATCTAAGCTATGATAATAATTATTACTTCTTAATAACTCTTTGAACAGCTCCTCTAGAGTCAGCAGCATATTACAAAGTGCCATTGGAGCTGACTTTCAGAGACCTTAGAACATTCTAGATGGCTGCTCCTCAAGCTGTAGTCCCAGAGCTTCTCGAGGTCCCCAGGACATTACAAGCAGTTAGAAAGGAAAGGAGTTGATTTGGCACTGCCTTCCTTCTAAATAGTTTCATGTCTCAAAAGGACATTAGGGTGTTAGCTCATAGCATCAGCTAGATTTATAGTTTTCAAAATATGAAGAAAAACTCTGCACATAATTCCTCTCAATAACCTGGAGACACTGATTTGGGGAATATGCGTAGCAGTGATTTTGGAAGGCAGCAAGGAGACAGGTGTTCCCACTACTTTACAGTGACTTTATCTGCTAGAACACCCTCTTCTAATAATAAAAAAATGGACTAGAATAGGAGAGATTATTTCTTTTTGTCTTAAGATGATTGGCATCCCCTGTGAGTAAAAGATCCAATGAGCTACAAACCACCAACATCTTGCTGAGTGATGATGTCATTTCTTTTTCAGAATGACTAATTAGGAATGTATCCTCAAGTGCCTTTAAAATGGACTACTCATGAGTGTTCATACAGTTCTTAGCATACAACTGAGCATCTAAAATGAAGACAATAGTATTTTTGCAAGAATAAATTACGTATTGCTAGTCTACTGATCCTAAATTTACTGTCACTCAACAGTGACCCCTCTCAGCTCCAGAGAAGTCAGAGCTCCATATAGATTAGGTTTTGTAACCAGGTGAAGAGACAGCCAAGCATGGAAGCACTCAGAAGGATGAAGTGGAAACACCACAAGTTTGAGGGCAATGCAGATTACACAACCAAGTTCAAGACCAACTGAGCTAGACAGTAAGGACAAAACACCATGGGCTGCAGATCTGGCTGATGGCCTACCACGCACGAGGTGCTGTGCCTAATCCCAAGCACTGGAACAAACAACTAAGTGACAACAACTAAAACCTAATGGGAAACAAGGAGGTCACTGTACCAAGACAAAGAAATGAAACATTAAAAGTCTGTGTAAGGGGTGGGCCAAGATGGCGGCGACCTACACTGACGCATTTTGAATGCGGGGGAAAAAAGAGCCATAAAAAACACAGAGTTATTGGGCACTGTGCAAAAACCGGAGGGGCTAGACCCCCCCCCCCACACCGGGAACACTCACAGCTCCCAAGGGACTGTTAAAAGTCCCAGGGCAAGGCTCTCCCCATCTCTCACAGACACAGAAGCCACTAAACCCGGGATTCGGGAACTCCCATTTGGAGAGGCGCCTGGTAAGATCGATCCCAACTTACAGCAGGCAGAATCAGGATCCACTTGGCCATAGAACGATGGCCTATTGGGCTCCCCACACATCAGGTTGAACTTATACCCACTTAAAAAACTTTGCGAGATAGTGGAAGGCTTAGCAAGGAACAAACAGGGGGCTCAGCGGGTGGTCCACAGCTGCTCGTGAAGTGGAGGGCGGGAGGTTCCGAGAGAGCGCGGGAAGCTGGGAACACAAAGGCGGGCGGGAGGGGCCGAATCCCGCACACTTACGGTAGCGCAGCTGGGGAGGGAGCACGGATGGCAGGGCCAAACCCCCGCGAACCCACGGCAGGTCATCTGGGGAGAGAGACAGGCGTGGGTGGGTCTAGGGACCCGTGCACCCACGGTTGAGCTGCTGGGACGAGAGGTCCACTCAGGCAGCCAGAGGATCCGGGGCTTGGGGTACCCACGGGACCCGTGGCGGCGCAGATAGGAAGGGAATCAGGCACAGAGTCCAGCCCTGTGGCGAGAAGCCTAGAGAGAAACCAGAAATCGGGACCAAAGCTGTATCCTGGAAAATCCAGACATATTAGGTGTGGAGCCAGACCCTGTCAACCTCTGTGACGACAAACAAAGCCCACAGAATCTGTGCCTGGGCAAACAGGCCCATACCATCAGAACCATTACAGGCTGATAACTCAGAGTGCAACATAGGGAAATCTGAATTGGGAGCAGTGAAACAATCCTGGTCCATTACTCACAACCTGGGAATAGGCTGCACCAGCTCACAGTTACTCAGGCGATTAAAACCACAGTGACCTTGAAATCCCCCTGTAAACAACGACAGATAGCCAAGTAACTCGTCCCCTGCACCAAATCATCCACTGTGGTTCCAAGCACAGAAAACAGACAGCTAAACACATCCAATGGTGAAAGGTCAAAAAAAAAAAATAGAAATCAAGGAATTATGACTCCAACAAAGCAGAATCATCCTAGCTCATCCAATTCGGATGACCACACACCAACAGAAACACATGAAAACATTGACAATTCTGCATTATGGAAAGTGATAGAGTCTCTGCAAGAAGAACTTAAATCTATGAAGGAATTCAAAGAAGCCACAATTCTACAAATCAAAACAAGGAACAACACCATTAAAGAGCTC
>CAJQZJ010032244.1:564484-615779 GCA_907164525.1 Lophiomys imhausi
TGTACTAACATTTTTAATCATTTTTCCCATTTGGGTTGGGGCCCCAAACAGGTCTACTACGACCCAAATCAGCAGGAAGTCACTTTAAGAGAGCGACGTCCCATGCCCAGAGGGTGGGGAGGGTATTTCTCCGACCATCTTTTTTGTTATTTGAAGGATAACTGAAAACTCTGTTATGTAGGGGAAGAGTCTACAAGCTGATAAATGGTCCTGTCTTAATGGGTTTTGGAGATTAGCCCCAGGGAATTCCTACTTTTCCTTTTCTGTATCCTTCTTCCTCTCCTATGTAGGAGTGCATGGGCTTGAGAAAAATGAGATATAGACATAGCACAGGAAGGTCCAAGAAGAAGGGGCAGATTATTGAATATGCCCTTATACCTTTGTATATTGATACAAAATTAGTAGGTTATTTGGCTAAAGTGGTATTGACCATTGTTTATTGTGCAAAAATAAGATTGTATTGGATTACATCGGTATTGATCTTTGTATATTGATACAAAATTAAGATTATAGTTGGCCACAATGGTATTGACCCTTGCATATGGACGTAATATTAAGATTATATTGGGCTACATAGGCATTGATCTTGGTATATTGATACATAATTAAGAGTATATTTAACCACAATTGAATAGATCTTTGTATATTGATACAAATTTAAAGGTAATGCTTCCCAATGGTATCATACCTAGAGATACTTAAAAATAAAATGTGAAGCTCTGACCTCTTGATACCAACCGTCTAAAACGGTCTAGGATAGTTAAAACAAACTCCTAGTCATGCAAACATGTCTCTTTGTTGGCTACTATGACAGTCTATCACAGATATTCTCTAAACTACCCAGTAATCAAGTTGCTAAGAGACAAGCAACATTTGCTTATCTAAATACAAGAGATGGATAGGGCATCTTCAAAAACCCCTTGAGATATGCAGAATATGGCATTCAAAGATGTTATCTTAAATCAAGATTTTTTTTTACATCAAGACATATCAGCGCCTGACGGCAACCCTATTCTACTCCAAGTAGAGGTTAAGCATCGAAGAACCTCCACTGTAAGATGGTTGAATTGGTGGCAAGCCTTTCTCTTGGCATGAAAAAACCCCTTGCACCAACTGCAGACAGACTGCTGTCCAAAAAGGACAAAACTTGGTAGCGGGGAAGTCGACAGCCTAACTCTGCCAAGACAGGGTAGGAAAAACCCCTTGCTTCAACTGTAGACAGACTGCTGTCCAAAAAGGACAAAACTTGGAAGCAGGTAAGTCGACAGCCTAGCTCTGCCAAGACAGGGTAGGCGAGTCCTTCATAACCCCTGCTCTACAATCAATGTCTGTCAGAGAAATGGGGCCAAATGACTGAAGATTGATGCTGTAATGTATGGAGAGAAAATGGGAGTTGTCCAGGCAGCCACTGGTATGTCATTTCTTAGTTTGGGAAGCTGCAGCCCTGCACTTCCTATATAATCTGATATATTTATCCCTCTCAGGTCTCTGAGGTGGTTGAAGAATAGATAGCTAGAGTCTCATAGTTAAATTTTGAGTTGTTTGGGAATCAAGAGGGTGTTCTAAGAAGATGCTTTTTAAATTGTGATGAAAGTTGAGTTGGATATAGAACTTTAAACTCATGGAGATAGATCGACAGTAGAATGTTGAAGTCAGGTGCCAAATACATATAGACTGGACATTGGGATTGTATGCCAAGCCATATAACTCTCATAATTTTGGCCTAATTACCTCTGTTGTTTTGTATTGTATTTATTATTATAAGAGTAAGAGCCATTTTTTGGACTGAAAGGGGGAGCTGTTGGGGGGAAAAGATATATCTTAACTTAAAAAAAAAAGGAAGGGGATGGGTGGGTTGAGGCGGAAGAGGGTGGGAGGGTGGGACTGGAGGCGGGGTAGGGAGGGGATTTCAATTGAGATGTAACTTGAAGAAATAAAAAATAAAGTAAAAAAAAAAAGAAAAAAAAATTTAAAAACTTGAAAAATGCCAGCGAATATATGTTGATCAAAACAAGCAGAACAAATACATTAAAATATAAATTAGTCGAGATAAACAAAATTATGACTAATTATGCTGTCAAGTATCAGATTATAGCCATCTTTATTTCATACTTCATTCACCAAAATCCTTCTTCATTTTTCCCCCAAAGACTAGTTTTGGCTTGTTCAGTTCTACCCCTTTAGTTTTTCCTAAGCCCACTTGCCTACCCACATAAGGTTTAGATGCATATATTTAATGCACACATAGTACTTACACATATATACAGAGTGCAATAGGAGAGTTCTATCACTGAAGTACATATAAGCAATGAACAAATCAAGGCAATTAGCATTGCCACAAGCCCTTATCCTTTCTATATGTTGAGGGGCTAGCCTTCTCTATTCACTCAAATTGCCCAAAATCGTCAGTGACTGTAGACAGTATTAAATATCCAATTGTCTCTTCACAGGATCATCTTACCTGGCGTTAGCAACAGATCCCTGGTGTCCCTATGTCCTGTGTGTTCACTTGCATGTCCCTTCTTCTCAGTTCTCTAAAACAATGCTTCTATTCTGCCCATTCTCTCTCTTTTAAAAATATTTTATTTGATGTGCTTGGGAGTTTCGTTTGCAGGTATGTCAGTGCACCATGTGTGGGCAGCACCTGTGGAGGCCAGAAGGTGGTATTGGAGCCCCTGGAACTGGAGTTACAGTCATGAGCCACCATGTGGGTGCTGGGAAACCTAGGTCTTCTGAAAGAACCGGCACTCTTTACCACTGAGCCATCACTCCAGGCCCTCCCTCTCTCCTCTTAATTTTGAAAGAATACACGCTAGAGCCCAATAACCCAATTTCTTTGCCAAGTTCATTTAGGTTATGGCTTTCAAATATCATCTGTATGCCAGTGTCTTTCTAATTGTACCTCCAGGCCAGGCCTGTCTGCTGAATTTCAGGCTATACCCAACTGCCCTTAATAGGATCACTAGCATGACTAATGGAGACCTCAAACTTACAATGCTCAACATTGAACTTGTATGTTTTTCACATATCTATCCCTACATCTAGAAAAATCACTCCTGACATATAGAAAGTACTCAAGAAAGCTGTTGGCCCAGTCAGATGCTCAGGAGACCATAGGGATGACTGTCAACGGGCCAGCCAAATTTTCTCAGAGTAGCACTGAATCAGTTACAAGAACACAGTACATATTGTACTATCCTCACAGATATTAAAGTTGAACTGTCCATAGGTCTGAAAATTATATAACATGATGACAAAAAATTATAATTATTTTGTTGTATTATAATGTATATAAATATATGAAATTCACAAGCATCACTGTGTGGGTTCTGAGATAGTTTGGTTTAAATAGCTTATTCCAAAATGTTACAATAGTCCATCATATGACATGATAGCATATGATAGGCTGGAGAGATGGCCCAGTGGTTAAGGGCACTGGCTACTCTTGAAGAGGACCCAGGTTTGGTTCCTGGTACCCTAATGGTGGCTCACAACTGTCTGTAACTCCAGTTCCAGGAGATCTGACACCCTATCCCCTAGAGGTGCTGCACAATGTGAGGCACAGTGATACACACAGGCAAAACATCCACACACATAAAATAAAAACACATCTTTAAAGGTGGCATATATGAAGTAAGGTTTACTATTCTCTTTCTGCCAATTGCAATGACTTTCAGAAACAGCTTTATTGAGGTGTGGTTTATGTGCCATAGAATCATCCCATTATAATTATTCAGTTGAATTGGTTTTAGGAAACAAACAGTGAACAGCCATTCCAACAATTTAGTTTTGAACCTCTTTTGTCATCAGTCTCTGCTTCTACTCCAGCCCCAGGAAGCTACTGATCCATCTTTACAGACTTGCCTTTTTTGCAAAGCCAATGCAATTTAAGGGTCCTCAGTGTTTACTTCACCAAACACTCACATAAGCTGTCCTAATACTGCAGCAGCCATCGGTGATATGATTTTAGACAATGAACAAGACACCGAGAGAAGTCATCCAACCTGCCCAAGGATAAGCAAGAGGATTTTACCTTGTAAAAGTAGGCTATCTATAAAAGCGTGTGAAGATCCAGAACAGAACACAATGAATATGCAGAAAGCCTCCATACAAAACAAAGGAAAGAGGATGAACGGTACGCCAGCTTGATTTAATTCCGTCTCCACTCACCATAACCCAAGTGAGCCCTCACAGTGAAGATGGCTCTATCTGGCTCAAAGCTGATCTATGGAAAGGAGCACACTCTTGACCTTGGAACCAAAATGAGAAAGTTGCTATCTCAACCTCAAGGAGCAACACTCATCCATGAAAGAGACATATGCACCACAGTGACAGACTGATACGTCCTCAAATTCTGATGCCTAAGATAGTATATGAGACCATTAAAAAAAATCTATGCAGCCAAAGTTAGGAATATATTCCTCTAAGAACTATAATTTCTCTCTTGTGCCAATGTAGAAAACATTGGCTTTAGGTTTTAATTGCTTAATTGGGTGACCATTTGGTGACAACATTGTATTAAAGACAATTCTTAGTTCTTAGTTATTCAAACTAAATGATTAGAAAATACAGATCGAACACATTCCAAAGCCATTACCCTCCAACAAACCATGAAAATACAAACAGCTGCTGGTCGCCTTCCTCCAGGCTGGCCTCAAACTCAACTCCTAAGCTTTCACCTGCTTCTACCTCCCACATCCTAAGAGGTTCCCTCTCTCTATTTTACAACATTAATTTAAGGAATAAGACCTTGCAGCCTTCTTGAAATCTCATCACTACAGCAACAGATTCCCTTTGTTAAACAAATCATTTCCATCAAGTGTCTGGTGAAATGGAGACGAGAACCCAGATGCTCTGAGAGACTACACAGTTTTCCATCCCTGTACACACCCATAGCTTTGATAACTGCCAGGAGAATCAGGCCAGGAGAATTTATAGGATTTCCTCAGTCTGAAAATCAAGATGGAGGCCCCCCTTGACTGAATCCTCAGGTTCCCAGTGCCTGTCCCTGCCAAGAATGAAGTCATTTGGCAGCCAACATGCAGTTTCTTAAAGCTTTGTGCAGCAAAGGCTGTTCCTTAGCAACCAATGTCCACAAATGGGTTTCCAAGGAAACCAGAAGGCCCGATTTATAAAGCTATGAAACAAAGCAAGTGTAGAGGCAACAGTAGACACAGAAAGAGACTTTTCTTTCCATCGCTACTGACTACCTGATGGCAAAGTGGTACAACTGGTTTATTTTTAAAGGTTAATGGAATAAACCATTGCTGAAAGCATGCCACATTCACTCCCAGACCTTGGCATCTTACTGCACATTTTCAGGATTCAAATGAAGGATATGAAATATTTGTGTGTTTTTTTTTAAATGATGGTTCTTAGAGGTGACATGTTTTTAGAATCATCCATAAAGTATAAAATTGTTTCCAGATCTGTGGACTTCACTCTTGTGTAAAATGAGACATTTCTGCCAGTTTGTTTCCTTTAGTTCTAACAATTCTTACTGTAGCTTTCTGGACAGTAGATTTTCCTCACAGGGGAAGCAATAGATGGTTGTACAGAAATGGGCAAAATGAAGAAGGATGAGGGTGGCTAAGCATGGGTGTTACACATGTGCCATATCTGAGTGTTTCATGAAGTCAACCACACGCTCTATCCTTAAGAGTTCTTGCTCTAAATAAAGGAAGAGTGTTGGGATTCTAACTTTTTCAGATTTTAGAAATAAATAACATATGTATCAAAGGTTGCTTCTTCCCAACAAAGGGCTTTGAACCACTGGCCATGGCCAGCCCATTAATAATCCTACAATATCATGGTCATGTGTTTGCAGCAATAAAAGATAAATATGACTTCAAAGACCTCACATCACCCAATGTCAGTTTTACTAAGAAATGAGGTATGGCAGAAAAAAAACTGATGGTTATATTTAACACGAAGAGAGTTGCTGAAGAAGAAAGACTAGAGTGGAGGAACTCAAGAAAGGAACTCACAAAACTGACCAGCAGGGCCAACCATGCCATGGTGGATCACCCATGCCTAGGCATCAAAGTAGGGATTAGGGACTATCCAAGAAGACTGTAGGACATCTGAAGTTCTCTTACACAGGCTGAGGGTAAAAAAAAAAAAAAAAAAAAAAAACTCTCAGGAAATACTCATCAAAGTCAACAACACTGGATCTGATATGTCCGTTTCCTGTAGGAGAAATTCAACAGTGTTCTAGCCTTTCCCAGACATTACTCATACTGGGCTGTACTAATCCTGTCTGAAAATATACTGTACAGAAATACACACTTTCTTGCTTCTTGCTTTATGTAATATTTGGCTGTGTTGAACTTTGAGTTTATGTTATCTAGGACATTAATACACACTATTTCTAGTTTCCAGTCCCACTGTATGTATTTTTCACTTTCTTATTCAAAAGAAGGAGGGTATTACTGATTTTAAATCAAGGTTTCACAACCAAGGGTGATTTTTGTTTCCCAAAGAAAACTGACAGGCTCTGGAGATGAGTTATGAGAGGTAGGGTGTCCACAGCCATTTGGTGAATAGGGGTCATGAAGGCTGTTAATTATTCTAAAAACACAACAGCCTCTCCAACAGAGTCTAACCTGATCCCAAATATCACTAGGGTAGCACTGATCCTGCTTTGTACAATTACACATACAATTTGGTGGTTTTGCTTTAGCCATATCACAAAGTAAGTATTCAAAGGGACATGAAATTTAATGTAACATTAATTGAATGGCTAAGGAAAAAAAATCAAATTTTAAGAGGAAAAAAAAATTGGGTAATTTTTAAAATAATGAAATTGAGAGCTCAAGGTAAAGTCAGGCAGTGGTGGCCCACGCCTTTAATCCCAGCACTTGGGAGGCAGAGACAGGTGGATCCCTCTGAGTTCAAGGCTAACCTGGTCTACAAAGCAAGTACAGGACAGCCAGAGCTATTACACAGAGAACCCCTGTCTCAGAAAAAAGAAAAAGAAAAGAAAAGAATTCTATGTGATTTAAATACATTTTCTAATTTGTTCTTTTCCTAATAACTTGTTGAATATAGTCTAATAACACAAGGGCTAAAAAGCAATGTAAAACTTAAATCTTCTTACTTAATTCATTACCGGATAATATTTTGGTTGGATTATAAAATATAATGAAACAGAAAATGTATCCAAAGTCACATTTTTTTAAATTAAGTACCTAGATTTAACAGAAGAAGACCACCCGCAGTTCAAAAGAAGAGGGGCAGATTCCATTGGTTTCAAATGCAAAATTGAGTAGTTTCAACTTAAAAGTCATGCCTAATGAAGTCCTTAAAAGCTAGTACTCAGTTTACATAGATGGCATTTTTGGACATGTTCCTCTTTGTCTCCTAAGCACAACCATCCCTGCCACATATGCCCATGAAGTCCTTATGATGTATAGATGACAGCATCAGCCATTTCTGGACTATGCTTTCTTACTTCTTACTTAAACTGGAAAGACTGGAGAAATTAAACAGTTATGGTTGGGTTAGGGAGTGCTGACTTCACTGGCATTTTTAACTTAGTTTGGTTTATTTGGTACATTGCCAGAGGGCTGCAGGCTGGGTAGTAACTAGAATACCTATCTACAGTGATGTATGAGTGTGTGTTAGTGTGCATATGTATATATGTGTTTGTACATACGTGTCTGTGTGAGTGTGTGAGTATGTATGTATGTCTGTGAGTATGTATTTACATGAGCATGTGTGTGAGTGTATGTGTATGTGTGCGTATG
Organism: Lophiomys imhausi; assembly: GCA_907164525.1. Taxonomy (NCBI): domain Eukaryota; kingdom Metazoa; phylum Chordata; class Mammalia; order Rodentia; family Muridae; genus Lophiomys; species Lophiomys imhausi. Next base: position 572,233 of record CAJQZJ010032244.1, read on the forward strand.
TGTATGAGTGTGTGAGTGTGAGTGTGTGTATGTGTGTATGTGTGAGTGCATGTTTGAGTGTGTGTGTATATGTGAGTATATGTGTGTGTGAGTGTGTATGTATGTGAAGGCATGTATGAGTGTGTGTATGTGAGAGTGTGTGTGAGTGTGTATGTGTGAGAGTGAGAGTGTGTGTGAATGTGTATGTGTGAGGGTGTGCATAGCTCTATGTGTGTGTTTGTGAGTATTGTGTGAGTATGTGTGTAAGGGTGTGTATTTATGTGAATGTGTATGTGAGTGTGTGTGTGCATATGTGAGTGTGTGTATATGTGTATGAGTCTGTGTGAGTGTGTGACTGTGTGTGTGTGTGTGTGTGTGTGTGTGTGTGTGTTGATAGATTCCTGAGTGCTGGGATTACAGGTAACAGAACCCAGGTTTCTAAATTAATCTGACATTTGCTACAGTCATCTAGAACAGGAAATAATAATTCTAGAAGACCAGAGTGACTCAGAGAGCAGAACACCTTGCAAATCCAGGCATAAAACACATATTAGCTAATGAGGAAGGCAAATCTCTCATCTCTAGCAGTGACATCTTAGCCAGTGTTTGGTGATGTCGTTTGTCACTTAAGCGCTCACAGAGAGTACAGACCTAAAAATGACCTGATGGTAGTGTCAATGCCCACTCTCCTAGAAACACCAGCCCAGCAGCTACCATGCCTTAAGCACATGCTAAGACAGCACAGCATCCAACAACGACGAGAAGGCTGTGATTAGAGACTAGAGAGGGAACTGGTCAGCAAGGCAAGCCTGGTCCAAAAAGCATCCCACACAAGGCCGTTCCACCGAAACAGAAGAATATCTGCACAGTCCAAGTGTCGTGCAGTCAAAACCTGATGCCATAGAGGAGTGGTTGCATTCACAGTGAGAACTGTACATTTTCTAAGTGGCTCACCTTAACAAATGAGAATTGTTCTAACATGACACCCTGCAATCCATCCCATACATGGTAGCTCTTCTGTGCCTCCCTTGCCCACCATGGAACTTCACTAAACAAACCTGCTTTCATTTTACTCTGATCTAAAATGTGAATTCTTTCATCAGCGCACCTAATCTCTCTCTGAAAACCTCATTGAAGCCCAGGAACAATGGGCAGATGGAGCCCAAGTCGGTGAAGCCCTGACGTGCATTTTGACATGAACAAGGCCAGGTGGAGACTCTAAGACCGATTGGCCTATGGGAAATTAGCAAAGCCAATTTATCTAGATGGGTCCCTGCTCAAGGGGATGACAAAACTTTATTGGGGAGTCTGACTCTGAGTGTTTACAAATTAACATTGAACAGTGTGTGTAAATAGCAGCAATTGCAGCTTCTGGCTCCTGGGTGTTTACAGCCTGACACTGCTCTTCTACAGAGACCTCCTACAAAGACTAGCTAACCCCTTCTGCTGTGCTGTACATAAAGAACACACTGAGGTTCAACATTGGTTGCTGTTGTAGATTAGAGAACACTAACAGACCCCAGCTTCACAGTGTGTGTGCATCTGTGTGCCTGTAGTTTCTTCATACTCTTACAGCCCCTAACTGGGGCTCCCAGATCCAAACCCCTCTGGACTAGACACATTTACATAAAGCACTAAAAGTGGTTAAGTACTTTCATTTGAGAGACAGGCCAGGCATGGTAGGACATGCACAAAATCCCAACACCTTGGAGGCTGAAGCAGGATGAGTCTGAGTTTGAGGCTAGCTTGGATTATGTTGTAACACTGTCTTGAAGAGAGAAAAGTGTCAAGGGATGAAGAAAGAAAGTGAAGAAGGAGGAAGAAAGAGGGAGGGAGAGAGAGGAGAATCCATGCCCTGGATTAGACAATTCCCTAAGCTAGATGGGTACCAGGTTCCATTGTACTGTTTCATCTTTCATTCCCTCCCTGTTCCCTGGGGCTTAAGGGAGAAGCAGATGGTCATCCTTAGAAAAAGGCAGGAGTTGCCTCAGAAACCCACTCCTGATGCATCTAAGTTATGGTTAAAAGGAATGGGCTCTCTTTACTAAACCTCTTTCTTCAAATACCTTTGATGCCTAAGAATCTGGAATCTCAGTTGATTTTTCCAACTACCTATTTGGTGTCAAACAGTGTACCCACCCATTACAAAATGGTGTTCAGGAAGAAGGTAGCTAAGAGGTGTGAGGAATCCAATTTTTATTAGACCATAAGAAACCATTATATTGAAGAAGGAAAACACCAAGCCATTAACTGAATATGGTGGTGTCCTCTCACTACCTCTGGCCTTCATTTCTGATCAGAGACCTTGATTCCCACATCAGGACCATAATGATCTAGAAAGTCCTTTGCCTCTGATCATTAACCATTCTGTGTCATAATTGTCCCTGCTTTGGAGGCTCTATGACAACAGTCCCATCTTGTAGTTAAAGACTTCGCCAGGTCCCTTGTCAGTTCAGCTTTAGTTCTCAGTCTGAAATACAAAGTGCTAGATAAACTATCAATGCTAGAGTAGAAAGGCAAACTGCTGGCACCTCTGTCCTCATTAGCTATTGCTTAATGACCATAGAACAAATGGAGTGAGGATCACTTGGCCATTTGATGAAAATTAAATTTTAAATGAACTGTCTACCGATGTCCATGCAATCATCAAAACATGGAGACTTGATATATTTGGATCAGTGTTCTCCAAGAACCGATGTGTTAAGGTTTGGGACCCAGGGTAGCACTTCGATAGGCCATGGAAAGGAGCTTGTGGGAAGCCCTACCTCACTGGACACTCCTCTAAATGGGTTTGTTCTCTAAAGGGTTTTGTTCTAAAGGGTTTTCTTCTCTAAAGCCAGGAAGAACACAGTCTTCTTAGCTTACCTCTCGCATCATCTTGGCTGGTGATGCCAGTGTTCATTCTACCACACATCCTTCAGTAGGTATTCCAGAATTATGAACCCGAAATAAACATTTTTCTCCTTAGGTACTGCCTTGGGCATGTCATTAGAGTAATAGAAAAAATGGCTAATACAGTACTATAAGCCTCAAGAGGATGATTCATAAAGATCCAACATGGAGTCAATGCTGAAAGAACACAATGGCACCATTGGTATTCTAGTAGTGTATAATATACTGGTAGGAAATAAATGACTATGGAATGCCTGTGGCAGTGGTCTTCCTTTCGAGATTTTTTTCTTAGATAGTTTTTTTTCAATTGAACAACAACTTACAGAGGATCCACCTGTACCATCTTCTGTGGTATCTGCAATGGGCTCCTCATCTCTCATTACTGGCAGGCAGTCCGTGAAGACAGTTCCCCACAGTGCTGTGTTTATTTTACTACACACAGAATTAAACAAATCGAGTCAACAGGTTCACTTCCCCATGGATCCTTCTATGATCTTTCCTTATTTTTGTAATACAATTAAAATGTGCTTGAAAATAATAGAAATGGATAAAATTGAAATTTCTCTTTCTTAGACAATGGATTTCATCAAAGGGAGAATAAACTAAATTTATTTGCTCTCTGGATAAATAGATTAGGGCAAACAGACACTTGGGATTAGGCTATCACAACAGAAAAGTCAGATAGTTCCTGAGGCATTCAAAAACAGATGCAGAAATGTCAGTAAACATCTATGAAAGAGGGCCCTGACAGAAGGAAAGGCCATGGAGGGCTGAATCTAAGAATCACCAGACAGACAGCAGCTAGAGATACATTCTGCCTTTTTCTTATCTGCAGATCACTAATGATGCCGCTTTGGGAAACTGGAGCACAAGGACAGCCAGTGCGGGTTTTGTTTTTCAAATGTTGACCATACATCACTGAACACCGAGAGCTCAAACCTCACAGCAATTCCCAAAATGCTCATGTGCTGAAAACAAATGACTAAAAGGGAGAGAGAGACAAGACACAAAATTCAAGTTTTGAAAGGCCTCCTGCAAGAATCCCTAAGATAGAAAGAGCTGGAGTCTGAGGGTGGGGTGAAAGCCAGATCTGGAAATAGCTCATCTATTTTGAGATTCGTCCTGAAGAAGTGTACTTTCTGAGCAGTTAATTACATCTGTGGTAGCTGCAGCCATGCTAGCCATTACCTATGCTCCCATTAACACTGTAGCAGGAAGGATGCCACCAAATAGTTAGTACAGAGCATTAAAAGGCAGGAGGGAAAAAAACACATGACTAAAATCTAACATGAAAATAATAAACTAATATAATTTTGTCCTCACTAATGCTGGTGACAGACACCCAATTTAGTTTTTAATTATTCTTAGGATAGACTTTTATTGTCTCATCAAAAATAACATTAGGCCGGCCATGGTGGCACACACCTTTAATTCCAGCACTAGGGGAGGCAGAGGCAGTTGGTTCTCTGCGAGTTTGAGGCCAGCCTGGTCTACAAATCGAGTCCAGGACAGCCAGGGATGTTACAAAGAAAAGTGCTGTCTCCAAAATCAAATCAACACAAAACAAACAACAACAACAAAAATGACACTAGTATCCCATTTCAAAAACTATTCTGAGGGATAACTGGATAACTGAAACTTCTGAAGAAAAGGGACTAGGCACCAAAGGAGATAAGTAACACAGATGATCTAGACTTGCAGACTCCCCCAGGAGCTGTTTCCTCAAAAATCTACAACAGGACAACTCAAAATGGCTGACTAAGATGGTTCAGTCCCACAGACTGTTCTAGCCAGGACTTCAGTAAAGCCCTGAAGTTCAGCCTCTGACTACAAACTTCATTGGGCATTTAAATAGCTGAGCACAAAAGGACTAAACATCAAATGTTACAATTTACTTGCTTAACCATTTTTCCATTCTTATTTGGGCCCCCAAACAGGTTTCCTACATCCCAAATCAGCAGGAAGCTATTTTAAGAGAGCTACGTCCCATTCTCAGAAGATGGGGTAGGTGATATTTTCCCCCTCTTTGGTCATTTGATTGGTTATAGATGTTTGATGTTATTTAGGGCGATTGGTTACAAGTTGTTAAATGGTTTTGTTAAACATGGTTTAGGAGGTTAGACACAGGGGTTTCTTTGTTTTTCTTTTCTCTATCCTTTCTCTCCTATGTAGGGGGTAAAGACTTGAAAAAAATGGGATACAGATATAGGAATGAAAAAGGGATAGATTATTGAATATGCTCTTATATCTTTGTATATTGATACAAAATTAAGATTATAATTGGCTAAATGGGTATTGATCTTTGTATATTGATACATAAGTAAGGTTAACACTTTTTAAGGTATTGTACCTATGTAATAATTAAAAATGCAATGTAAAGTTTTGGTCTTTTGATAGCAACTTTCACAACTGTTTAGGATAATTAAGAAATGCAAACTAATAATCATTCAAACATGTCATTTTGTTAGGAGCTAGCATAGTGTACCTAACAAAATTTTTTTACTTAGATGTTTTCTAAGTTAAACCTTACAAATGTTTCCTAAGTTAATCAGAAGTCAAGTTGCTAAGACACAAGCAACATTTGCTTCTCCAAATATAAGAAGATAGATAGGTGGTCTTCAAAAAACCTCAAGAGATCTGTAGAATATGGCATTAAAGATGTTTTCTTAACTTAAGATTTTTTGATATTGAGACATGTCAGCTCCTGACAGCACTCCTCATTCTACTCCAAGTAGAGGATGAACATCGAAGAATCTCCATTTGGAGATGGTTGAATTAGTGGCAAGCTTGTCACTGGGCAAGAGAAATCCTTTGCTTCAACTGTAGACAGAATGCTGTCCAAAAGGACAAAACTTGGAAGCAGGTAAGTAGACAGCCTAGCTCTGCCAAGACAGGGTAGGCAAGTCCTTCATAATTCCTGATTAACAATCAATGCCTGTCAGAGACACTGGGCCAAAAGGCTGAAGATAGATGCTCCACTGTATTGAAAGAAATTGGGGACTGTCCAGGCAGCCAGTTGTCTGTCATTTCTTAGTTTTGGAAGTTGCTGGCTCTGCACTTACTGTATAATCAGATATATTTATCCTTCTCAGGTCTCTGATGTGGTTGAAGACTAGATAGTTATAGCCTCACAGTTAAATTTTTAAGTTGTTTAGGAATTAAAAGGATGTTCTAGCTCTAAGAAGATGTTTTTAAGTTGGTAATGCAAGTTAGGATGGAAACTGAGTTATTTATAGAACTGTAAACTCATTGAGATAGATAGATAATAGAATATTAATATCAGTTGCCAAATATGTATGGACTGGACATTGGGAATGTATGATATACCTTATAATTTTCACAATTGTGACCTAACTGTTCTTATTGTTTTGTATTATATTTATTGTTATAAGAAAAAGAAACTTTTATTGGGCTGAAAGGGGGGAACTGTTGGGGAGGAAGATATAGCTTAAATTTTTTAAAAAAGCAAATAGGTGGGTGAGGGAGAAGAGGGTAGGAGGGTGAGACTGGGAGGGGAAAGAGGAAGAGTACTATGATTGAGATGTAACTTGAAGAAATAAATGTTTTAAAAAATAAAAACTATCCTGAAGTCATTTAAATCCAGTTGAGATTTTGAAAAGGAACTGCATACACATATTCAAAGATTATACTCTAAATATTTCACTGATAATTTTCCAATTACTATCTTATTATTACCAATAAATTACTAGAAACTGATGTTCTTTGCACGTGTCCACTTTTAAACTTTGTTACATTTGTTTGGTGCTTATGTGCACAGGGGAGAGGGAGGGAGAGGGCATGCCATGCATCAGAAGATCAGAGGAAAACCTACTGGAACTAGTTCTCTCCTTCTACCATTTGGGTCCCAGGCACCAAACTCTGGTCAGTAGGATTGGCAGCCAGAACCTTTACGTGGTGAGTCATCTCACCAACTCTAAATACCCACTTCTAAAAAACATCATGTAACTAAAGCTTCAAATTGTATATGCAAATTACTTTAACAGGTTGGATTTTCCAAGCCCCCAATAAAAGCAAAATGTTAGCCAACACATCATCACTCAGTATCCCCACTGAAATCCAAGTGCTTGTGTTCCCAGACCTTTTTCTTTACTTCAAATGAATTTATTCATAGAACAATTAAACCTCTAGAACATACTAAGAAAAAATTTAACTAATTTTGCATCTATTCATTTATAATTGGATTTTAGGCATATAGTACAGGATAACTATACTACAACCAATGCACCAAGGGGAACTGGAACATAGACTTTATTTCCTATCAATGAGACTCTTTGCCCTAGTGGTGCTGCCTTGTGTATGAGGAGGCCCCCAGTGTATGAGGAGGCTCTTGGCCCTCATATGACTGCTGAACTGGGGCAGGGGACTGTTATGTAGGGACACTCCACTCCAGAGGATTGGGATGGAAGGGATAGGGGTAGAGGGTGGGAGGGCGGGACTGGGAAGGGTGGAAAGAGGACACTGTGATGGAGATGTAACCTGAAGTAATAAATAAATATTAAAAAATAAAAATAAAACAACTGTCTATTTTATGTTTGTGCTTCAAGCATATGTATGTGCATGATGTGTGTGCAGAGCCCAGAGTGGCCAGAAGAGGGTGTCAGGTCCCCTGGAACTGGAGATTCACATGATGATGAGTTGTGTGATACTCCACTGAGTTAGAGAAGTCAAGATAAAAATGGCAAAGTCTCTCTTGACTCCATTATCTGTCACACATTGATACTTGACTCAGTTTCCAAGCACTAACTATACTTGCAGTGTGTGAGAGACACTAAAGTCAACATCATTACTGGAACGTACCAAACACTAGATGCCCTAGGTGTCCCAGAACCATTGTCTGTGAAGCACTTCATCGTCTAAAAGATGTATTGCTTGGAATGACATGATGGAGAGGCCTGGACAGCACCTGTTGTGAAACTTGAAGCCAGGAATGTGGTCTCTCTAAATGAAAAGCCATATGAGAAGAAAAGTGAAAGTATCTCACACTTATCAAAAACACAGATGGAGAGAGAGAGAGAGAGAATTTTGATTTTTTTAAATGTATTTCAACTATTGGAAGGAACCAGTTTTTTTTTTTTTTAAATTTGGTATTGTTCCCTCTTCAATCGTAGCAAAGTTATAATAAACTCATGTAATAAATAAGTTAAATTCATCAAATAAAAACTACACAGTCTGGCTCCCCAAACAGAAAGCTAATTAGCTATGAGCAGGTCCTACGGCTTTTGAGAACAGTATTCTGTACTCAATTTCTTCACATGTACGTAACCTACCCATTCCCAAACTCCTATGGTCAGCTGTGAAGAAGTAAATGAGAACGGGGAAAATGCATAGGAAGCAATCTCCATATTCCTCACTGTCTGAGAAACCTGGGGCTTTACAGTCAAGTGTGGTTAAAGAGAGCCTTAGACAAGAAAAGGAAGTGGAATCTGCAAACTCCTCTGAAACTCAAAAGCATCTTGAAACTAAATTTCAAGGGCATTCTCTGTTGGTTCAACAAACACAGTCGCCCAGGTACAGCTGTGCTAGGACAGACATACTGAAATTACCTGTGAAGTGGTCGTTCCTTGAAAGGACTCTGTGGAAAGGTATCCTGAATAGGTGGTAACACAACACGATGAAATGACAAGAGGAGAAAAAAGAGATTGTGAAATAATTGAAATTCATTCAGGAAGCCAGCAAAGGGCACAGGGCCCATATTTCAACCATGGAAAAGGAGGAAGAGGCAGTGCCTGGCGTACGTGGATGTTACGCGCACCTGAGTCCACCTGCGGGTGGCATCTCAGACAATGACAAAGAAAGAATCACCAACAGGATGCAGAGAAGGAGCAGGATGCAGAAGAGGCAGAGTGGAGAACAGACCTTGGGACATTCGTCACCAGCGTGCCAGAAGACAGCAATCAGGGTGCTTTTCCATCACAAATAAGAAGTGTTTCAACTCTTAGATACCCAAGTTTGTATTTAACTCTGAAATATCACGGGTGCAAAGACTTAAGTGGCTCACAGTGAGAACCTGGCTGTATGTCCTTCCATGCAACACAACTTATAAGCCACCCAATCTGCTTAGCACAGTGCTATCTACGCTTTCCTATAGTAGAGGCCACAGCGAAGGGTCTAGGAAACAGCTTTTAGCAAATGCCTAATTACACAACGACAGAAAAGAAATGGAGCTACAGATGGAAAAAAACAAAAAGAGGCTGTTTTTGTTAGTTCTTGTTAATTTGATGCCAACTAGAGTCATCCAGGAAGAGGGCACCTCAATTGAAGAATGGCCTCTATCACATTGGCATGTGGGCATGTGTATGGGGCATTTTTTTTCACTGCTAATTCACATAGGAAGGCCCAACCCACTGTGAGCAGTACCATCCCTGGGCAGATGGGGCTGGGCTGTGCAAGAAAGGTAACTGAGCGAGTCATGGGAAGCAAGCCAGTAAGCAGCACTCCTCCATGGTCTCTGCCTCGGTTCCTGCCTCCCTCCCTGTTCCTACTTAAATTCCTGCCCTGACTTCCCTCCATAACAGACCTAGAAGTGTAAGCTGAATAAGTGTTTCCTCCCCAGCTTGCTTACCACAACAGCACAAAGAGAACTAGAGCAGAGGCCAGCGTCTGAAAGATGACAGGAGTAAAAAGCAGACTCAGGGCTTCTGGGTCAGGGGAGGGAACAGCGAGAACAGGACACAGACAGGCATGAGGGGGCCGAGGGGACTTTATGACTGTTAGTCTCCTAGCTCGGCTGCGTATCAATAGTTACTTGAAAGCAAGGCAAAAAGACAGAAAAAATTCGGAGGACATGAAGGGAAAGGACCTCCTCACCCCAGAGTCTAGCTGAAGTCTCTCCCTGGAGTAAAACTTCCATAAAGCCACCAGTGCTTTCTATGAAGACTGCCTACATGGTGACAAGATCTCATTTGTAGCTACTGCTACATGCTTTATATGTGACTCTCAACATGCCCACACAGGGCGTGTCTCCTCTCCCCTGAGTCTCTATATTGACCTCATTTTACGTTTGCTAAAATCTCCTCTTTACACACTCTAGCTTTAATTCGTACTGGCTTCTCTGAATTTCTTTTCTGTGGCAAAGTCAAGAGTTCCTTCCAGGGAACTCCAGAGGTTGCTGCAAGCAGGAACACAGAGCTGGGCCTTTGTCTCACATCCTGCTGCCAGCATGACTATGAATTTATTAAAGTGATTTCCTAAGGCAAGTACGACGCATAAATTTTATGCCATATAAATTATACCGTAATAAAACCGTAATCAACCTTTAAGATTTTTAAAGCTGGAATGTTTTAAACTCAACAATATTCCCCTTCCAAAAAAAAAAAAAAAGATTGTATTTTAGGACAAAATTCATATTATAAATGTCCTTTTTCAGAAAGAATGTAATTTTCCATCATTGGAAAAGTTAAATTTTGCATTAATCTAAAAAGACAGTATCTTTAAGGATTTTATATTTATTCCAAATGGATTAATTTCATAACAATAATTCCAAAAGTCACTAAGGTAGCAACAAAAGGCATTTCAGTGGCAAGTGGCATGTTCACGTTCACATGCTTAAATATTAAAAGTGCACCAAAATTTGATATTTCAGGGAAATATTAGGGGGGAGAAGACCCTATTTTGAAACCCTCATGAGCAAAGGTCGTATGGCTTCATAGTAAAATATGAACAATCCTAAAATAAACAGAAGCATATGAATTTTATGCGTTAAAACTTTTGGACAACACCACAAAGCATCATTTACGGTGCATAAGTGTTAAGGACGGTTCTGTGTCCCCCTGGGTATGAATCACTTCTACTCTCTGGTCTCTGAGTCTTTGAAGACACTGATAGTGTCTACCACCCAGTGCGGTTGACATAGTAAAAGAAAACTGTGACTGCTTGGCATGGGGCAAGCATGCAGATGGTGGGCGAAGGGCTGTTCTTGGCCGGTTTAATATGAAGAAGGTTGCGCTGATTGCAAGCAAAGTACCCTTCCCTTCTAGGCTCAGAAATTTACACACTTGTTCTCCCACTAGATGGCGCTGCTTGTGGGGGTTCTGGGGTGTTTAGGAAGTGGAACCTGGCTGCAAAGGGAAGTCACAGTCTGGTTGCTGGGGGGGCCTTTGGGGGTTCATAGCCTTGCCCCACATCCTGTTAATCTTCTCTGCTTCCTGTGTGCTATTGACATGCCACTTCCCAGCTTTTTGCTCCTGCTACCATGCTTCGCTGCCCGTTATGAACTCTAACCCTCTGGACCCATAAGCCAAAATAAACTTTCTTCTAAATGTTGCTTTTTGGCCACAGTATTTTATCACAGCCACAGAATTGTAACTTACACAGCCTCATCCCTGGTCCTTTGCTTTCGGTGGAGACCAGTTCATCAGACATGTTGGTGCCAACTGGGCACAACAAAATCTCTTCCAACTGTTAACTCAGTATACACCATGTTACTGCTATTTGCTGGCCCAGAGATGGTGCTAAGTCAGGATTTCTTTCACCTGATAGCAAACAAGGAGGACATAGCTAAGGGTGCTCAGACAGAACTCATACAGCAGGAAATCCTCCATAGTCCTTCCAAGTGAGAGACGTGCAAGAAAAAGACTAAATAATTTAAACACATAATTTAACTACAAGTAAGGCTTGATGTTTCAAAAAAATATCATTTTAAGACTTTAAAAAATAAAGTGTCTTTACATAGGTAAAATTTAGCGTAAAACTAAATACCTCTAGCCTTAAAAAAAAGTAACAGTAAAAATGGCTCCTAATAATGATCTACAATGCCCATAGATTCCTGCCTTATTCAGCCGTTATCACAGAAGATTCCTCCTACAGCAGAGGGGAATAAATATAGAGACTCAAGCCAGACATTATTCAGAAAGACCTTGGAACACTCTGCTCTAAGTAGGATGTCTCCACCAAATTGCTCCCCTCAGAACTCAGGGAACCCTGTGGAAGAGGAGGCAGAAAGAGTGTAAAAACCAGAGGGGATAGAGGACACTAGGAAAAAAATCATGATGTTGCCAAGAAAAAGCATGACCACTTTCCCAGCCATTCTTTCAGAGGACACAAAGTCCAGAAATGGGATGAGAATTAAAGAGACAAATCCCTTTGTCCCAGGGCATAGCATGAAGCAGCCAGGACAAATGAAGCAGTGACCTGGGTCTCACACAGAGATCTGACTTAAAGCTGAAATTCATTTTTTTTTTTTACTTTTTTCCCCCAAAGAACCCCTGTTGGCTGGGCCTTTGGGCTTTCAAGTGTGTTTGCGCAGCTTTGTGTGTCCCGGCTGGTGTGGAGTCAATGACGGTCCACAGCCGCCTCCACATAATGCCTCGTCAGCCTATTAGCCTCCTAGGCTTCACCATGAGAAAAACACTTGAGGCTGTCACTTCCCACCGATTTACCCCATCCACTGTTCTCAGCAGGCAAGTCTATGAAATATAAAGTCCTTGGCACTAAATATCTGGGGACAGTGGCTGAAAACTACCTTCAAAATTACTTGCTCTTTCACTTCTTGCGCACATTGAAAATGTCCTGGGTTTTGAGCATCTTCCATGTTGAGAGTTTTCTCACTAGGAGCAACCGTACCTGCAACACTAAATTCAGCTCGTGGGAGGTTTATTGACTTTCGCTCATCCCCACTGAAGACTCTCAGAAGATGAATGAGGAAAATACTCATCTGTGTGTGGCATGGGGAAGGACATGGACAGCACCTAGCAGCACACATGGGCATCCATCTCTTCTTCAAAGTTGGCATTTTCACCATTCCCCTGCACCTCCTAATCTCCATTCAGTCCTATCACACTACATCCATCTCCCATCAAGGCTGGATTTCAATGGGAACACATTTCACGCTGCTGGCCTGGATACTTGCCTGCTGACAATTATCTCTTGCCATCTGATTCGAAGGCTGGCATTGAGTGGAGGTTAGTGAAATTGCTGCTGTCTCGTGACACTTGTCTTATAGAACTTTTAAGAATATGGGATAATCATGCTTTTAGTATATAGAATTGTTTATTATTTGTTTCTGTTGTATACACAGTTAAAAAGAAACCATACCACTATTGTGAAAAATCTCAAAAAATAAAACATCTACGGCATTGGGTTGATTATACACTGAGTGGACCAGTACTGCTTAATATATACAACATCCAGTGTTCTGTACCCAGCACCTACAAAAGAAGCATGGGAGCCCAAGGTAATGGGCAGGAAACCAAATTATACAAAGTAGAGTTCTTATTGAAGAAAATGATCCAAAACATGGCTGAGAGCCATCTTGTCCTTCAGACTATGGGTAATTTAAATTTATCCTAATATTTTCTCATTTACATGGAAATTCTTTACATTGATTACATATTAATTTGTGGTGGAAAATGCCAATTAAAAATTAAATCTCCCATCTGTCCCTTTGTTTCGAGGGCATGCTGTTTGTAACATAGTTCAGATTTAAAATTGGGTTTTTTAAAAGTTCCATTTAATTTCTGAAACTGCTGGTTTTTGCTTAATTTGGTTGTAGGGATTTAAGCTTGTCGGAGAAATCACAGCATGTTGCTTACACCACCTATGCCCTCAGTTCTGGAGGTTCAAAGCTCCACAATTGGGGCAGATTCTTTCCTTGGGAATTATTGGCTCATCACCAGTTTATAAATCCGTCAGCCAGCCCTTCCTTTAGTCCCTGGGTGACCAAAGCAGGGTCTATAAGATTTATGTCAGGTCGTTTGACTAAGGAGGTGAGATCTTTCTAACAGAATATACATTGTTCTCTCACAGGACAAAGCTGCTTCCCGTACCTCTCAGAGTGTTCCCAAATTGGCAGATGGATTTTGTTTTATAAATTATCTTAAGGGTGTCTCACAAATAGGTACTCAAAATAGGAAGCAAGGACTGTGATGGGCATCTCACAATCTGGTTAAACTGCAAATAAATATTGAATTTGTTTAGCACTCTGCACCACTGGAGTCTGAGGTGACCAATGACCTATGAATCTATGACCTTCCGTGAACATAGGTTCTCTACACTTTGCTGAACACTGGAAGCAGTGTGCTAATTCAAAGAGCATGGCCTGGAACAAACTGACCAATTGTCCAGTGTGGTGGTTTGAATGAAAATGCCCCCCACAGGCTCATAGAGATTGGTGCTACTAAGAGGTGTGGCCCTGTTGGAGTAGGTCTGGTCTTGGAGGAAGTGTGTCACTGCGGGGTGGGCTTTGAGGTTTCAGATGCTCAGGTCAGGCCCAGTGCTCTCTTTCTTCCTGCTGCCTGCAGATCAAGATGTAGAACTCTCAGCTCCTTCTCCAGTACCATATCTGCTTGCATGCTGCCATGCTTCCCACCATGATGACAATGGACTAAACCTGTGACCTATAAGCCAGCCCCAATTAAATGTTTTCCTTTATAAGAGTTGCCATGGTCATGGTGTCTCTTCATGGCAATAGAAATCCAAACTAAGACATCCAGTTGCTGAGATATCAAATTATTAACTGAACAAAACTTGTACAATGTCAGGCCTTGGAGATGCAGAAGACAGCCGGACACATTCCTGGCCACATATCATAATGCATGAAGAAGAAACAGGCGTATATTAGAGCAGGATAATGAGGAGTTATAGGCTATATACAATATGAGTGGATGGGTCCCAAGAGATAGAGCTGTGAGTTCTCACAGGGAACAAGGAAATGGTCTATAGCTAAGATGATCTTTAAGCTGAATCTTGAGAAATGAAGGTGTTTTTGCTTTGCAGAGACATTCAGAGAAATGTGTCGAATTATTAGGGTATTAATATTCAGTATAAATATGGGTAGTGACTGACCCATATGAGGAAGTATTCAACAAATTTTAGTAACAATATTAATGTAGCCTTATGATTAAATGGGTGACCAAGACATAGATATCGTTAAGGAATGTCCTGTACAACTGAAGAAGCAAGCAAAGAAAATAACCTCCAGGGTGCATTTATAATTGGTTGACTATAAGTATGTTGATAAAACTGTCACCGGCAGCCCATTTTGGTAGTTTAATTGCAAAAGAAATAACACCAAATGGCTAATTCTATGCTAGTGGTATAACACAACCAGAAAAATTAGCAGTTACCAGTGACCTTAGGAAATCCTGGAAACAAATGCACAAAGTAAGAATAGTACATCTAAAGAATTTACCACCGCTCAGGCTGCTTCATCATCAATGACAACCCCAATAATGTGAGATAAATGTTATTATACCAACTTTAAAGATGAAACAAATTCAGAGAGATTGATTTGCCAAGGGACACATCCTTGATGAGTGTTAGAGTTGGAATTTGCTCTAAGAAATGTTTCTTTCTAAATACCATGTTCTAGGCATTATTACAGAAATTGTTTCCATGTAAAAAGACACATTTAGAAAGAGAGAGAGAACTGATCTGTAAAAGGAACTTTTCTTTCCTTAGATGTAATTGTCACCTCTGAGACTTACTACTGAATAAGCTATTTTTTAGCTCTTTTTGAACTCTGGCTGGCTGGTTCAACTCAGCTGTTCTGGCTCAAACTCCTCTCCAAACTGACTGATTCAATCTGGCTTCTCTCAGCTTCTCACTCTGCTTAGCCTCAAACCAAATCTGGCAATC
The DNA here is from genome assembly GCA_907164525.1 of Lophiomys imhausi. NCBI lineage: Eukaryota > Metazoa > Chordata > Mammalia > Rodentia > Muridae > Lophiomys > Lophiomys imhausi. The sequence goes on from CAJQZJ010032244.1 coordinate 587,698, forward strand.
TGTTCTAGTTTTCTGGCTCTTTCTCCTTCTCTGGCTCATTCTGTCTTCACCTATGACTAGCTTGTTCTCTCTGCAACCTGTTTGTAAAACTGTCCCAGGAACTGCCTCCTCTGCATGAACTCAACTCAACTCTACTGCCTGCAATCTATGCACTGACTCCCAACTGACTGTAAACTCCTTTGCACTCAATTGACTGAACAGAGCTAACAGAACCGATGGACTTCCAACAATTTCTCTCTAGCCTCCCTTTCCTATGCTATTCTAATGAGAGTTGGGCATATCCTATCTCTGACTCATTCTGTCATTTTTTTTCTCTGATTCATCACTTTATCTGCCCCTCAATCATCTTCCCATTCCATTGGAATGGAAGGTGTCATTCCAAACATGGCTGCTTCCTTCTACTTCCAAACTAACCTTAACTACATTGTTTGGGATTAAAGGTGTATACTAAGGGCATTTCTATATTCTAGCCAGAGCAGCCATGTTGCCGGATTAAAAATCCCTACATTTGGTCATTATTGAAAGGTACTGAATGCTAAGTGAGCTAACTCAGACCCAGAAAGATATACATGGTATGTACTTTCTTATAAGTGGATATTAACCATATAGCACAAGACAACCATCCTATAACCCATAGACCCAAACAGACAGGAACCTAACATAACTATACTAAGAAAAACTGCACCCAGCAGTGAGTCATGGACCCTGTTGCTTGTTAGTGGAACACCTTACCCTGGATGGGCTGCCATATCAGGCCCTAGTGCAAGAGGAAGCCCTTAGCTCTCATGTGACTGATGAACTGAGGGGGTTTCATATGTAGGGGCTCCCCTCATCCAAGGAGAAGGAGAGGGTGGAGATGAGGAAGAGGGAGGAAGGGACTAGGAGGGGAGGAGAAAGGGTACTTTGAGCAAGATGCAACTTGAAAAAAAAATAAAGATTTGGAAAAAAAAGGGTAATGCTGAATAGTGGGCTCTTATTGTGTATTTCAAACATGATTTTTCTTAAACCAAAAATAACCAAACAATTAAACTCTTAGTATTTCAGTGTAACAATTGTCATTAATTAGTAACTGCCATGGTTCATTTTTGTCAAATTGATACAAACCTATTCATACCTAAGAAAAAGGAATCTCAGTAAAGGAATTGTCTCCATTAGACTGGTCTGTGGGCATGCCATTTTCTTGATTGATGTTTGATGTTGGAGGATCCAACCCAATGTGGGTGGTACCATCCTTAGGCAGGTGGGGCTAGCCTATACAAAAAAGGTAAGCTGGGGAAGGCAGAGAAAACAAGCCAGTGAGCAGAGCTGTTTTAGTTCCTGCTTTGGATTTCCTTGTTGATGGGCAGTAACATGTAAGTCAAAGAAGCCCTTGCTGCTTTTGGTCAGTGTTTTATCACAGCGATAGAGAGACAGACTGGAACAGAAACCAGTCATGATGCTGAATATGTCACATGAATTATTTCCTTTACACTGATGGCAGTTAGTAAAGCAGGAATTATTATTCTTATAACATAGGGGATAAAACAGTATTGTCAGACAGTTAATTGTTCCCACTGGGAGATTGTTTTTTACTGTTTCTTGGGTAGTGGACAGATTTTTGACTTAAATCTGTCGGTCTACAAAATCAGTGTATCTCTTCATGTAACTGTTTCTACCTATGTTTAAATTACAATACATCAAAATTCCTTATGCTAAGCAAATACAATATACAGGATTTAAAATTTTAAATAGTCTGTAAGCTTGTTGTGTGGTTTAAATAAGAATGGTCTCCATATGCTCATATATTTTAATGGTTTTTTCCCAGTTGGTGGACTGTTTAGGAAGGATTAGGAGGTGTGGCCTTGTTAGAAGAGCTGTATCACTGGACGTGGGCTTTGAGGCTTCAAAAGCCCATACTAGGTGTGTTCTCCTCTCTCTCTCTCTCTCTCTCTCTCTTTCTCTCTCTCTCTCTTTCTTTCTCTTTCTCTCTCTCTCTTTCTGACTGCTGCCTGTGAATAAGGATATAAACTCTCATCTATTGTTCCAGAGCCTGCCTCTTGCCACACTTCCTGTTGCTTCTTGCCATGATGATCATGAACTGTAAACAAGCATCTTGTTAAATTATTTCTTTTAAAACTTGCCTTGGGCATGGTGTCTCTTCACAGCAATAGCAGAGTGACTAAGACATCAGTATATTAGTCAGCTTTTCAGTACTATAACAAATATTCAAAATAATCAACTTAGAAGGAAAAAGGTTTATTTTGGTTCATGTTTTTAGAAATTCCAATCCATGGTCTACCGGCCACATTGCTTTTCGGCCTGTGGAAAAGCAACAACAACAACAATGGCAGGGAGCATGTGGTGTGGTAAATCACCTAGTTCATGGCCAGGGAGTGAAAGAACAGGGGAAGGGACTATGGGAGTCTTCTTGGGAGTTAGGGGCATGCGCTCATCTTGCAAAAAACACAAGTTTGATTTCCAGCATCCATATCAGGAAGTTAGTTTATATGCCTTAACCCTAGCTCCAGGGGATCTGTTTGATTTCCAGCATCCATATCAGGAAGTTAGTTTATATGCCTTAACCCTAGCTCCAGGGGATCTGTACATCTGGCATCCATGATTTACTGTGTGTGTGTGTGTGTGTGTGCACTCACCTGCACACATGTACACACATACACATAGAAGTAAAAATGAAGTAAATATCTTCTAAAGAAAAAAAAAACACAGCAGGGAAAGAAGAAGGTACTTGGCCCTACAACTCCTGAGGATATCCCCAATGATCCAAAGGCTAGTTCCCACCTCTTAAAGGCTCCAAGTTGAGGAATGAACCTCTAACATGCAAGTTTCTGAGGGACACCCAAGATTTAAATCAAGTAGGGAATCTAAATGAATTTCTCAGGCTCACAGAGAAACAAGCCAGCCTTTCAGACTGAAATCTAACCCCATGCATGCAGTTGACTTTGAAGTCCAAGTCTTTCCACCATCCAAATATGGTGCCAAGTTCCCAACCAGAGATGAGGCCAGGCTGTTCTCTCAGCCTTTGTGTAGCAGAGGATACCAATTGGAGGCAATCCCAGCCTTTCCAGCAGAGCGACCTCTGCATCATACAGAGGGACTTTTGGAGAATGGTTTTCAGTCCAGCTTTAGAACTTCCGGAGCTTGTACTTCCAACCCTAGGAATCTGACTTTTGTCAAAACTACCACTTCTAGAACACACACCACCACAGGCAGCCATTGCTGATTACAGCAGGCAGAGGAGGGAGTAACTCTTCCCAAATTAGAGAAATTAACATCCACATAAGGACTCTTGTGGCACCTAAGTCTTGATTAGCCACCAAACATACATCATCCAAAAATAGCACACCCTATCCTGAACACTTTAATTCTCTGAGTAAAATGTCATAATTATTTTTAAGCTCCCTTTTCTTTGAAATCGGCTAAGATACTTCCATCAGCTCCCGGATCCGGTGAGTTGGGAGGATGGTTGAACATGTGTTCTGAGCTTTTGTTGAACTTTTAAATCTGGCATTTGAAGATGTGAACTAATTTACCAGTATAACTGTGTTTTGTACTAATTACAAACAAAGCTAAAAAGTGCTAAGTTCATTTTCACAATATAGGTAATAAATTACAATAGTAAAAAAAATGTGTAGATCAGAGCAAAGCGTTTAAACATGCCAATGGGAATAAAAGCTATCGCAGAAAAGCTTTGCTTTTTTTTTTTCAAAAAAGAGAAAAGCCATTATCAGCAACAGATCTGGGGGAGTCTCCTCTTCAGGTTCAATGAATTCTTACTTCTTACTTTTTATTTAGAAACCTTCAGTTTTCACATTTTCTTGTGCTTGCTGACTGTTATAGCCAAGGCCAGATATTTAGTGACATTTGTCTCTTCGTACACTTATAAGAGAAAGGTGTACTTTATTCTACAGATGCAATTATTTTTTTAAGATCCTTTGTGTTTTTTAATTATTCATACTTATCTTATGTGTATGAGTGTTTGCTTGCCTGACTGTGTGTATGTGCACTTCATGTGTGCAGTGCCCACAGAAGCCAAAAGAGAGCGTTGGATCCCCTGGAACTGAAGTGACAGATGGTTGTCAGCCACCATGTGGATTCAGGGAACCAAACCCTGGTCCTCTGTAAGAGTAGCCAGTGCTCTTAACCACTGAACTATCTATCTCTCTAACTCTTAAACTCTGTTATTTTACTTTAGATTAAAATTAGATATCTAAGACCAAAAGTGAAAAAAAAAAAAGTAAAGGCCATCTTGCGATATGTGCCTCATTAATTCTTTAAGATTGGAAGAGATCAACAAAACAGCAAAATGGAACAATTAGAACAATATTTTGCAATAGAGTTGTGTGAGTTGACCCCTCCTTCTCTCTTTCTCCCTAAGTGTAGAATTTTCTATTTAATATTTTAGGCCATGGCTGACCTCTTGGGTCTCTAAAAACAAAACAACTGGTAAGGAGAGAGTACTATGCTTCAGCCAAATGATTCTGAAGATTTTTCACATAGGAAAGACAATAAATTGTTTGCTCATGTTGGCATGCTGGTGGTGGTGGATTTTGCAAAGTGCATTGCTTACATGAAATGTCTATCAAATAAAAATGCAGCATCCATATAGTACAGGATAAATATCCTACAACCAACAGACTGAAAGGAACGGGAACATAGATCTTGTTACCTGTTAGTGGGACACTTGGCCCTAGTAGAGCTGCCATGTAGGCCCCCAGTAGAAGAGGAAGTTCTTAGCCCTCATATGGCTGCTGAATTGAAGGGGGTTGATATATAGGGCAACCCACACTGGAGGAGTAGGAAAAGTGGGAGAAGGGGGATAGGGTGGGAGGGTAAGAGAGTGGGCCCAGGAGGGGTGGAGGGAGGGGACTGTGATGGAGATGTAAATTGAAGTAATAAATAAACATTAAAAAAATGCAGCATCCCTAATTTTTTTCTCTGTTCTCTGAGCATGCTGCAACACTATACATGCTATATTTTCAATATCTAAGAACAGGCAAGATGCAGGCCTGCCTGTATCCTGCTTAAAGACTTTCTGGTTTACCACTGGTGTGTTTCAGAGGGGGTGAGGGGACACTGGGAAATGCTTTGCCTATGATCTTCGCTGTACAAACAACCTGCTTGGATACTTGCTGTTCTTTATGTTTCTAAGGAAGTGCCAGTAATCACGACTTTAGAAGATTTACCAGCTGCAGGTAGCCAGACTGACATTTCCATAAAGAATTCAAGAGACATGCTATCCTTGTATCAAATCTTATGTCTGTGTGGCTTAAGCATTTTAAACCAGTAATATCTCAAATGACCTCCAGGAGTGACAACTTGGCAGGGTAAGAGAAGAACCAACACTGAGACATGCCAGAACAAGTGACTCTCGGGTTCTCAGATTCTAGGAGCCTCTGTGAGATATGCAGAAAGGGGACGTGACTTCCATTTGTACGTGTCTTTCTCGCTTTCTGAGAGGCCCTCAGTCAAGAGTCAGGTAAGTACAGCACCACTGAAAATAAGGTTCAGCAAGTATTTCTGTGAATTTGCAGCCATGACATCTGATAGCTTGATGACACGATGAGCAGAGATGCCCCAAAAGCTGAAGGGGTACAGCAGGAAGAGAAATGCTTTAGCCAAGCAATTCTGGACTCTTCTGTTCAGCAGCCACTGGTAGTCCTCTTAACCAGCGGCAGCCTCCTGTAGACACTTCACATAGTGAAGTTGATTTCCTTAGTTCAGCCTAAAAATATCACAGAGGAAAAAGTGCCAGAGGCTGAATGAACTTCCAGGCTAGGGCTTAATGCAATTCTGGGAGGCAGCAATTTAGGAGGCCATGTGGTGGCAAGAACTAGTGAGAACAGTGTGTGGGCTATGCCCTCCAGTGCCCAGTTCCCCTGGGCAACAGTAAGCAGTGGACACTGTTTTCACAGTTACTCCTAAAACCACAGCATCAGCTGTTTCCATCCATAACACATCTATCTGCATGCTGCCTGAAGGTGATACGGAAACCATTCCAGCTTGTACATCATCCTCATCCCTCAAAACGCATCCACCAAAAGCACCCAAGCGCTCATTTTATAAGGAGTTCTATGTCTTCAGTGCAAAAATACTATTTTTTAAGTATGTATTCCAAAATGGATTTTTTTCATACTGTTTATGGATTTGATGCAGGCCTTAGTTAAGCAAATGCAAATAAATAAATAAGTGGAGCAAGTCGATGATGAGATAGCTTAGTTGGTTAGACCTTGGTGCTGGTAAAAGTTGGTACAAATGGTGACAAGACTGCTTCCCAGGGGCATCACACTGATCCATGTGCCATCATGTATTGACTGTGCTGGCTAGCTGTATGACAACTGGGCACAATGTAGAGTCGTTTTGAGGGAAATTTGATTGAGAAAACTCTTCCAACAAATACCTGTCCTGTAGGCAAGTCTATAGTGTGTTTTATTCATTACGTATGGATGTGGCAGGGCCTGGCACACTGTGTGTGGTGCCACCCTGGGCAGATGGTCCTGGAGTAGTATGAGAAAGTAAGATGGTCATGAGGACCAGGCCAGTAAGCAGCGTTCCTCCATGGTCTCCACTTCAGCTCCTTTCTCTGGCTTCCTGCCCTGACTTCCTGCCCTGCCTTCCCTCAGCAGTGGCGTGTGACATGAGAGGCCTTCCCAAGTAAAATAAAACCTTCCCTCCCCACGTTGCTTTTGGTCATGGTCATCACAGCAATAGAAACCTAATAGCCAGAGTTAGGATGCCATTTCCCTATGCTGAGTACCACCCCATAGGAAGGCTTGGAAGAAACCAGCTCTTTCTCAGAGGCTTATCCAACTGTCCAAACATCCCACTTGAACAGACTATTTACTGGGCAGATTTCCCTTTAGAACTGAAATGATCAGAAGACCCCTGAGGTCCAAGAAGAAGGTCTTTTTTCCCTACTGGGAATTCAAGCAAAGATTCTGTGTTCTCTATGACTCTATCATCTAATTCTTCTGCATAGAAAACCGTGCTTCACAAAACTGGTCAACTTCAGTAGTCCGTTAGAATAGCTGCAGTGGATATGAGCTATCACCTTTCTTGACTATGTATCTACCTGTCTATCTATCATCCATCCATCCCTACCCTGAAAACATTCAAGTGAGATTCCTTGGGGTGGAAAAAACTTCCATCATAGTTTAGATCTTAAACATCCCCCGCAATTTCTTAATGGCTTGTTTCCCAGGCTGGTGCTATGAGCAGGAGGTTGACCCATTAAGAAGAGGTAGACCTTCATGGGGAGTCTTTATGTTATAGGAGACACACCCTGAATTGGGTTTCTGGTACTTCATGGCCCCTTTCTCACTTTCTTTCACTTCCCAGACATGAGATGAATACCTTTGCTTACCTGCCCAGAGTTCCTACCCCAGAGTGCTGCCTTGCTACTGGCTCAAAGGAATGGACATCTTGGTCATCAACACCTGCAAACCTATGAGCCAAAATGCTTTTCTCATTATAAATTAATGATCTCAGAATTCTCACTGGGATGGTGGAAAGCTGCCTGCCACTATTCCATCTAAAATCTTTCTCAATAGATTTGCAGGTATCCCATGCTTTGACCTGATCTGCCCTGATACGGAGATTACCAGCCCAAGCCCTGCAGTGTCACTGGCTCAAATTCCAACTCCACCATTTGTTATCTTTAGACATGCTTTAAGCATGTTTTTAACATGTTTGACAAATATGTCTTTGTACATTTCTCTATTTATGAAGAACAATAATCATAATTATTATACTTCAACAGTTCCATCACATACACTGGCACCACAGCTGAAGCCGCACGATCTCTACAGCACAAGAGTAATCACAGCCGTGTCTTACTGGTGATCATAATAAAGCTCAGTCACATGTTTTCAAAAATCACCTGGTTCAAAAGCAAGATTTGAAGCCCAGTCCCTAAGCATTAAACATTGGATTACTTCCAATTATATTGAATTATTCACATTAGCCCATAGCAAACAAACAGCCATTGTAGAATGTTGACATTAGGGGGATTCAGAAGAGAAGAAAGGCTGAGAACGTTATATCCAATCTAGGAGAAAGTAAGTGATTCCTTGATATAAATATTAGCTGAAGCAATGGCCCCTGATGTGGTGACTTAGTGTACAGCAACTTTGAATACCCCAAATTCTAAAGGGAAAAAAACAAAAGAGGAGGAGGAAAGGGGAGAGGAAGGAGGAACACTCATAAATAATTCAAAAGTATTTTGAATTAATTAAGTTACATACAAAGTAAGAGGTTTCATTATAGCATTCTTATCCACTCTTATTCATCACTTTGTTCTCGTTCAGTTCTCTCCACTGCTGTCCACCTGTGTTCCCTGGGCCACCCACTGCTGGTACCTTTCCTCTACCCACATAGTCCCCCATTATGCTTCATGGATGGACATGTTTTTTTTTTCCTTAAACATCTACTTTTTTTCCTGAAAACATCTTGAAAATGCCCATCTTAAAAAAAAATCAGCTCAGGAAAATGAAGAACTGTGGGATGGTTGCACAGCCTTTGATGGGCTTAAATGTCTAATTGTGTAGCTCATCTCCTTGTTGCCACCGTAATTTACAAGCCTGTGGTGGACTTGCTAGCCACTGATATATAGATGACATACAGGCCTCTTAGATCTATAAGATAGAGAACACTACCCCACAAACCCTTATCTACATGCAAGTTTTATGAGACAAGCAGAAGATGGTCAGTACTCATGGACAATTGGCACACACCTTTGCTCCTAATGAATTTTAATAAGCTGGTACATTTAAATGGATCCCTGGGGAAGTGATTCTTCATGACTGACACCTTTTATAGTGTTAGCATCTATTCTCATTCATAAAGTTTGGTTGCGTTAGCCTATAGGAACTTTCATGAGAGTTCTACTTAATACAATAAGTCTCATCATTATGAATCTAGTTTAGATTTTAAAATGAGCTATCAAATTGCCTTCAAATTATAAGAAGTTGTACAAAAGAACCACATTAAAAACATACATTTCAGGGATGGTTTCCAGGGAAGTGAGATGGTTTAAGCAGAGGCCTGTGGTAGGCTAACCATTCCCTGGCGGATGATCCCATACCCTTAAATACATGAACAGCACAAACTGGATTCAGTTGGTTACTAAAACAAAATAGAGGACTCAAGTTAGAAGAGGGTAAGGAGATGGGGTGGATCTTGGAGGAGTTACCAGAAGTAATAGGGGATGAATATGATCAAAACACATTGCATGGAATTCTTAAATACTAATAAAAATCTATTTCGAAAACATACATTTCAACCAAAGGTAATCATGTGGAAAATGATCTTCTTAAACAAAAGGGCACTGTTAAGCTGCAAATAAGGATCAGTATGGGTTTTCCCTGCATTTCCCCACCTTGTCCTCACAAACCTTCTTAAAGAAGCCCAAGTGGAAACATGCCATTCCTTAGCTAGACTTTAAAATCTGTACAATTCAATTGAACTTGACTAATAAACATTTCTGAGACATAGAATCACCAATTGTTATTTTGCTTAACAAATGCCCTTTTTTAATCCTGTCAAACTCTGTTTCTCTCAGCATCTTAGTCATCTTTAAGGTTCTAACAGACTTTAAAGAACACAGGACAAATTTGAAAACAGAAAACACAACAGCACTGTAATGCTAAACATGTAACTACAGAAATAGTAAAAATAATGATTTACTCTTCAAAAACAAACCCCTCTGCTGTTTTTCCTTTATAATGATGATTAATCCTGTCTGGTTCTAGTATTCAACTAGTCCCGGATCAACAAGTGTTTGTTAACTGGATGACCCAGTCCCTTCACCAACCAACAAAGCATGTGTTTGAGGGGTCCCCACTGTACGCCAGGTATAGTCCCTCCCACCCCAGTTTCCTGGCTCTTGTCCATAAAATCGGAGTCCCTCAAGCTCAGTTCTTACCTGCTTCCCATCCAGGGTGTACAGGCGCTTCACCACACCCGAGTCCAGCTTGATCGCATCGGTAATGTCGGTGAGAACCTGCTCGAAGGAATGAGCGGTCTTCTTGTTCAGCAGGATCCTGACAGCCTTCCGTGGCTTCACCCCACTTCTAATGATGGTGACCAGCTTGGGTCGAATGAAATCCTTATTCTCCCGAACCTCCGAAGGTCCCCCCTTGGCCGTGGCCAGTGAAGACACTGCCCGGGAAGCTGACGTGGTCTTGACGTTCACCGACCAGTTGGGGTTCACATTCTTGGTGTACTCCAACTTCTTAAAGGGCTCGATGGAGCCGCAGACATAGCTTTCACCTGAGGAAGAGGGGGAATTTCAAAGTTACACCTACGGGAAACCATTTCCTTCCTCCACACACAGTCTTTCATTTCTCCTTTTCCACATAGAGGCAGGAATTGTGGAATTTCAAATCAACGGATGAATGATTGCCTGTGAATTAAAAGAACGCTATTTCTCACTTCCAATATCTTCCTTTTGATGCAGACTGGCACCTTAGGAAGAAAAAACAAAACCAATTCTCTGCCTTTGGCTGCTGATAGAAATACTGACATGCACGAATCAGCGTCTGAAGGAAAAAGACCTGGAATTCAAAATTGCGACTATCTTTTGATATTTACGGGCATTTAAATTTTCAACGAACTTCAAAATTAGAAGCACATACATCCAGTACCTGAGATAATTTGAAAACTAAAAACGAATCAGTGCACAGCTTCTTAAATAGGTAATATAAACGTTTAATGAGAGTATAATTAAAGATTCTGTTTAGCCAGATAAAATTATAAAAGCCAGCAAACATAATCACCCTTCTTTTCTGCTGTCTACTTCATACTGACTGAGCCACACATACAAGGAAGTCAGTTCAAACTTGCTGATAAGCAAGAAAGGAAGAGAATGACTAGCCTACAAGGGGTAGCTTCACAGATGCACTCTAACATCACAAAGTGTTCATTAATAAATGACTTGAGAACATGCTAATGAAACATGTGGTTTGAAAATATATAGACTACACACAAAAGAGCACAACACAGGTGCTGAAAGGCAACAAATTACGGGAAAAATGATTCTAAAAATATATTTCCCAGGATGAGGTCGAAATATTGTAAAATTAAAGATTGCCTCAGAATCTGCCATAAACAGAAGCTGAGGATTACAGGTAAAGCGGCCCAGGCCTCACCCAGAACAATCCGTTTTCTGTTCCCTAAGTTCGACATTTAAATGAATATTTTGAATGTGGCAAGCATGCAACGCCACAAACTTGAGCAGCCGCATAAAAATATTCCAACCAGAGTCTTCTAAAAACCATACTTGGATATGTGTCTTAGTTTGCTTTCTGTTGCTGAGGCAAAACACTGACTAAAAGCAACCTGAGGAGAAAAGATTTTATTTCATCTTCCAGTTTGTGGTGCATGATGGAGGGAAGCTAGGGCAGGAGCCTGGAGGCAGAAACTGCAGCAGAGGCCATGCAGGGGCGCTGCTCACTGACTTGCTCTACATGATTTGCTCAGTCTGCTTTCTTATACAACCCAGAACCACATGTGCAAGTACTGCCCACAGTGGGCTGGGTTCTCCTATATCAATCACTAATCAAGAAAATGCCCCCATAGATTTGATAAAGGCCATCTGATGGTGGCATTTTCTCAATTGAAGTTCCCTTTTCTTAGATGACACTAGCTTGGGACAAGTTGGAAAAAAAAAAAAAAACTAACCAGCACAAATTTTGGGCCAACATTTTTTTTCTAAGGGTTTTGAACACATCCTTCAAACATGTGCTTATGCCCCAGAAGAACCTGTAAAACTAGAAAGCATTTATCCAACCCTTTCATCAGTTTCCCCAGAATCTAAGTAGATGTCATACACATACACATATACATGCACATACACATGCACATGCACATACATATATGATACTGTGATGGGGCATTTTTCAAAGTTTGTTGAAGGATTAAGAACTTATCAGTGGGAAGAGCTATGTGGAAATTCAGGCTCAAGACTGTGCTCTGTAAGCATGTGACCTTGGACCAGTCTCTTAGATTTTGGGGTAATGGTTTGTTCATTGAAATTTCACTGGGTTTCCATGGAGGTTAACCTAGAAATCCTGGAAATGCAGCTAGGCAAGAGAGCATGTTCCTGGCTTGCACATAGCTGCACATGGGCCTGAGTTCCATCCCTAGTACCCCACCATACCCAACAGACAGCAGAGATGAAAGTGTCTCAGATGCACAGTTGCTCTACAAGTGACCAGACCCAGCTTTTGAAAGGACAATTTAAAACAGGAAGTTGGCCATACCGCAGATGTGCCATCTGATGCGTACAGTCCCACCTGTCACCCTCAGCACAACAGCACAACCTATGAGTCCAATACTAGCATCCCTCTCGCTGTAGGACACACTGAGACATAATGGCCTAGGTAGCTTGCTTCAGGTCACATGACTAGTAAGGATGAAACCAAGATCCAAACAGTGATTGGTCTGACTCCAGAACCCGTGCTCTTACCCATGATTCCGTGTATCAACCTGCCTGAGCCTGCGATGGAATAGAAGCCGCCCTTGTTACATTTTTGTCTGTCTGTCTGTCAACTAGACACAAAACAGAGTTGTTTGGGAAGAAGAACCTTGGTAGAGAAAGTGCCTCCATCAGATTGACCTGTAAGCAAGTCTGTGAGGGGATTTTTCTGATTGAAGATTGGTGTGAGGGGGCAGCCTACTGTGGGTGGTGTTGCCACTGGGCAGGTGGTCCTGTGTTCTTTTAGAAGCTAGTAAGCAGGATTCTTCCATGGCCTCTGCTTCAGTTCCTGCCTCCAGGTTCCTGCCTTGAGTTCCTGCCCTGACTTTCCTCTTACAAGATGGTGAAATACATCCTTTCCTACCCAGGTGCTTTTGGTCCTGGTGTTTACCATTTTAACAGAAAAGCAGATAAGGACAGAAAAAACATTAAGTTGTAGAAAGATGAAGTAGTTTTGCTTCCCCCCACCAATTGTTCAAATTTTTCTATAATGTTTACTATAGAAGCGTTTATTTCTCTTTCAGTCCTAAAGCCAGGTGAGATCATTACTCCACAGTATGGAAGTCTTGGAAGCTTTCCTATAGCAAAAGAAAGGAGAGACTAAATTGAAGAAATGTCTCAGTCAGAACTAACAAAGCTTGGTGTCACCTTGGATTTAAAAGGTAAGAGAGGGAGAAGACATAGGTGATGTTAAATTATCTTATTTCTTTCAAGCTGCTGGTTTACAAATGCCAAGCATTTCTTTCTGGAGATTGAAGAATGTAGGTATTCCTAGACTGAAACACTGCTGGACTCATGGGGTCCTTTCCTTTCAGATGGGACCATCCCACTCTGTATTCATGGGAGAGACTGGGCAAGGTAGTTCCCCTAGGCCTCTTTCATTAAGCACATACTCCTATTTGTGAGTCCATCCTCATGACCCAGTCACCAAAGTTTCTGTCTTTTAACACCATCACATCAGTGGTTGTTTCAATGTAAGGTTTTTTGGAATTCACAAATATTAGCATCCTAGCAGATGGTGACACCACTCAGTAAAATCTGTGATGGGAGAGGAGAGACAAGTTCTGGACAGTGGCAGAGAGGATTGCTCATTTACACCTCTGAGTTTGAAGAGACTAAGTGTTCATTTTGGCTGAATACATCCAGGCAGTTAAATAGCAGAGGGGGTGTCTGATTTGAGGGGACAGATCATTCTTAAAATAATGGGAGTTGGTAAGATCACAAAAAAATGATCCAGAGACAGGAAATGGAGGAAAGGCACCATGTCTAAAGTGTGGCAGGTGAAGAGGGAAATGGGATTCATAAATAGGATACCACAGCAAAAAGATCCACACAGATCTACTGATGAATTCCCAGATGTCTAAGCAGCACCTCAAGGAGAGACACTTGACTTAAAGGTTCTCCTGCAATACTTATTCATTGCCAAGAGGAACACAGTAATGGTACTTCAGAGTAAAGGCCCACCTTAAGTTGCTGACTCTGGGTAAGACATGTGTCAGAACATTTCTCTGAAATAATACCCTCAGAAGGAAGTGGAGTTACTTCTGTGGAATCCTTACACCGAATGCTAAATACCAAGCCAACCATCAGACCAACCCAGAGGGAATTCTGCAAGCTAATGGAACAGTATTCAAAGCTTACAAGAACTGTCACCACTGCTTGGTGGGGTAACAAGGATATAGCAGCTGAATGCAATGTCTGGTTGTATAACAATAAAATGCCCAACCAATGTGAGAAGACCGATGGGGTTCAGTTGCTGTGTCATGATGCTCTGTCCACTGTGTTAGGTTGAGGACCTTCCATTATGGAAGCAAGTCGAAGGAGAACAAGGCACCCATCTCGTGATAGTTCTGTGAGACCAAGTTAATTTCTACACAAAACATTGTGATTTACACGAATGATTTAAAAAGTAAAACCTGAGACCAAGTTAATTTCTACACAAAACATTGTGATTTACACGAATGATTTAAAAAGTAAAACCTAATTCCCAATTGGTGTATCATATCACTATTCTCTCCATTAGAATGCTTTAATTAAAAACACAACGAGAAAATGAGGAGAAATGACTTCTTGATCTCAGAGGAAACAGCACACAGCACCCGGCAGGCATGAAAATAAAGCCATAAATTTAAACACTGGCATATTTGATTATATACATTTTTGTATAAATTTGCATGACAGAACACACAATCGACAAAGTCACCAGGCTAAGATGAATATAGAAAAAAAACTCACTCATTAAAACAAAGGACTAATCCTTTTAAAAGAAAAATAGATCCTATGCCAGTAAAGATGATGCCAATGTGATACCAGAAAAAATGGTAAAAGTTACAAAGCAAAACTTATAGAAAAAAATAAATGTCCCTTAAGCACATGAAATGATAGAAATTAAAAAAAAAGAAATGATAGAAATTAAAACCATAACAGGATATAAGTATATATATATATGTATATATATATATATATATACACACACATATATGCAAACGGGAAGACATTTGATAACATTGTCTCCTTTAAGGTGGTCAGAGTGCAAACTGGAACCACCTTGGTGGATAGGAATTCTCCAATAGTCTTCTAGCTCCATCCAACAGTTTTCTATGCATTCCTCCGAAAAATAACCCTGAACATGAATGGGTCCAAGTGTGCTCACTGACAAACTGTAACAGCAAAGGTTTATATACATCTTAAAACCTCACCAAGAGAAGGCTGGTTAAGTGAATTAAGGTATATCCACATGAGGAAAGCTGTGGGGTAAATAAAAAAGGCACACCTGTTCTAAATGTTATTGAGAGAAAAGGCTCTCCAAGGTAATAATGTTATAGGAAAAGCAAGATGCAGAACTAGGCACATTTAAAGTTACCATTCTGGGTTAATTACATGTAGATTCTAATATGTTTGGTAACACTAAGAAAGAACTGAAAAAAAAAACACAACTACTACACTCATTGCCTCTGGGGACTTTTATGGAAAACCTGTCTTAGAGCTTTACAGAAATTATTATTATTATTTTAATTTTGACATGTCAGAGAGGCCCAGTGAATGTAAATGAGCTGCAGAAAGTAAAGAATCAACACCAAGACAGGAAGAAAACCATCCTGAGAGACAGGCAGGCAGAAGTCAGGACACGAGAAGTCACTTAACTGTGGGGTGAAATATGGTTGGTTGGACAGAGCCTCTTCCTGTAGCTACCGAGTCAGGCATCTTTCAAAAAGAACAGCGGGAGGCCAAAGTACAGGTGGGCACTGAGGGAGCGATGATGCCAGTGTCTCTGACAGCTGACCCGACCAGCACTGACTTACTGATAACCAGGGACTTGGTATCTGTGTCATTTGTATCCTGAGAAGGAAAGACTTTGGCTTCTCACACTGTTTTTTTGTTTTCGTTTTTTCGTTTTTTTTTTTTTCGAGACAGGGTTTCTCTGTGTAACCCTGGCTGTCCTGGACTCACTTTGTAGACCAGGCTGGCCTCGAACTCACAAAGATCCACCTGCCTCTGCCTCCCGAGTGCTGGGATTAAAGGCGTGCGCCACCACCGCCCGGCTGGCTTCTCACACTGAATGCAGGGAAGGAATCAGCCAGTCATTGCTCAGGATCCTGCTACATGCCTCTCCTAAGAGTGTGAAGGATTTGGGTGCGTGTGGTTCTCTAATTTAGCCACAACAGCTGTATCCCTAAAGTAGAATTGAAATGGCTCAAAACTGGGAAAGGAGGCCACACCCCAGGTGAGCCACTGTTGAAACAGGACTGCAGTACAACTGCCCTTAGTGAGCATCAGATTTGTGAAAACATGCCAAGGCTGTTTTGAAAGTAGATCTTTGTGAATGTCACCTTCAATACATTCTCAAGTTCATGTGTGTACGTACACACGTGTGTCGGCATGCCCATATGCATACAGATACAGAGTCATATCCACTTGTTTGTACAACCACACACTCACTTGCTACATAATTTGAGCTCAGAACTTCTCTGTCAGTGTGCCTCAAGCATGCTTATGCATAAGGATCAGAGTCTAATTATAAAACAAAAAGTGTCCACAACATTTATAAATAAAGCCCACATTTGTCATGGTTACTTGGAATTTTTAACCTGAGATCAAGTGAGAAAGAACAAACTTTAAAAAGTAATTGCACACCAAGCACACTCTTCATCGCATCAACTAAAAGGATTTAAATTAAAACTCAAACATTGTCATCCTGGGAGGGGAAATGGAAAGCTGATATCCTGAATTGATGTTCTCATAAATTAGTATGTGAAGTCAGGAATGTGGGCCTAATGAGGATGAAGTGACATTTTGCATTTTAATGGGCTAAGTAAAAAAGGTAATAGACAAAAAAGCAAATATCAATGAATTTGGAGCTATTTGAACACTAAGTGCAGCTGCATGTTAATTGTCAGTATTATGAATTAGAAAAAAAGTTTTAACTGGAAATAAAAAAAATGTAGACTTACACATGGCATCAAAGATATCATTCAACGAGAAGAAAAATGTATTTTAAAAAAACAGTTAAAACAATTTTAAACATCAGAATATTCCATCAACAATCTTTATATTGCCTGGGGGAAGAGTACTGATAGAAAGTCATAGCATGGCTTTGAGAGCTATAAAGTCAGCTCAGTGGTTAAGAGCTCTTGATGCTCTTCCAGAAGACCCAGGTTCAGTTCCCAGCACCCACATGGTGTCTTACAACCATCTCTAACTCCATTTCTAGGCTATCCAAGACCCTCTTCTGGCCTCCGCAGGCCCTGCACACATACGGTGCATATACATACATGCAGGTAAAACACACAGACACATCTAAAATAAATATTTTTAAAAGATGACTGCATTTCTGAGATCAGCAGTTTCCAGTTTTAGAATTAAGTAAATAATAAAAACACTTGTTTTTGTTTTGTTTTGTTTTTTAAAGAAAGAGTAGGACAAAAATATTTCAATGAGATCTACTACCGGGGATAGGAATATGCAGATAGTTTCTAGATGCATTTGTACTAGAATGTCTGCCTTCCCAGTACATCAGAAGACAATGAATGTATTAAAACAAGCCTTTTGTAGGAGCTAAATCCACAGCATACTGCACCTTAGCACCTGTCTTACTGGGTTCAAATCTTACCTCTACCATTCCCTCTCAGGATCATTGTGCAAAACTCAAGGACTCACACATTCAAGGGGTTTGAGGTCGAATGAATACATGCTAAGTAAGTTGAGCCGCTATAACTGTCTTCAATCAAGACAAGAAATGCTTGGAGCAGGCGTTATATTATGGTAAAATAAACAGGAGAGTGAGGAGAGCTAGTGATGACCAGCCATGCTATTGCTGGGAAGATCGCCAACCACTTTCCACGGCCACTCTTTGATCAACGGCAATGGTGAGTCCAGATCAGTTTTGAGTGGAAAAAGCAAAAGTAGTCTTGCCTTCAATAGGCCACACTAGTGACTGTAGGAGAGAATATGGCTTCAATCCTCAGCTATCTGAGGACATGCTGACCTCTCAGCACATTTTTCTACAACACTGTTACCCCACGCAGGATGTCTTGGTGACTGGTCAGATACCTGACTTATCCATCTTGCTACAGAGCCCTTGGAAAACACCACCAAATGTTTTAATTTCCCTTGTATTGGCCAAGGTCATACGAAGGACATGGCACAAAAATCAAAGTTGACACAGAGAGACTTCATGTCACTCTTCCCCTTTAATTTGCTGGAAGTACCAACCTCTGAATAGAAGGAAAAAAGCCAAGGCTACAGGCGTCTTGGCAGGGCAACAAGCCACCAAAGAGATGAGAATTCCCGAAAAGTAAACACACACAGCTCTCAGGCTGCTCCACACCGGCTAGAGTCCAGTCATACTGTGCCTGGAATGGCACTCCAGCCAAGGGACCAGGGGGAAGTGGGTGGGGGGGAATCACACACAAGCTCCAGCCAGCTACAGAGGAAGACGAGGGGCTCTGCTTGTGTACAGCCATGTGGCTGCAAGCCTGGTCTCCAATTGTGGAGGATGGGATGCTCCCTGCTATCCATATGACCCCAGGACACAGCTGGACAGAAGGGCCTGGCCAAATCTTGCAGGAAGAAAGATGAATTTAGAGTGACATTAGGTGTATTTGGTCTGATGACTGTGCCACCTACTTCGTTGTTGCCTTTAAAACTCAAGCTCAGAAAGACTCCTCCAAAGGAAACTTAGGGATACTCAGTACCAGTTATTATGCCCAGAGCCATTAAAAGGAGTTATGATTTCTACGACAGTGAAAGACTTCATACTGTGTTGACATGGAGATAAGCCAAGGCAAACATGAACAAGAGGAGGGCCGTGCATCATTTACAAGACTCCAAGCTTCGTCTCTGGAACTCAACTGTCCTATTGTCAAATTAAATGTCCACAACAGATTATCTGTTAGCATGAACTGGATTTAAAAATAATATGAATGGGCTAAATTCTTCCTGTTCTCAAATGCCACAAGAAGACAATAAATAGCCTTTCCCAGGAGGCATCCCGTGAGAACCATGGTCAGAAGACTCCATTTTTGGGTCAATGGCCACCACTAACTTATCAGACAACCATAGACACACTATTTGACTTTTCTGTCCTCAGCTCCCCGGTGACAAGATGAATGGGTTTTATACCTTTCCAAGGTCCCTCTCCACACAAAAATATCAGTTTAAGACCTTTTGGATATCACGATTCAAAAGCTTAGTTGATGACAAGAAACACCCTGAGCTATGCAACCGAAGACACACAAGTGACCTTTTAAGATGAACAGGACAAGGGTTTTAGAAAGCAGACAGAAGCCTCTGGGATATGACACTTTTTCCTTTTGCCTGTCACAATTAGGGACACCTGGCTGAATGCCATTTGCTTTCTTTTTGTTTTGACAGAACAGGAAATTTAAGCATGTTAAGCAATAGAGGCTCCTAGCCATGGGCTAAAAGACAAAGGACCCTCAGGGGCCTCAGTTGCCTGCAGGGTCCCCAGAGGTTCTCACAGGCTCACCTTCCACCAGCTGATCCAGGCTGGAGATCTTCTTGAGTCCATCGATGGTGTAGATGGTTCTCACCCCCTGGGGCAAATTCACGTTATCCGAGAGAGTTCGGGTCAGATCAGCCAGCAGGGCCTCGAAGGATCTGAAGCGGTCTGGAGAGATGGCATACACAATCCCTTTGAAGTAGCGGTCACCATTTCTGTAGAATCGAACCTTCTTGGCTTTCTTCTCGGAGCTGAGCGTCTGGAGCGTGCGCGTGCGGTAGAAGCTGCAGTGGGCGCTGTGTGTGGGGCTGGGCAAGCCATTCACACGGGACCCCCTGCTGTACCTTTGCGCCTTGTCCCGCTCATCAAAATGCTCCAACTCCATATCTCTGCCGAACGACATGACTGGCTTGCGTGTGGAACCTACGAGCCCCAGAAAGAGACACAGACCCAGTTACCTGAAGATCGTAGGTTGAGAGGCTCTGAGAGCAGCTGGGTGGAAACACTTCAGTGACTGGTGATGTATTTGGGTTGCAGAGTGAGAGAGAAAGAGGAGGAGGGTAAGCAAGGAATGGAAAAAAAAAGCAGATCTCAGCGGTAACAACCTATTACTCAACCGCAGTGTGGATATACACAGCTCCCACTGTTGGCTGCCTACGGGCTGCGGTCACATCCTCTCAAGGTGTCAGCCAGCCTCCCTGTTTGTAGGTAGAGAAACTGAGGCCTGGAATATTTCCTCTCAAATTTCTCCAAGTAATGCAGTTGAGAGATGTTTCAATCGGAAACACCCCCTCCACACACACACACACACACTCCCACACCCCAACTCTGCCTGACTGTAAGTCTCATTATGAGCTGTGCCCAGGGAGTGTGCCAATCCAACAAGCAGGTAGAAATTGTGCTTAGTGATAAAACGGGATAAAAAGAGAAGACGGCAAAAAGAGAGTCCAGGGAGAGGAAGAGGAAGGTGAATCGAGGAAGGGAAAGGGGGTAGAAGAGGAAAAAGAGAACAGTGACTTACTTGGCACCATTGTTCTCCTGCACACCTAAAGGTCACTCAGTTTCTATGGTTAAGGAATTCAAGACATCACTCAGGCTGCTGAACACACTTGGCCAGGTACCAACCACATAACCTGAGAAATCTACTTGATTGACATCTGTAAGACTCAGTTACAGACAGGAAAAAGAATGGCATCTGCTTCCTCGTTCTTATTAACTGTTAATACCTACAGAGCTTCCTTGTGATGAGTATTGATTTATTTAAACAAAATATGCCTTCTATTTCTGACCCTGGCAGAGGTGAAAACTAGCGGAAACAGAGCCACCTACTACCTCCTCTTGCAAGGGAAGCACCTGACTGCCATATCATGAACTGGAAAGAAAAAGACCTGTACTGCCACAGTCCCCACCCTGCTTTCCCTGGGGCCCTGCTGTCAGCAAGCTGCTTATTGAATAAAGCCATTTTTTTTTTGAGACAGGTTTAGGTTTTCTCTGTGTAAAAGCTCTGGCTGTCCTGGACTTGCTTTGTACACCAGGCTGGTCTCGAACTCGAACACACAGAGATCCACCTGCCTCTGCCTCCCAAGTGCTGGGATTAAAGGCGTGCACCACCACGCCTGGCTGAATAAAGCCATTCTTGCTAGATGTTAACTGTTAAAGAATTGTCATCCTTGAAGGAAGATCAGTGTTTCAACCCAACAAACTAGAAAATGGAAAAGGCTCAGTCAAAGGGATACATTTTTAATGATAAAATTTCAGGCACACTGAAATAGAATATAAGTGAGAGAGAAATTTGAAAGAAGCTTCCTGGTACTTCCCAAGTCATTGATGTGAAGTCAGCCCAAACTCAACAAAAGTATGGCTTATTGATGAGACTTTTCCTTTACCTTCAGCAATCTGACCCCTGAGCCAAACAGAGTGGGTAAAAGTTTACATATTAGTTGAATAAGTTAATCTAATAAAACTGTGTATAAAATAAGCATGATGGGCCATCTTCAGCTACAAATAGCAAGTTCAAGGTCAACCTGGGCTACATGAGACCCTGTCTCACAAAGCTCTAACTTAATTAGTTAATTAACTAAAACTTGTAATAAGAACATTCATACACAAAATCATAGCTAGAGAATTTGCAGTCAGAAATGAATCAAGTAAAAGAAAACAATATTGATGTCCAGAATACAATGGGCCTGGGATTCAGTGATCAGTTAAGTAATGTAAGAAAAGAGATGCAAACAAAAACCTCTTCTAAAACTCGCATGACTCTAACAAGGCAGTTAGTCTCAACAAAGCTAGGTCTTGGATTTATCCAGTCTCCAAGTTACAACTGAGGGAGTTGGACTTTCAAATTTGATTTATCATGATTCCAAAGTTGCTACTCTTTGGTCCCTAACCCTTGACACTAGGCCCTGTTCCTACTGGAAACATGAGTTTTGAAGCTCTAACACCTATCTGGACTTTCTGCTGGACACCTCTCTTCCATCATCAAGTCAACCAAGAGGCCTGGGAGCCCAAGGGGAACACAGTATAATGAAAACCTTCAATTTGAGCTCACAGTATCTTCCCTTCAAACAGAAAAACTGCCTCTCGTGCCTCACAAATATGGCATTGTAATCTAATTTTGCATCTCTATAAAAGCCATACTAGCTGTCAAGTGGTTTTGTTGAGTAGGTAAATAACTTCGAAACAATCACCACTGGGGTCAGTCCTGTAGGCATTGGCTCCGCTCTGATATTGTTACCCGCTCCTGCTTTGTTCATCTATCTGTTAAGTAATCTGTCTTCAACAAGGTGTGTGGTTTTGCTGAAGAAGGGACTGGAGGAGACTTGTTAAGTTCTTGAGAACTTCAGTGGTAGAGGCCACAGTGGCTTTCCATTGTGCTTGTTTTCTTTGCAAAAGCACTGTCCATTCTCGCATTCCTAGGGCCTTCCTCCAAGTTGATACAAGCAAAAAGGAAATAAACGGGGGGCTAGCAGAGAGTGGCAGAGCTCTGTGACCATAGACAGTGAAAAATCAAGTACCAAGGGTCTTCCGTGGCTCACAATTGACAAAAGCCAAAAAGTCTTGGCAGCTTTTTGAACTGGGAATTCTCTTAGGAACAAGAATCCATGCTAAGTGAAAAACAAAAATCTATTTAAAACAGAGAAGAATTTGTTTGTTTTAGCCACGGGTTCCTCCAGGGTGGGCATTACATCTCCTACCCAGGGTGGGCATCACATCTCCTACTTCCCACGATTGAGCAAGCGGGGGCAAGGGTGCTAAGCTCAAAGTGAGCTGGCTGTCGTCAGGGCCACTGCACACCCTTTGGTCTTCTGGTGATCATGTGTGGTATGAAAGCAGGTGCTCTCACCTCACCTCCACTGGCTCAGCTTTCAGGGTCTTAGTCATTCACCTGAACTAAGAACTCTAAAGAAAATTCTCTGGGCTTCCACAGGCTCACACTTCCTGTAGAGGAAGCTAGCTAGAACACACTTGGCTGGCATTCACAGACCATGGGTAGCTAGAAGTCTTGAGATACGAGTGTATACAGGCACCAAGAAGGTACTCAGAACCCTCAGCCACAGAGACCACAGACCAGGGGTGGGGAAGAACATGGACTGACTCTTATCAGGTATTTTTTCTATAAAACTACAAAGACAGAAAAGCAGCGTTGCTCTTTGTGGAATTTTTTTCACCATTCTGAGGAATATCTATATTCACCTTTCTGTGAATGAATGAAATCCATTTCAGCAATTTAGAAACACAACACACACACACACACACACACACACACACACACACACACACACACCTATCATAAACCCTAGCTACCACATCTAGAAATCCCAAGGCATATTTTAGCTCTCAGATTAGTATTCAAGTGGATAGAGGGGCATGGAATAAAGACACCAGCGTATTTCCTGAGTGTGTGCAACCGCCCCAAGCCAGCACATCACAGGATGTGACCATCTTCTAGATTTTCTTACATATGACCTCTCTTGATATATCCCCTACCCTGCATTCATGCATCATTCCGTACCTGAAATGCTGCCCTACTTTCTTTTCCCATTGAAAAGCGATATATTTAGAAACAGTCATGACACGTTTTTTCTTTTTTCCCTTCCTTCCTTCCTTCCTTCCTTCCTTCCTTCCTTCCTTCCTTCCTTCTTTCTTTCTTTCTTTCTGTCTTTCTTTCTTTTTGTGGAACCCCCTGCAGTGTGGCAGCTGAGCTCCTGTGCACAGTAACCTGGGCACACATTCACAGGTGCAGTCAGAAAGGGAGCCTTTTTGAAAGAAACCTTGTTGCTTCTCTCACCCACAAGGATTTCCTTGTCAAATCCAGTGGCGATGCCTCACAAACCTGGTTTTCAAAAGCAGCCTCCTTTGTGGGGCAAAGCAGCGCTGTGTGTGCGCTCCCCCTAGGAAGAAAATGTCTTTTCCTCTCTGCATGCTTTTAGCACTGCAGGCACTAATTCGTACACGAGGCTGCCTGGGTGTCCCCAGAGGAACTTGAGACCATGCAGAAAGGTACTTGCAACGCCTACACTGCAGTCATCACCAGGCACATGCCACCCTCCTGGGCACTCGGGAAAGCATGCACACAATAAGGGGCCAGGCCCAGCCACTCCTTCTTAGCCCACTTGGTCCCAGCTCCACGGTCAGTCCTGACAATGACAGGAGCCTCTCCCAGTTCCTCCGCCCTGGCTCTCCATCTCCTACAACAAGGAGCTGGAAAGCCTTGAGGGCCCAGCCCGCCAGACTCCCTATTTAAAGCTGGTGGCACCAGACAAAAGAGACAGAAGCCAGCAGCCTTGGGGCCGCGGGCACACAACGCCTCTCGGCCAAACTGGCCAGCCCCAGGCAAACCGCCTTTCGAGGAATGGCGGGCGGGGCGGCTGCCGCCCAGTAGGGTCCACCCTGACCAGGACGCCCAGGGCTGCGGTCAGATGGCACCTCAGAACCTGCCCGCTCCTTCCCCCAGTCCAAGTAAAGCACGCACCGGTCGTAGGTGGCCGCTAGGTTGTCTGTGGCTGGCTGCTGGAGCTGTCCTCGCCGGGCTGGGCGCGGCTGGGGCTGCGGAGCACGAGAGTCTGGGCTGCTGCGGCCGCTAGTGCACGGATGCTCCGAAGCTGGTCCTCATTGAAATGCGGTTCTCAGCTCAGCCTCACTCTAGCCTCTCTCCCGCGGAGGGCGGTGGCGCGCAAGCTTTTCTTGTGTCTCACTCGCTCACACTCCCTCCCTCCCTCCCTCCCCTCCCTTCTCTCTCCTTCTCCTGCTCCGCCCTCCGCCCTCCTTGGCAGGGTGCGCCCACCGTGTCTGCGTCCAGGGTCCTCCTCCCTCCTCTAGCCGGGTTTCTGTCTGTAATGATCTTGGTGATCTGGCTTGCCTGGACAAACCGCCACCACCACCACCCACCCAAGCCTCCCCAGTCCCTAAATGGACCTGCCAGCGTTTGGGGGCAGTTTGGATGGCAGCCCAGGGGACTGAGAAAGAATTTGGACAAGGATGGGTCTGAGGCAGGTCATGCTTGGGGCAGAGAGGTGGCCCCGAAGTGAGGTTGCCTTTCTCAAAGGAGACCAGAAAAAAACTACCCCGTCCCCCCCTCCTCCACACACACACACACCCTTCCAAGGATTAGGAAAGCCAGAGGGATTGCCCCTCAAAACTGCTTTTTCTGACCTTTCCTGGGGGATCAGATCTGGACCCCCTCAAGCTAAGTGTTGTGATGTAATCCTCAGTACTCCTACTTGGGAAGGGCCATATCCCACTTATTATCCTCCATGGACCCCCAAGACATGAGTCACAGTTGAAAGGGTGACCTCCAGCTCAAGGCTTTATTTCACAATAAGCTTTTGATAACTTAGGCCACATCGACTACCCTTGGAGGTCTCTCGGCTGCAAGACTGGCAGTCTGTCAGAGTGGAAATCCCCATAAGCTTACACAAGCCTTCCCTCCCAGGACAAGAATGCTCTCAGAGCCCAGATGTTCACAGCTTCCTCTGGATAAAAGTATGCTTTGGATACAATTCCGGGATTGGGATCCTATCCCAGGTGTCTCGGAAACCTTAGCATGGCTCAGTATGCAAGCTGAATTTTTTTTTTAAGTTACTAGACAACACATGCCAATATATGTATTTGTTTGTCTTACTGGCTTTGTACAACTCAATGGAAAATTCAAAGTTAATTTTCTCTCCTGCTCACTGGGCCCAGTTAAGTATTTTACTATTTATTATTGCTAAATTATAAATAATTAAGTTATTCTAAAATACTTTCAAAGTATTAAGTTCGTGCTATTTACCCTTTGATAGAAAATGCAGCTAAATGAGATACATGGTACATATTCAACAAGTGCTGGGATGTTTACTTTTGAGCTATTTAATAGGCCAGGGATGAGTACACAATGAACTCACCAAATTAACTAGATGCAAAAGTACCATACTTGGCTTCTTCAAATTCTGATGCAAAAGTGAGCCCCAGAGGTAAAACAAGAGATTGACAGAAACCAAGTCTGTTTTATTGAGACCAGAAAAAAAAAGAACCTCTGCTTATCTTGCTAGTGACAAATCCTGAGTGATTCTTGCCAAGTGTCTAACCAGTAGCGATCCCACCTTTAATGCCCCCCATGCACATGCTACCAATGTAACTTCATTTTTTAAATGATTTATGTATTCTAAATCTCTGTGTATGAATGTTTGCTTGCATGTATGCATGAACACCACATGTGTGCAGTGCCCCCTGGAACTAGAGTCCCAGGTGTTGTGAGCCACTGTGCGGGTGTTGGGAACCGAACCCAGGTCCTCTGCAAAAGTAGTAAGTGCGCCTAGTCACTGAGCCACCTCTAAATTACCCCCGAGGTACTTTGTCCAGGATTTCATGACTCAACCACATCTTCCCTTTGTCCTAGGGGTTTTACTTGAAAAATGAGAATAATGTGTTACAAGAAACAATATTGTGGCTGACTTTTTTTTAATGGAAATATCCTCTAGATATCATTTACCCTTTCCCAAAACTAGAATACAAGTGACAAGTAAGTGGATGGAAACCCCCAGAAGTATCTGTGGTAAGTGGCGTTTATTTTGTTTTACCCCCTATTTTATTTTACTGTTCTCAATCCTCTACCCCCATTTCAACCCTTATTCTTCCCAAACCCCCAACACTAGGTAGGAGACAAAGGGTAGAGGGAAAAGGGACATAGGTCTCCTTTAGCTACTTCCTGCTGAATAGGGTCCTCAGGTTCCTTGGGGCAATACCAACCTCAGTCGTCAAGATATCCAGCAGTCCCGCAAACCAGCAACAGCAAACACAGCAAAAGGATGAACCAGCAACAGCTCCGGAGAACAGCAGAAGCAGGGAGAGCAGTAGCCTCTTCCTTTTTTAGGCCCTACCCTCCCCCCCCCCCTCTTCTCTGTGATATGGCATTTATACCCTTCTCCAGAGTCCTCAGAAATTAAGCCTTCCATGGCTAAACCATGACTCTGCTAGAGCACAAGAGACAATTATAGTTAACAGCTGTGGACAAACTGAAGCAGCCCCACAACCCACACCTGGTATCATAACAAAAACATTCTCATAACATAACTGGGTGTTTTAAGAAGTGAAAAAATGCTTACCACAAGTACCCTGGTCACTAAGCTATGCTCTTATCATAGCAGGAAAGTATGCTGAGTAATCTGTACCAGGAACCTGACTAGAATAAAGCCTAAGGTTGTCCCAAGGTAGTTTAAGCCTTTAGAAAATATAATTCTTATTCATTATTAATTCCTAACTTTAATGAGATGTAATCAGCGAGTGAACAATTCAAGGAATTTTTACTTGTATTTAATTTTTAAAGTATTTTTTTATTCTTTGAGAATTTCATACACTGTATTTGATCATATCCACCTGCTTTTCACTAATTTCTCCTAGATTCACCCTCACCTCCTTACCCGTACCACTTCATGCTTTCTTTTAAACCCACCCAGCAGTTGTGCAACACCTTCCTCCAAGACTGAAACATTCCATCCTACAGGAAGCTCCTTATGCAGGAAGGTAAATGACTCAAAATAGCTTCAGAAACTCCCCAAACTGACCAGGTTTACTACGCTGCCAGAGTAATCAAAAACAGCAGAGAGTTCCTGGAAGAGTCAAACTGCAAAGAAGACTATGACAGCAGAGCCCCTGCCTGAAAGAGGTTTATGCCAGAGGCACTAGAAAAGGGCCCTCCCCAGCCTGCTGAGTTGGCTGCAGCCAGTGCAGGGTGCTTCAGTTTTCCTAGCTTTTCTGAGCCTTCAACTATGCTGGGGGAGCCTTAGTGACTTGGTTGTCTTTGAGTCATTTCTACTCCTGTAAGTAACCCCAATAAAACTCAATAGTTCACCAAATTAAACTTTGGTGTATCCATACTTTGGTCTGTCATGGGTTCCTAATTTAGGGTGAGTACTTGTACTTGCGGTGTTGTGTCTCTCAAGTAGAAGTTTTGTCACACAACACCAGTCTGGTTTGTGTTGCCCAAGAATTCTTAAGAATGTAATAGCCTGTCCTGTAATGTCATCTACCTACCAGGGTCGCACCATCTTAAAAAAAACAAAAACAAAAACTGACTCTTTCTGTCCCAATGGAGGATGCCAGGAGATCCTCAGCTGGGATTGAGAGAGAGAGAGAGAGAGAGAGAGAGAGAGAGAGAGAGAGAGAGAG